>CP106713.1:43195127-43795127 GCA_025503065.1 Gossypium bickii
ATTACCAAATACATAACAACTTCCACTAACAACATTGAAACTTACAAAACATTACTTGTACACATAAGCATGCTGACTTATCAGCCAAATCAATATCTAAGCATAAACAAATCATCTAATTAGCCTTTATACATCAACAAAACAAATTACAACTGAACTAGACTAGTTTGCTTATAACAAAAGTTTCAGTTGCATGCTTGTGCACCAAAAGACCTTGCTGCTACAATGCTGGCCAGCATTCAACAGTTTCACATAACCTTAGGGTAGGTTAAAGTTCTTTGTTAGAGCTAAAATATTAGACCTAGTCTCCTTTCTTCTATTGCTTTCAATAGCAATATCAACCTTAATCCTCTGTTGTGAACATTCTTCGTTCATAAGATTATCTAAAATAGGATATACTTCCATCTACTCAAAATGAGTTCTATCTTCATTGCCCTTCTTTGAGTATCCATTAAAAGGCCTAATTCCATAAACCCGTTATCATTATTTTGATTACCTTGAATACTTTCCCCAAGATGCAACTTGTTCGTGTAAAGTGGGTAGGGGTTGGTACATACAACAACCCTCAGCCTCAACTCCACAAAAGTTGATCATCTTACTCCTCCACTTCTAAATGCATGGATTGTTCCTTTAAAATGTATTTGATCATTAAATTGGGTTTCAAATGTTGGAAAATATGGACATTACATATATAATAAAGGTAATTACATGTTATAATATAGGTCAGCCCAAATTAAAAGTGATCTAATTTGGTTAGAATTTTATTGGGTTTTAATTATTAAATAAAGTATGGGTCAAATATGTATAGATATTCTAGTAATTGAGTTCTAATCAAATTCTAATTAATGATGGGCTAATTAGGAATTAGAACTAATATGCCAAGGTTATAAATATTATGGTTATAGTCCCCAAGTTATACACAAGATATCTTTTCTAATATCTCATCCTTAGGAAAGAGAGTAAATATTTTTTGTGTGCTAATTTGGAAGATCAAATCCCCCAAGATTGAAAAAAACTTCAAGGAATTCATAGATTCAGATACACTTCTACATTTAATTTTATTATTAATTTATTCTTAATAATTTAATACGATAGATCATAATTTATTTAATTTATTTTACAAATCTAACATCAAAACCCAACCTCTGCGATAGCTCCCATATGCTCATTAAGAATATCTTTGATCTCTTGATCTTCGTAAGGGCAACCGCTCCCTATGATGTCACATCTAATGCGCATCTTACACATTCTCTCATATCGAAAGCCCACTCATTGCCTGACACCATCATTCCTTTGTGTCAACCAACAATTAATAGTTGGCAAAGACTGATGGCCACTTAAACTCTAAGAAACTTGATGTTTCTAGGGTTGGTACCACTCCAGTCCACCTGAATAACATTACTTGCAATTTGACCAAGTCTAGTCGCCACAAAGAGTAAGCTATTAATGGGGTGGATTGTGCTCCATCTAACGCCCACGTCCCCTTTCTCTAAATGAAGTGTAAGTCTGAATTCAATAATAGTTTTAATTGATGTTTTTCTGGAAAGCCTTTAATTAATGTTTATAAATGGCTAATATATTAGTTTGACTAATTCAAGTCTTTAACAGTTCTATTCTTTAATTTTAACTAAAGTTTTTTGTTTTTTTTTTCTTTCTTTCTTGAGAACCCAAATAACCAAGTCACAAACAATGTTGTTGAAATTAAACAATCAATTTCGTTTAATTATATATATATTTAAAACATGGTTATAATACAAATATCTATTTTTGATTCCAATTTAGGAATTCATCATTTTAAACAAAATAAGAAGGAAACTATTACTATTGGATTTCAATATCAAATTATGATTAGAAAAGCGAAACAAATACCATACAAGAAAAACTGAAACATTAAAGGTGAAGAAGTGTTCATTGGGGGATCTGAAAATAGATAAAAGATTATTGTAGGATATTCATCTAATAAAAAAGAAATTCCACAAAAACTTATGTAGTTTGAAAACAAGACAGAGTCTACCAATTTAAGGTTTTTTAGTATTTCTTCTTAGAGTCCTTTTTGACAATAAAAATAATGCTAATCAATCAATTTTTACCTTTAAATTGGTTTTTAAAAGTGGCTTTTCGACTACTAATAAGTTGTTGGAATGAGTGAAAATTGACTTCTTCCCTGTATATTTTAAACCAGTTTTATTTAAATACATTAAAATAGATGAAAATATTTTTGCTAAAGAAAAAACAAGATTTAAATGTTATCTTTTTATTGTATGTATAATTATTTCCTTTTTTAAGTTTATAATCAAATAAATAATTATTTGGAAAGATTATGTTTATGTAATTTCAATATTCAAAATACGATTTATTTATCCAAATTACATGTCACAAATAATTTATATTAATTTTTAAAATATTATATTATAAATTCAAATATTATTTAAATAATTCTTTCTTTTTTTTTTTTTGCGATAATAATAAACACTTGAAAAATTTTAAAAATTGAAAAAAGTAATAGATGCTTAAAAGCAAGATCCAAATTTGAATTGGCATCCCAGCATTTAAAAAAGTACACAATCGAAAGTACAGACAAATGAAAATTAAATAAAAGAAAACTAGAGATAAAATATGGGTAATATTAAAAAGAAAGAAGGAAGGTTAAAAATCATCATCTTCATTAGCTTTTACCATTCTACTAAGAGGACTAGGGCCAAGCATCTTCCTTCGCATCAAACTTCTCTTCCTTATAACCTCCATTTGATTCCTCCTCCTAACTTGCATCATTGCTTCTTCTTCCACAACAAACCTCCTCATCAATACATCGTCCGTCAATGATTTACCACGGAAAACTCTTCTTCCTTCCGTGCTAAGTCTCGCGCTTGGTATTACCCTTTCTTGCGCCAGGGGAAAGGCCTTTGACCTAGGGTAAGTGTTGCTTCTTCTAGGGGGAACATCGGCACGAAATACCTCGTTGTAGGAAGAGATTGGTGCACATAGACAAACTCGAGTAAACGTAGTGGCAACCCTTAGGGAAGTACATTTCCGTAGCTTCTCCGATCTATTGGGATGAGTTGAAGGGATTTCGGTGGACTTGGGAATCGCTTTCCAAAATGTTGCATTCGCCATGGGGATTTCAGTTGGTCTTGAAATGGTTTTCCACAATGTTGTAGCATTTGTAGTAGGGATTCCGGCCGTCTTCGAAACAGTTTTCCAAACGGTTGCCCTCTCCATTGCTCTTTGATACCAAGGCTTCCTATGGAAAATCAAGCAAAACTATAGCATCAAATCTTGAGCAATACTTTTTTTTTTTTTTTTTTTTTTGGAAAACTGTTGAGGATGAAGACCAAAATGCCAAAATCGTAAAAAAGCCAATATCAAAACCACAATCAACTTTATACTTACTACTACTACATATATCAAAGAAAAAGTTAAATTCATGCTTCTTTTTGGATACTTTCATCTTCACTATACATATATATAGACATATATAGATATATATTAAAATAATGTTGCTTCAATTTTTTTCCTTTTTGAAGTAACCATGCTCCGTAGATATTCAGATATCAGTATGGAATATGACCTTGAAGACCCTGTCAATGTCAGTCAAACTTAAAAAAGGTTTTGAATATATATATTGAGTATTAGCTCGATTAGCATGATATTGTTGTCTATGCAAGAGGACGTAGGTTTAAGTGCATTGAAGTACACTATCTTCTTATTTATGGATTAGGAAAGTGTTATGAATAATTCTAGACATTATGTCAAATAAAATAGATATGATCAGCTCGACAGTTTCTTAATTAGGGTTAAGAGGGATTATAGGTGTTAGATCAAAATTAGGACAATATGAATATTACATTAGAATTGTTACTTGAACAAGACACCCTCTAGGACAATATATCTTCTTATATTTTCAGATTGCAACTTTTATTTATTTTTTTATTTTTTTGTAAAAAGTAAATTGTAAATGATCCTAGCAACGATTTTTGGACGATCAAATGCGTACTTTCTGATCAGGGTTTATGTATTTTCTTTTTGGTATAAAGGGTCTATGCTGTTCTTTAGTTACAAATTTACTATCTATAGCTACACTTACTGTATAAGCATCTCCTGATTAAGTTGACATGACCAATTAAATAAGTGAAAAAAAATTAATATACCTTTTTTTTTTTTTAATGATAATTAATATCATACCTAGTGTCACATGATTTAGTATAAATATTACATAATGGATTTCAGGTAGGCAAGATTGGATTGGAATTTTTTACACAAGCCATAAGGCTCAAACCATTGACTTAACTTAGCTTATTGGATCAAATCAAGTAAAGATATAGGCCCACTAAGCAAAGCACTTCGTGGACAAATGTGCAAAAGAAAGCTGCAGAGTCTGCAGATTTTGAACATTTCTTACTCAAATCATAACTGCATGAAAATCAGGGGCATTTTAACTAACACCCTTGTATGCAAACTTGCGGAGCTGATCTCAACAAGTTTTCAAAATCAATTCAATTTGGATAGAATTGGCAACACCCTTCCTATCTATTCTATGAACAACATTGTTCGCAGCAAAAACAGACAATCGATACTAAAACAGGTGATAATTCATGAGAAATGTTTGAATTGATCCGAGCAATGTAGCAGCATTCGGATTACATGCAGAAAAGGAAAAAAGAAAGAGAGAAAAAGGTTTACCTTGTGTGAGAGTTCTTAGGATCTTGCATGAACAAAGCAAGGTGAAGAGCGATGAATGAAAGAGGTGAGCAAAGATGAGAAAACAGGGAATTTTCATCTGTGTGTTGAAAGAGAAAGAGAAAGAGAAAGAGGTGAAAAATAAAAATAAAAATAAAGGCTTTTTGGCCTTCAAGTTGAAGGGATGAGTCTGAAAGGCATGGGAGAGTTGGCAATGTGATGTGCCCTTCTTTTCTTTTCTTTATTACGAACACTCTTTGCTTTTCATTTGGCAGCCATGATTTCAACTGATTTCTTTCTCTTTTTCTTAAGAGAGAGAATCTCAATTTTTAAAGGCAAAGTTTCATTGTGACTACTTTTTAATGCAATTACTCTATTACCCCTTCATGTCACTTTACAACCTTGTAAAATTTGTGCTCCCCCTATTTTCCGTTCAAATTTGTCAAATTAACATTATGAGACAAAAAATAAAGATTTGACGGAAATTACAAATATATATAATGATTGAGCTAAAAATTTTAAATTAAAGCAGTAGGAGATTTAAAGTATAAAGACTAAATCTGAAATCCTGCATAAGTACAAGGACTAATATGATATTTTAACCCACGTCATATCAAGGTAAAGTTTGGATTGTGAACATGAGCAATGGATTGGAATTTTAAGATGAACATTGTATATTTACGTATCATATTAATGAATTTTAGCTATATGATTACATATGTTCTATTTTATAATATTGAAATATTATTCTTTGGATCCTTTACATTTGAAAACATTTTACGATCTAAAGTCAGTAAATGGCACCTTTTAACAAAATGGAATATTTGTATTTTTGATCCCTCTCAAAAATTAATAATTTAATTTAAACTATTTTCATATAAACTTTTTTTTTTAGTTTTGATCCGATCGCAGATAAAACAATTTCGGATTAATCCAAAAGTGGGTTGTAAAGTAAATCATAATTATAATTGAAGGGAGCATTCAGTATAATCATGTTTTGATGCAAAGGTTAGTATAATTATAGCAAGTGAGATTGTTTTAGTTGAAGACATGCATGCATGGCCTTTGTTACCAAAATCATGAAGGAAAAAGAAAAAATAAATCAACTCTTTTTGGTTAGGTTTCATATTTCAACCTAACTATGAATTTTAGCAAATTGAGATCAGCTATTTTCCAAGTTGAGGACCAATAATTTTGTTGTTTCCTTTCCATATTTCTTGTACATCAACAATGACTAAATATCCTAATTTTATTATTTTAAGTTCTAATTTAGTAAAAAATAATAATATAATAAAAAATATTTGGTCAACACAATTATTATTAACTATAAAAATAAAAAAAATCAAATTTGAATATAACAAAAAATAATTGAAATGGATATTTATAGACAAAATAAATAAATAAATCATGCATTTGACTCTTTTTTTTTTTATCATATTATTTATTTTCCAACTATATCTATTTTTCCTTACTACTGCTTTTATAGTGTTGGTATGAATTTGACTTTGATTAGCCTTTTCATAGCAGTCTTTAATGGAGTATATATTGTAATATTGTAAAAGTATGAGCCTTAAAATTGAGATAAATTTTTATATGCCCAAAATCCACCAAAATGGTGGGCTTTGTTCTTTTTTGGTAAGTATATTATTAATTAGACTTTGTGAATAAGATATAGATCAATGTTAGAATGGATGGGCATGGCATCATGATTCAAATGTGGGTGGTGTTGTATCAGAAACTCCAAAAGCTGCTGCAAAAGGGAGACATTATGATTGGGGATGTTTGGATTAATTACACATTCTCTCTCTACATCTTTCTTTATCAAACTCCATTAATTTATCTATCATTTTCTCATGCAAAATTTATGTATTATGTTCCAAAGAAGAAGAATGTAATAGATTCATGTTGAAGTCAAAATTTGATGTGGAGGTGGCCATAAAATTATAAAATTTTAACATTAAAGTTTTGATTAAATCAAGGCACAAAGGAGAGCTTTACATGATGGAGTGGTTACTGGTTTCAATTATATATATTTCCATTATCACATTGAGTTGATACCCATAAAAGAGAAATGGAAAGCATTTTTCATTTTTGTGGAGAGGGGGATATGATATGATATGATCTCTCCATAAGACTGACAAAATTTCTTTTTTACAGGGTCAAAAGATACAACTCTCACTCATCTTTTGCTTTTCTTTTTTCTACAATATTTGTAGACCCGCCTTTCAAATCGTTTCCTACTAACACCACCCCCACCATGGAAGAAAAAAGTTAGTAGTCTTGGGAAGCTTTACTGAGCTTAATAAAGTGAAAATGTCAATCTAATGTTATTATTTGTTAACAAAAATTAGATATTATTGATAAATCTTACACCCTTCTAAGTTTTCATTCTTCAGATTTATAGATGATAATATTCCGACTCTTCATTTTTAATACATACTCAGACATTGTTAGGTTTACAATAATTTTCAACTATAGTGAGTAGTTGAGCTCATTTGCTACAGCCATTAAACAGATTGAAGCAAATAAGAGGAGCTGACTTCAGTCATTTAATCAGATCAAAGTTCATTGCAAATTTGAGATGGAGAGGTAGCTCACAGTGTCAACAAACCGTGATCACTAAACTGTAGATTAGAATTTTGACCCCATGAACACTGTTGGTTGAAGCTAGTTTATCAGAAACTACAACTTAGTGGATCCATAAAATCAAGGAGTTCTAGTTACAGTGCCTATTGAGTGCTCTCAGTGACTGGTTAGCAAAGAGTGTTGAGCCTACTAAGCTTAGTGAACCATCAGAATTCCAAAAATGAAGTCATTGGCTATTATCAGGCTCACCTGACTGTTTCCTGCTCCAACCACCTGAACCAGCTTTACGTTCCCCTCGCTTTCGTTTGCTCTTAGGGAAACAGATGTCTGCAGCTAGGCATTGTCTCAGAGTTGATTGCTCCTGAGACACCACGTTTTTGGTTGCATGATTAGGTTCTGATGTCAGAATGCGGGGAGGATTGGTGCTCTCTACTTCTTCGACTTTCTCAGTTTGATGCTGTTGCTTTATAGACCGACTGTTTGTTGTCGTTAAAACTTGTTTGTCTCCAGCATTTCCTTCGTTCTGTATCAGAACATTTTCCACAATCTGCAACATACATAGGTATCTAATGAACAAATCCTCGTATATCCAGGGGAAAGAAAATGCAGATCAGTTAAGCTTACATCTTCGCACGAGTCTACGAGTTGCGGCTGATGGCAGGTAACTTCAGCAGATGACAATAATCCAACTGTGCTTTCGATTATATCTGGGACATGGAAAGCCTCTCCATAACTTGAAACAGCACTTGCAGGCATAACCAAATCTCCAACATATTCAGAAATCTGCTGAGTTGTGTTATATGCAGGTCCAACAGATATTGTGTCTCCATTTCCAGCCGAAAATGTAGGGCTAGGAGCGGAGCTGGTTTGAGCATCACAAGCAGCAAGGAGGCTCAAATTCTCAGAGGAAGAAAACTTCGAAGCATTTTTGGACATCACCTGATCAAGTTGACTCCTGAGTTTTTGAACCTTAGCATGCACAATTTCAATCTTCCTAAGGACTTGCTCCAAGGAATTATTTCCACCTCTCAACTCGAAAAGCAATTGATCATTATTAACGTCGAATTTATCATTGCGCTCTGTATCTTGGTCCATATTGGCTGCACCAAGTATTTCCAAAGACAACTTCATAGTCAAAACTAAGAGAAACTGAAATCTATGAAAACGTATTCTTCGAAATGCTGACTATTATTAATTCCGTTTGACAAATAACATATATGATCACGTTTTTCAGCCTATCAGCCTATTTTTATATAATGGAGCCATTTGATTTCCCAGGATCCATGGCAATACTTTATTGCAAAATGAATAGTTATGAATGAAGTTAACATATAGGAAATTGATTCAGTGAAAGGGAAAATGATATTACCTGTGTTGGGAAAATCATCAGCAACGTAAGCACCATCCGGAATGGTTTTCCTGTTTTCTGAAATATATTAACGAGCAAATCATACTTGAGCATTGGGGTTAAGGAGAGATGAGAAAAACACTTAAACCACAATGAAAAAGAACAAAGAATAAGCTCATACCAAAATATGAAAATAAGTTATGACATGACATGTACGATGCTATATCAGTTGTTTCTTCTATTCTCTTTCGTCTCCTCCGCTTTATGGCCTTTCTACGGTTATACTGACTACAAAATGGCAATGACTTTGAACCAAAACCTTCTAGTGCAGATTGGTCGATTCTGGAGAACTTGCTCTGCTCATATGCAGAAATTTCTCTGCTGTATTTTATTGCTTGAGACTCAATTTGTTTGATTCTGAGTTCTGCCCATTTGCAGCGCCACATGAGAGGCCGAATGAAGCTCCTCCAATGACTTGTCAGCCTCTTCTTCCTAAAGGGCATGTATGAAACAGCAATAATATAAGATTACGACATGTCTGCTTGAATGGCAAAGTCAAAGATTGACGAGTATCATGTAATGTTTCGACCCATAAAGATATGGATGGAAAGAACCAAAAACAGGAAACCCCTATTGTTTTGAACAGACAACTATATTGATTATATGCTTCGAGACAAGACAACTACGGTTATTGCACTAGACCTTTTATATTCAAATGCTCAAACATGTGTATATATGTGTGTGTTTATAATGATTAAAAAGCACACCTCATATGAAACACGCTACTAAACGGTTCGTAAGCAGATCCAAAAGCAGCATCACCAAGGAACTGGGATTCAACTTCAGCATCACTCAATCCAGAACATTTCTCGGCATCAGACGTGGTGTCGGCAAATGAGCTGGAACACTCAGTCACATCCGGGTCCTCAATTTTAACCGTTCTGATGTCATTATTGTTTGTACATCCAATTATATCAACCTCGATATCTTCGGAAGTCTTGGGAGCCTTTTGCTTTTGCAACAAACCCTCCATGTTATCATTATTCATGCACCTTGAACTCTTCCCGTCCAAGCTATCGAAGGGAGTCGGCTTTTCCTTTTCAACTGCGGCTTTTGGAGCACAATGTAGTTTACTATCTGGATTAACATCCATCAGTATTTGTTCAGAAGCCATACAACAATCATAGTACCAAAAAGCAAGGTGCCAAAGAAAATTCCTCCATGGTTCACCTTCAGGCTGATTAAAAAATGGGCTTATGTTAAATCTTTCAACATTAAATAAGTGGTTCTGATCAAACAGAAGCCATTAAATGTGTACAAGAAATCAATGGTTGTGTAGATAATTAAGGCAAATTGTATATAAAGCTGCCATATCTGAAGCCTAGAAATCCAACTATCTTCAAAAATGCATTTTTTTTTTCTTGAATTTTGTGACATTAAAAAGAACTTGTTTAACAGATTTTCCAAATTTTCTGTAACAGGCGACTAAATTCTTCAAATTTCAGAAACCATTTGTTATGTTCATTAAAGAAAAAAACTTGATGACTGCAATGTTTGTAAGCTCAATTGAATTTCAAATCAACTACAAGATAAACAATTGAGAAGTAGAAACTAATTTAAGCATTCAGTGAATAATTTACCAAAAACAGAACAAAATGGAAGCAACTTGTTTTGCAGAAATTGAAGAAACAAAAACCCAGAAAAGGAAAAAAAAAAAAAACAATAGAGCAGTAAAGCAATATCTCCAAAGAAAAGCTTAACAATCTGAAAAATTCAAAGAAACCCTCTACCATCATCCTTAAATTTGTGATTCAGCTATCATGTAAGAAACAAAAATCATGTCAACATGCATGCATGCATCAACACATTCACATACATGATACATGATGCATCCACATACATTGGAAGTAAGAAATGATCATGAAAGTACAAACAGCTTTCAAAGGAAAAAAAGTATTCCAACCTAAATTCAAAACAACCCAATAAGGTGAAAGAAGAAACTAAACAAGCAAGGTACAAAAAAGAAAAAGAAGAAACAACAAAAAAGAGAAAGTAAAAGAAAAGAAATAAAAACCAGGTTTCATTCTTCTCCAAATAGTACCTATATTAAGTTATATACGTATAAAAGTACGTAAGAAGAAGAGCAAAGAATCTATGAAGAAATTAAGAAAGGATGGATAGAGAAAGTACCAGGAGACAGTGAAGTGAAGAAGGAAAAGAAGGCGGCGAGGAAGAGAAATGAGGAAGTTAACGTTGTAGTAATAAAACCTAAAGTGGAACCACTTTTAGTTTTGTCTTATTACTGTCTAGTAATTTTACATTATACTTTCTGCTTTTCCTTACGACAACTTACATTTCATTACGGGTTTTCTTTGCTTTTTCTCTTCTCTCTCTGCTCTTTTTTACATTTGCCTTCTTCTTGATTGCCGTACGTGGAGAAAATTGAAAATCTAATAAGAGGAATTTTGGTTTTATTTTTATTAAACTTATTCGGTTTTGAGATAAAAATGTATTTAATATTATTTCTCGAGACTGTTTTTCAACTTAGAAGTAAAAGCAGTTTTTTTTAGCTTTTACTTTTGGCAAAAGAATAAATGACAATTTTAATTCTTATAATGTATTTTATATAATATGCATATGGTATATGTAATTATTTTCTTATTAAAACTATTTTTTATATATAATATTATATATTTAAATTTTTACTGGTCATATTTTATTATTTAAAATATAGTTTACATATTCAAATTAAATTTTATGAATAATTAATATTAATTGCTTAAAAAGTATTTAAAATTTATATTTCATATATTAAAATTTAGCAACAAATTATAATAAAAATTATTTTTTATATTCTTACTAAGATATTATAATATTAATTAATTTGAATTTCTTTATAACACAATGTCTAAAATGGACATTTTATTTATCAAAAGTATTTTTTGATAGCAATACTAAACACTTAAATCTTAACCCAAACTTTTCAAAAATACTTTTCAAATGAATTTTACTTTTTATTTTATTTTTTAATTTTTTATTATTTTTTAAATTACTTAATAAAATGTAAAAGTAATATGTAAACATTAACTTTTAAGACTTGAAAACTTAAGGAACTTATCCAAAATATTATAAGGGTAAACTATCCAAATGGTCACCAACTATGTTAGTGTTTATGTTTTGGTAATTCAATTTTTGAAATTTTCAATTTAGACATTAACGTTTAAATCCGTTCTTGTTTTGGCTACTTGTCGTTAAATTGATAACGGAAAGTCTTTTTCCTAACTGGTATAATAACACATTTAGTCCTCAATACATACATATTATATCAATTTAATCCTCAAACTTCTTAACTAAAACTTTCAACTTTTGAAATAGATGTATCCCACATCTATAAATTTGTAATACCCAAAAATGAAAGGAAAAAACCTCTCTCAACTACAAATTAATAACAAAATTTAAATTACTCTTAAAATGCCTTTAATTTAAAATCAATTTTATATATTAATAAATAATATCTTAAAGGTACTTACCTTTTGAATTGTTATGTAATATCGATAATATAATCCAAATTACTCTTAATTTAACAATTCAATTTTCAGTGGTGTTAGAAAATACTATTTCGAAACCTTGTTTTCGTAAACCGAGTCCAAAAATATTAAATAGGAATATTTATAGAGATGTTATAAAAATATATTGAAATTTTGTTAAGTAAATTAGCATTTGGGGCCCGGGGACTAAATTGTAAAATTTGAATCGCTGTAGAGTTTTAATTATGAAAAGGTTTGGAACTTATATAGTAATTATCCCAGGGACTAAAATGGTTAATAAACCAATTTTATTTAAATGTTCGTGTATGATGATGGTGCATGTCATTAGAATTAAATAATTAATTATTAAAGTATAATCAATCAAGATTAAGTTAATTAATTAAGTTAAATTATAAACTAAACTTAGTATATAAACTAAAAGTTAGTGGAGAGATTTTATCTTCTTCATTTCTACCATCCACCATTAAAGAACACGAGAAAAAAACTTTAAACCCTTAAGCATTCGACCAATTCTATCAAGTCCCTAAGTCATTTTCTTTGATTTTTTATAGAGTTGTTATCATGAGAGCTTGATTTAGCTAGCCCGTGTATCAATTTTTCCAATTGTTGAAATTTTGATAAGTTTTCATTCTTAAGAAATTGA
Organism: Gossypium bickii; assembly: GCA_025503065.1. Taxonomy (NCBI): domain Eukaryota; kingdom Viridiplantae; phylum Streptophyta; class Magnoliopsida; order Malvales; family Malvaceae; genus Gossypium; species Gossypium bickii. The sequence continues at coordinate 43,207,930 of CP106713.1, forward strand.
AGAATTAGACTTGAAATTGATAGAAATTAAGCTTAGATTAGAAAAAGGACCAAATTGTAAAACTTAACAAGCTTGATTATTAACCTTGTTACATTAGGAATCAAATTGAATAAAATGAAAATATTTATGATATTATGTTAGCAATAGAAATTATAGGATCCCTAATGAGTAAATGTGAAATCAGATTTTAATCTAAAGCTTTATATCAAAAGTTATGCTTGTTTTGAGTTTAGGGACTAAATTGAATAAAATGAAAAATATACTTGACTTGATGTTTGAATGTGAATCAATGGAAGTTGATATCATTTATTTTATTTTGTTATTGTATGTAGCAAATGTCGACGCTAAGCCATTGAGAGAGAAAGGAAAAACAAGAGTTGTTGATGAGCGACACGAAATCTCAGTTTGTACTTTTATGATTCAGAATAGATTTAATTTCTTGCATATACATGTTAATTGCATGATTGAACATTAAGGTGAGCATATAATTGTCGTATGAATTTGTTGTGATTGTTATTGAATATCGTGATAATGGACTGAATTAAATAAAATGATAAATAAGTATGATTTTGTGGAACATGGTTTGTAATATCTTAATGGATTGAAACATGTTATATGGTATGAGTTAATTGTATGTTGACGATGAATTGAAATGTGATTCTAAAATTGATTGTGAATTTACATATATACGAATTGGATTGAATTGAAATGAGATGAGATAAACGATTGTTATGCGATAGAACAGTGTACAAGGTACGAAAATGCAAATGTGATTGAACACAAGCTATGACAGGTGAATGTAAATGATTATATGGTATGAAATGTGAGTAAGAATGATTACAGGTATGCAAATGCATATATGTAAAATTGATGTGATTACAGGTATGATAATGCATATATGTAAAATTGATGCCAATGTAAACTAAGTAAAGGATTAGGATACAATTGGCATGCTAATAGGGTCATATGTGCACTTGTACGAGATATGTGATTGTACAAATATCATTACAGGTTATATCAAGATCCAGTATCTGTTGCAGATCATCAAGTATTATATGTCTTTATGGAGACCCTGGTGTGGTGGAGGGATGTATTGGAAATGTTTATGCATTTGATGCCTACGACTTCAGTGCCCTCGTGTGATGCAGTTTAAGCTCTTACGAGCTAATTGGTGCAGTGTAGTTTACCGTGTGTTTGAGTCCATTTTACTAGGGATCTATCGGGTGTAACATTATAATTAGAATTGGAAACTTGAACATGTAATGAAATAGATTGATAATAAAATATGGTGTTGAAATGAATTATGTGAAATTGGTATGAGTTTTTGAATTGATAAATGCATATGGAACTATATGTGTGCATATATTTGATTTTTGATATATGTGATTCGTGGTAAATAGAGTAAACAAAAGAGATTACGCAAAACAGTTGGAAACGAGCCTTGGGGCCAACTTGAATCCTAATAAGTCAATAGACTCTAGAAAATAAATTAGAGTGGTAGATGGTGTTGATTGATTATGGAATTTGAATAGCCCATTATAAATCATTTGAGCCCTAATTATATATGTCCAATCGATTCATCCGTTAACTCGTTGAAACCAGAAATGAATTATGAATTTGAATAGAAATAAACAAAATGAATAGGAAAAGAGAAATGGAAAACGTTGAATAATGATTATGATTTTTGCCGAAATGGAAAATTGGTATCATTTGTAAATGAATGTAGGTTTCCAAAAATGGAAATGGAAATGATCCATTTGTAATTTTATATGGATTACTTAAAAATGATTGGAACAATGAGTTTATGTTTTTGAGCTGTTTTGAAGCCCCAAAATAAAAATAAATCATTTGGTCACAGTGAACATGTTGAGTTATGAAATATTAATATATTTTCTCAAAATTTTATTAGAGGTAAAATGGTCAAAAATTTTACCAAAAGTAAAATTGTCAAAGTTTTATTGAGGGTAAAATAAAGATGAGAAAATTGTTTAATATAGAATATTAAAGTTTATTTTGGGAAATAGAAAAACTGAATTGAGTTGGATCACATTACAGAGTATTGGGTCAAAAGGCGTAAGAAATGCTCATAATTGGACCCGATGTGAGAGAGGCTCAAATCCCCTCATACAATATGAAGGGAAAGACGACCCTAGTAGGAATACTAGGGTGTGTTGTGCACCCCACTCTTACTCTAAGTAGGAAGTTGTTTTTCTATTTGAATTAAATTCAACAAGGGTTCTACATTTTCTTCCTATAAATAGATAGCACCGGTAGAGCTATAAACACAACTTTGAGAGATTGTTACTCTATCGAAAAATAGAGAGAATTTATTCTCAACTATCAAATCTATTTTTCCAGAATAACAATTCTACCAGTTTCTAATCAAGAAGAGAGAATTTTTATTTTCACCTTAAATAAAATAGAAATTTTTTTCTAGTTTTGTGTTTCAATTCAATTGGTTCGAGCCCACACTAGAAGTAGTTCGTGGTACGAGAATAGCGTAAAATATCATTTGGCTGAAATTTGAGAGCAACGAACGCCCACTTATCCAAAAACACAAGTACGATTTCGGTCTAAGGTTTATTGCTATAAATATCACAAACTGGGTTGGCTTTCAAAATTTTAATTTTTCGTTGTGCAATAAAACCATTTTCAAACTGGATTTTTTCCAACATGGAATTCATAACTCAAGACATAGGTAAATGATATCCTCACATTAGCATTACATGATAGATGAAAAGCAAACGTGGTCACAGCTCGTTTGTCTTTGTGATGAATTACTTAATTACTATATGATAGTAATTGATTTTTCATGAAGGAGGATGTAATGGTTACCATGAATAAAATAAGATCATATTGGAAGAACAAATTTATCCCAAAGAGATTAAGGATATCCTATGAGGGAACAAACTTATGACAAGGTTATTGGATGAGCACTGATCGAGTATCTTTTGTAATGGTATGTAATTAGGGAGAGCTCAATCACGATATTATAGTGGAATAACTTGTGACTAAATGAGTTTATAATTAATAGGTGAAAAGATGGAATTCATTTATGGTTTCAACGAACTAACAGAGAGACCAAATTGACATATGTGATTAGGGCTCAAATGATTTATAATTAAGTTCTAGCTTTTCGCCTATTAATTATAAACTCATTTAGTCATGAAGTCATTCCACTATAGTATCGTGACTGAGCTCCACTGAATGACATACCATTACGAAATCAACTAGGTCAGTGCTTGTCCACTGACCTTGTCATAAATTTGTTACCCTTATAGGATATCCTTAATCTCTTTAGGATAAATTCATTCTCCCAATATGATCTTATTTTATCTCATGGTAACCATTACATCTTCCTTCATGAAAAGTCGATTACTATCATATAGTAATTAACTCATTCATCACAAAGATAAACAACCAGTAGCCAAGTTTACTTTTCAACTATCATGTAATGCAAATGAAAAGATATCATTTACCTATGTCTTGGGCTCCAAAATTGTGAATGATGCTACATACTGCAAAATTTGTATACCCAATGCACTATGTAACATCCCAAACCTGCCTCCGTTGCCAAATTAAGGTTATGAGATATTAAGACAGTTAACAAAACCGATAATACAGTAACACAATTCAAAGATTTATTTAAACATCATAAAATTAATAAAAAATCATAATTTCATAACATACATTCAAAAAATGAGACTCAAACTGAGTATTTGAAACCCTAAAATTAATTTAGAAATAAGTAAGGACTAATCTAAATTAAAACAAAAAAATAAGGTAAAAATTGTAAACAATGGTCACACGGCCGTATGGTTAGGTCGTGTGACAGAGCCCAGACTGTGTGACTCAAGGACATGGCCGTGTGGCCAGACCATGTAACAAATTGTGTCCGTGTGGAAAAACCTACACCAAAATTAAATAGGCCAAATGGTCGTGTGGGGTGACCGTGTATGGCACACGGTCATGTGGTAGATTGTGTCCTAGGCCATGTGTACCTAAAATAACTTTAAAACCAAGTCATTTCAACTACCATCTCTTAGGTTCCAAGCCATACCATTTACATCCATTTATACCTATTCAAAACACACCAAAACATGCCAAAACATACCAATTAATATGCAACCTAAGTGCCTAACCAATATGCCCACAATGGCACCACAATTAAAACACTGAACTAATTTACGTTCAACATTCACAGTTCCTAATTCATAAGCTTATCAAACTTACCATTCTATCTATTTCATTCACAACCAACTTACCAATTATAGCTCAATATTCTTATATGAACATATGGTCAAGATATACCAAAAATGCCAAGAAAATACAACCACAATATTTCATAATCAAATATGAAACAACAACTATTCAAAACAAACTAAACATGCCAACCTTATTCAATCATTAAATAAGTCCCAAATAACATACGCCATAATCAACCATTAAAACTTACTACTTGGATATTAGCTCATATACCAAAAGGCTCAAAACATAACCAAATACTTATCACACATATTTATACCAACATCTTATCTATATGCCACTTATAACCTGATCAAATTAAGTATATAACTACCAAATGTGTTGATGAATAGTGTGATATCCAAAAGCAATCCAATCAACAGCTTGAATTCGACGATTTACAAAGAAAAAAAACCAAAACGAGGTAAGCTTCTGTAAAGCGTAGTAAGTTCGTAATAAACTTTAACTTTAACTTTAACTTATCATAAATGATGTAATTTAAACATTTTATAAGATATTTAATATCCTAGTTATGAGTTCATTAATTACCTATACACATCACAAGTCTCACAAGGTTAATGAGGTTAGTGAGTTCATATATAAAACATGTAACTTTATCATTTTATCAAACATATACCCTAAAACATATTTGGTACATAAACCAACCATCATATATTAATTTAATATTTAACATATTTATTTCAAGTATCCCTTTCAAATGTCCCTTTTCACATATCTATATTCACCGAAGGTCTACAAGAAAAGAATACAGCTAACATAAGCATTTAATTCTTAGTAATTCGAATAAAACATAAATGTAACTTACCGAATAAGAGTCAATTTATACAATTCATGCATAATTTCATTAACAAGTTTATGAGTTCATTCAATTCTTATATACATCACAAATTGCAAACCATTAGTGGGGTATCCATTATTGATATATATACATTTCCCGATTAATAATTGTTCTGAGGATGCCATAGTATCTTTCAGCCATGGTCTTACACATTTCCAGTATAATTGCAATGCCTCGAATTTTGGGGCTAGAAGTTTTGGGTTTTGTGGTAAGGGTCAGAGAATTGGTGGTGCTATTGAGCTTAGTGGCGCGTATAAGTTTCAGAATAGGCCTGCTGGTCTGGTGGTTGAGTGAGTGTTAGTGAACCTTTGGGTTCTGGGTTCGAGTTGTTGTGTACGTATTTTGGGAGCCTTTTATTGTGTTTTATTTTATTTAGTTTTAAGTGAATATTTTTAAAATTATTTATTGTTATTGTTATTTTTATGTTATTTTATTTTCTCTTCTAGACGTTTTTTTCTCAGCTTTTTTATTTCTTCTCTTTGCTTTTTAGGGAAAAGTGGTGGTTTTCAAGGGACTTCAATTTTTGAGTCGTCGAGTCGGCATCTGAACTTTTACGTTCGTGAAACACGTGTGAGGTTCGAATCTAGTATACTTTTAATGTTGTGAATTATTGTTTCAAAAATTCTTGTTTGTGTTCTTAACTGTAGATTTTGGGGTGTTAGTTGCTAAAAAAGGTTCGGGAATACGACATATCCCGATACCCTTATGTCATTGCGAAGGTTGGGGCTATTGCGATGGCTGAAATAGCATTTTCTGGCTTGTTCCGATGTGGTTTCGTGGCCACTAGAGTTTCCACACGGGCGTGTGCTAGCTCACATGGCCATGTGCTTTTAAGAATTAGGGTTTTCAGACCAATTTTGGTGCCACATGGCCATGTAGTCGAGTTGAGGATTTTATCGTTTCTCATACGACTGTATCCCTTGGGAACACGGACGTGTGAGATTGAGGATTAGGGCTTCAGTGGTTTGGTGCTACACGGCCGTGTGGCTAATTTAAAGATTTAAGGATTTCAGACGGGCGCGTGTTTTGGGACACACGGCCATGTCTAGTGGGCACACGGGCGTGTGAGACCCTTACATGGTCATGTCAGCCCTCTACTCGAAATTAGTGCAAATGGACAGAGAGTTACACCGCCTATCCCTACGGCCATGTCCCTGGTCCACACGGGCATGTGCCTTAGTCACACGGTCATGTGCCTCTCTTCACACGGGCGTGTGCCTCTATCACACGGACGTGTGCCCCTCTTCAAACGAGCTTTTGATCTCCCACACGACTTAGGCAATACCACACGGCTAGAGCACACGGGCGTGTGGTCTTAAGTTACTTATAATGGTTTTGTATGCATTTCTGATCTGAATATGTGTTTGTGTGTGCTCCGACCCTTAACTAAGTTTAGTGAGGGTGTTCAAGACTCGATATCTGTGATAGTTGTCTGTGATGTATGATTTTAAATCTAGTCTGAAAAGTGTGCTATGTAACTGTTCTGACTGACTGTCAGTTAATATGTCTCTATTCTGTTAGCTTGAATGCATTTATGCATTTGCATAAAATATTTTTGGTTGGGTTGTGAAGAGAAAGAAGACTGTATCTGTTCTGAACTGGCAGTTTAACTGCAAACTTATATGTATAGCGATTTATCGCATCAGACTTCACGTCGTCGACTTATTTCACGCGCACTATTATCTAATCTAGCAGTTTAACTGCAACATGATCAGATGTGGATTCGCATCGCATTGCATCAGCATCGCATCGTAAGTACGTCAGCTTTGTTGCGTACCATTATCGATCCGCTCGTACTACGCTTCTACCGCATTGCACAAGATAAAGACATATCGCTAGCCTGCTGCGTGTTTATTATCTGAGTAGCTTAGTCCACATATGTGGAGTGTAAGGTTGGATGGGCCTTCTAAGGTCTTAATTAGTGTGATTGGTTGGATGATCTTTAACAGCTCTTATGAGGTGTGATCGGGGGACGGAGAGGTGTGTTGGCTGGATTGGTGGGTTATATTCATCTGGCTACATTTCATCTGCATGTGTCTGTGTGTTCTGACTGCAAGACTAGTTGTTTGTAATTTGTTTGTCTGATCAGCATTTGAACTGAGTAATTGAGTGAATTTGATGTGCTCTAGTTGTTGAGTTCTATTGGGACATTAGTCCCAAGTTTGCGTTCTGACTCCGTGAGTAACTAAAAATCTATTGTGCTACTGTTTTGAATTATGTATCTCTGTTTGAAACTTATTTTGGACTCACACTGAGCTCGAGTAGCTCACCCCCTCTCAGTGTTTCTTTTCAGGTACCCTTTCTGAAATTTGATGATGGACTCAGTGTGCGGAGGTCTCAGACAGTCTCGGTGGAAATAAATGATTTTCGGTTTATATTTGGTTAAACGTTTTTTTTTTGAATTATAAGATTTCATAAAAATGTGGTACAAATTCTGGTTTAATTTGATTTCGGTTATATGTTTTACCTAATCGTAATTCTATATACTGGGTTTTAAACGATTAAATGTTTCGATTTGACTTGAGAACTTGTTTTGTAAAATTTAACTACGGTTACTTCGGTGACCAATGTGACATCCGGGATTCGGTCTAAACTTCTAGGTCGAGTTTTGGGTGTTACAATAATGCCATAGTGCCTTTTATCTATGGTCTTGTTCATTTCTGATGTATTGCCATAGTTTCTTTCAACTATGGTCTTTATTTTTTCTCAAGCCAATGAACCCGATCACCACATGCATACATAGGTATTAAATCACAAAACAACAACTAAATAATTTAACCAATTTAAGAACTTACCTAATAAAAAACGGCTACGAACGCAACACCAGTGTTTACTCCGCTAACTTTCTTTTTTCCATGATTATTGTCTAGTTGATTTGTTCTTGATTTAAATAATAATTTTAATTCAATTAAACATTTAAAACAACTTAAATAATTAAACTTGCGCATATAAGCCATTTTATTATCATTTTATAATTTTACCTTAAATTTTTTCCCATTATGCAATTTAGCCCCTAAATCCGAATCTTTCAAATTAAACACAATATAACCCAAAGCATACTAGCCGAGTTTCTTATAGTCCTTGTACAACCCATATATTTCACAATTTCACAATAATTTCATACGATTTTATTATTTTAACAATTTAGTCCCTAAATACAAAATTAACAAAATTTACTTAATCAACTAGCCCTTAAGCATTTCATAGCTTCCGAATCCAACAATTTTTATCCAAAACTGCTAATATTCATACATGGCAAGTTCTAAAATCTTTAACAATTTTGAAATTATAAGATACAGTTTAACTAGACCTAATTACAATGATCTCAAAAGCATAAAAATTATATAATAAAAAAATGAGTGAAAAATGGCTTACCATGCATAAAATTAAAGCTTAGTCGAAGCTTTATATTCTTCAACAATGGTTTTCGGTTGAAAACCATGAAAATAAAGAAGATGATGACAAAGACTTTTATTTTATTTTTTATTAATATTTTAACATATAAAATCTTTTAAATTAGAAACATTTCAAACATAAAATTTCATACTTTCCGCCCATTAACCGCCACCATAATTGCATTTTAAATTTATACTTTTATAACCATTTACTACAAATAAACTTATAGCAATTAACTTTTATAGTTTTATGATTTAGTCATTTTTTCTTAACTAACTATCCAAATGTCAAAATTTTTGAATCAAATTTCAATACATCTATATACTCACTTCATAAATATTTAATAAAAATATTTATGGCTTAGTTTACAGAAATGAGGTTTTGATATCTCGTTTTTCAAAATCATTTGTGTTTCGGGACAAACCACTTGTACTTAATTGTTAGTTCAATTAACTAAAATTATCAAATCAAAATTCAATATAATAATATATTTGACTCATAAAATATTTATGAACTCATCAGATTTTTGGTCCCGAAACCACTGAAAAATGGGCTGTTACACACTAGCTTTTAGTTTCTTATCTATTTAAACTCAGGCATTTACTTACATCAAAGTATACGAGTCACATGTACATAGTCCATCATCCATTTAGAATAAAGGTATGCCACATTATGAACGTCACAAGTGAATAAATCCATAAACGAATTCATGATCTATTCTACTTAGGTCCAATCCAATGTATTGTCAGTCTGACCAGTCACATCTATGTCTCTATCTTCTAAGAGTTATTTGCTCTAACGCCCAAGAAAAAGTATCTCCACAATTGGACTTGATAAACGACATATTAGTATTTCAATCAATTTGCTCATTTCCTATTAGACTAAGGACATGTTTAGGTTCGTCTACTAATACAAGCTATCTTTTCGTATTACGATTTGACCACATAATATTGCTTAGTATTAGTTAAACATAAGGCAACTAGTGTAACGCCCTAAAATTTTTATTTTTGCTTTTGTGAAAATGTGACACAACTGTGTATCTGCTTTAGTGGTTAAGTGTTCTGGGTGTGTGTGTGAGGTCTCAAGTTCAAGCCCCAGCTTGGGCAAATTTTGTTATTTTTGGAATTAAGCTCTATCTCTGTTCAATGGGCTTTAATTAAATTATTTATAAAACCATACCAGAATGAGTCTACTGGTTCAAGTGGTAAGATTGTTGGTGTGCTGGAGGTCCTATGTTCAAATCCTTGAGTTAACGTGAATAGTTATTTTTGCTCGGCTTTGGGAAAGAGTTTCAATTGCATTTGAATTCTGAGTAGTGGGTGGTTGAAGATGAGAGAATAGTGGGGAGTTATCAGAATTTGTTGTTATTTTTTTGTGTTTTTCCAACATTCAGTTTCTCTCTCTCTGAAAAGTAAAAATTTGACATTGGAGACCCCTTTTCTTCGTGTTTTCTATCTTTTGGAAATTTCTTTCTTTTACTCTCTATTTTCAATCAAATTAACGTGTCAATCGCGATTTTCAGCTTTTGGGGTTCTTTGGGAATGATAATTTTGGTAAGTGGTCTCCGTTATATTTATTGTCTGTTGGTGTTTGGGTTCTTACTAGAAGTTTTCAATTGTTGTAAGGTTGCATTAGAGACGGCGGGGTTGCTGTGGAGTTTGTTTCAACGGTTTGATTTGTGTGCACGGTTGTTTAGTTAATGTAAGTGTGTACGCGTGCTATTGATTCAACATTTTTGTGATTCAATTCGTCATTTTAGGATGTTTTGTACTCTGATTTTAGGTTCTGAAAGGTTCGAGATAGTTTTCGCATCAAATTGATACTAGGTGTGTACCTGAATCGCAAAAAAAATGAGGTTCTACAAAAGCTGAAAAACAGTTCTGTTGACGCCATACGGGCTTGTGGTCACCCGCGTGGTAGGCCGTGTGCGATGACACGACCGTGTGTTTGACGAAGGTCAGGCCGTGCGCAAGACACGGTTGTGTGGTAGCCAGGGTGAAGTCATGTGATCCACATGAGCTACGCCAAATTAGATGTGTGGGCCTACATGGGTGTGTGATATCTTGGCCAGGCCGTGTGATCCACACGGGCAAGGCCAATCTGAGCGTGTGGGCCACACGGGTGTTTGGGCCCACACGGGCATATGGGCCCATTATACTAAAATTTTTCGTAGGGTTGCACAAGTTGTTCCAATCGGCCATGGACCTACCGTAGGGTCGGTAAAGACTTACTAACCCTAAAACTGTATGATCTATTTGACTGATAGTCTATATTGAGCATGATAGTATATGCATGTTATATCTGTTATCTGTAAAGAAAGCATGTTAAGCATGATTTATCCGTTAATTCTGTATGCATGTTCTATATCTGTGATTGGGGTAGGATATTATTTATTGGAGGAAGTGTTCTGAAAGGCAAATTATGCCTAATATCTGGTAGCACAGCTGCATTATATCTTATATGTGTCGCATCGGTACAACATGGTGTGTAGGGCTGGGTGGGTGTTTTAAACCCCACATGGTATGTAAGGATGGTCGGAGATGGTGTGTAGAGGATGGGGGTAGGATATTTGATTTCTGATTCTAAACTGACTATCTGTATATATATATTTGAAATGGGCTTTGGCCTGAATCTGTATTTGACTGATTCTATTTGTTGTGTGCATGCTTAATTCTATGGGGATTACATACTGAGTTTACGTAAACTCATTCCTTTCTGTTTAATCTAGACAGGTAATCCACAGAGTTAGGCGGATTAGTGCAGCAGAGGACTCGACGGTGACCACTCGCCAAATTTGTTTAACTTGTTTTAGTTTATATAAGTTGGCATTAAGATTTGAGAGTTTGTATTTTCTGGGACTCTCTAGACTGTTTTAAACTGTTTGGTTTTGGTTTTTGGTTTTATGTATTTATAACAGTGACAATTTTCCAAAGGCAATGTTTTCTAAAATCACAAACGGGTTTTACTTAAATACAATGGTTTTTGTAAGCTTCCGCCTATAAACACTTTTAGGGAAAGTTAATTAAACAATAATGAACGTTTTGATAATATTTCTACGTAAATTGAATTAGCAGATCTGAAATAGTTCTATCGTGCTAGTTGTTTTTAAAATCCATTCCATGTGACATCACCAGATTCGGGCATAATGTCTAGGCCGGGTTTGGGGTGTTATAAAGACTTTTCTTTTTAGAAAGAAACAATAAATGATTAGATGGATTTAATAATAAAAAATCAAACTTGGATCTTAATTGATCTTCCATCGGGTTCTAAACCAATAAGTTGTAAATGGATCTTCAAAAAGAAAATGAAGGTTGATGGAACCATTGATAAATTTAAAGCAAGGTTGGTAGCCAAAGGTTTTACAAAAAAAAAAAAGGTATTGATTACTTTGATACTTATGCTCTAGTAGCAAGAATTGGTATGAATAGGCTCTTAATATCACTTACTTCAATGTATAATTTGGTTGTTCACCAAATGGATGTTAAAATCTTATTTTTAAATGGTGAATTAGAAGAGGAAATGTACATGGAACAATTGGAAGGATTTGTTGTTCTAGGACAGGAGCATAAGGTATGTAAGCTTGTTAAATCTCTATATGGACTTAAACAAGCACCAAAGTAATGGCACCAAAATTTTGACAAAGTTGTTCTAGCTAATGGCTATGAAATAAATGAATCCGATAAATGTATATATAGCAAATTTGAAAGTGGAAGAGGTGTCATAATTTGCTTATATATAGATGACATGCTCATATTTTACACGGATTTGGAACAAATAGAAAACACAAAGAAATTCTTGTTAAACATCTTTGTTGTGAAGGATATGGGTATAGTAGATGTTATTCTTGGGATTAAAATAACTAGAGAGGAAAGCACTATAGCTTTATCACAATCACATTACATTGAAAAGGTACTTAAAAAGTTTGGCATTTTCAATTGTATATAAGCATCTACACCCATAGATCCTCAAATAAAATTAGTATCTAATACTGGTAGGAAAATTGATCAATTGAAACATGTAAGTCTAATTGGTTGTCCTATGTACATAATAACTTGTACAAGACCAGATATTGCCTATGTTGTTGGGAAATTGAGTAGGTACATAAGTAATCCAAGTAGTTTGTATTGGCAAGCTTTGAATAGAGTACTTAAGTCCTTAGAGAAAACTATTAACTATGGGTTGTGCTATAAAGGATATCCTTCAGTTTTAGAAGGGTATTCGAATGCTAGTTAGATTACAAGTTTGGAAGACCATGGTTTTACTAGTGGATGGATATTCATTCTTGGTGGATGAGCCATTTCTTGGGGTTCTAAGAAACAAACATGTATTACTGATTCCACCATGGCAGCCCATAATTTATTGTATTAACCGTTGCATCTAAAAAAGTAGAATGGTTAAGAAATTTGCTATGTGATGTACCTCTATGGCCTAAACCAATTTCACTTGTTTCTATCTGTTGTGATAGTAAGGCTACTCTAGCAAAGGCATATAGCCAAGTATATAATGGAAAGTCTAGACACATTGTATTAAGACATAGCTATGTTCGACAATTAATCTTTAATGGAGTGATCACTATTAATTATTTGAGGTCAAGTGAAATTTGGCGAATCCTTTGACAAAAAGTCTTGCTAGAGATGTAGTCAACAAGACTTCAAAAGGGATGAGACTCAAGCCCATTAATTAGAGTTACCCATGATGGAAACTTGACTCAACGCTTGTTATAACGTCAAGTCTTGAGTTCAATAAGACAAAGTACATCATTAGTATGTGACTGCTAGCACTATAAATAAATTCATCCTAAGATTAAAGTTCTAGGTACCCGTAATGATAAGGGAATGATGAGTAATGTACTCTTAATGGACCCATAACATAAATATATTACAGTGTCATAATTACGGAAACACTCTTAATGGGATTTGCCTATGTGAGTGGAAGTGTAGCCGCTTCTAAGAGCTTAAGGGCTTGGCTCTAACAGCACTCATGGAAAGAGGACACAGACACATGGCCATAATAGTGTCACTGGATACTATGCATTGACCAATGTTGAAATCATTGTGTGAAATGTGTTCAGTTAATCAAATGGAATAGTTGGTTCAAAGCTTAGTCTACCATGCAATTTCGATTAACTTTAACATGTTTTCACTATTGAAAGATGTCTCTATGAAGAGACATGAAAATTCCTATAAATAGGAATGATATTTCATTTGGAAATTATACCAACAAGTTCTAAAAATTCTTTCTATCTTTCCTCCATATTCTAATATTATTAGATTGTTCTATAAAGAGTTACTACAAAAATTCTTTATAGAAATTGATTTTCTTGTTATACATTGCTCAGTGCTTTGTGGACTGTTTTTGTCAATGCAAAATGCAAACAGTCATCGGGTTTCATTGTATCCTCGAGGTTTATTTGTTTGAAACTCTTTTGCACACCGAGTATAGGTGAGGGTGAATAGAACCTTAAAGATAGTGGCTTGATATGCACCTTGGAGCTTTGTCCTATTTCTTCATTTTTTGTTCGAGTTGTTGTTCGTGTTTTATTTGTGTGTTCAAGATTTTTCTCACTAAAGATTTGTACTAACACCTAAAACATATGATAGTTCATGCCTACACAACACAAGTAAAAGGAAACAATTTAAAGCTACACGTGCCATCTATGATTTTTATTTTTATTTTTGCTTGACATCTGTTGATAAATTGTTTACAAGGTATTAGACATCTCTATTGGTGTCGAGCTTTTGGGTGAATTGATACATAGAGGAATAGTACATGTATCAAACTATACATATTATTTATAAAGTACCAAATTGCATGACTAGTGAAAATTCAAGGGCTAAACTTAACATTAACACACTTAGTATTTAATCTGTTAATCAAAGTTATATACTCCATTTCCTGAAACAAATACTTTTCTACACACTAAAAACTCTATCACACGCATATGCATGTAGAAATAAAGTATTTAGAATACAAATTTGTGTTTTAGAATAACATATAATAAATAATGAAATGTATGGTTTGAAACTAATTAATAATAATACATAAAACATGTACGATATTAAAATAAAAAAAAGATTAAATTGTAAGCAAAACAAAATTTAAGCATATGAATACATTAGATTAATAATACTAAATAAATACAATTATTTATCACGGTGTAGTCATCAATTATAAGTAGGTGTTGAGTTAATTTGAGACCAGATAATTTGAAACACCATTTCAATCAACAAGCATTATTAATATAGAAATTCTATCACGCGTGTATGTATGTGGAAATCTCATATTTAAAACATTGGTATGCGTTTAAAAATAATATACAAAAATAATAAAACGTAAGATTTGAAACTAATGATAGTAACACACATGCATTTGTGAGTAAAAGGAAATTTAAATAGCCAATTACATCATATTAAGAATATTTAATGCATTCCACTTGTTTATCATAGTATTATCATTTTTCTTAAGTTGGTACCGAGGTGGTAAAGAAAATATTTTATAGATGTTAGCGATACGGGATTCAAATTTACACATTTACAGTTTTTATTAGGTTTTTTAAAAAATAAAAAAATAAAAAAACCATCGAATAATATAACGTATTTTAATTACGAAATAACATTTTTGAAATTTTCCTAACTAATTTGGTGCATTGTTGATTTGTGACACTAACTCAATCGAGACTTAAATAATAGTATAGATAGATATATACAATTGATGGAACAAACAAAGTATGCATAATTCATTTAAAATGTAAATATTTTCCGTGAGTCATTTTATAGGAAAAAAAAACTTATTTTATGTTGACCTATAAATTATTTTCTATTGACCAAATTATTTTCTGTGAAACAAACACGAAAAAATACATAAAATACTTTTCGTAAAACTTTTTATAAACAAACGTAACCTTATATTTCAAAAGCTTAAATGAAATTTTGGCCCCCAAATTATAGCACTAGGTACTTCAATTTTTATTTTTATTTTTTTTTTGGTAAAAAATATACCTAAACTAGGATTACTTTACATTCTTTAGTTCAAAGGTTTGTAGCCGTTAACAAAAATCCGTTAACCAATAATGTTATCACACGTTGCAAAAATAATTATTTATTTATTTTTCTTTTTCTTTTTCTTCCTTCCCTCTTCTCTCCCATGCTCCTATTTCATCTTCTTCTGCCTCTCCCATTAAACTCATCTTCTTTAAAATGCTATCTCGTTATTATACAATCAAATAAATAAAATAATCAATTTAAAAAAAAGAAAAAGAAAATAGCTTTTAACAAGGATTAGATAATGAACAATCACAAAGCTCTCCCTCGATTGCAATATGTTAATATGGGTTTCCAAACTCAAAATAAATTCAAGTTTTTTCCACAGCACCATAAGTTATAAGCTTCCCCAAAATCACACTGAAATCTGATAAATGAGGCAACTTTGTCCCAACATCAACAAAGAAGATGGCCTTGAGACGGTTCTGGAGGTCCCACTCCCCCAAGAAATGTTCTAGCCTGTTTTGAAAGCATGTTACCATGGATGAAAGGTCAAGCCTCCGATAAGTGGTCCTAAACCATGCTTGCCGGTCGGATTAACGAGCTTCGCTTCCTCCTTTATCTTGTTGGATCCCCTTTTATCCCTCTCCAAGTACAACTGGGCCACTCTATTCACAAACCCATCAAGGACTGCTCCATTGTAAACTCTTCTCATATCACACTTTTCCTTCTTAATTTTGCCTTACCATTCTTTTATCTTGGTTTACACGTGATGTGCCATCTTGTATTGATTAAATTTTGAATTGTTTTCAATGTTATGTTAAAACTAGGTATTTCAAGGGCTTTTTTAACTGTATATTATAAAATAAAATAAAAATACTTAAATGATATCCCAAACAGATTATGTACCGAAATGATATATCCAAGCAAGTGGAGGGTGGTGCATAGGCGGCACCACCCTAAAAATCTGACATGTTTGATCAAAAAAAAAAAAAATATATATATATATATATAATGGAAAATGTCATCTAAATAGGCTGCACGAAAAGGAATACGGGTCAATTACAACCTGTGTACGATCAAAACCCAACCCACTGCTGACCCACTGCCATTGATGGGACAAGATGACTGGTGAAGCCTAAGAGAAATGTGGCACACCCACTGGTCATGCCCATTTGACAGACGACACCGGGTTGGTGATGCCAACCTCATAGGCGACACACCTCTGACTCCTGCATTGATGGTAGCGATGGGACGGGACTATGCCCGTGACTTGTGTTTTATGTTTCATTTTGGCTAGAAGAGAAGAAGAAGAAGAAGAAGAGAGCGGGAAGGGGAACAAGAAAGAAAAAAAAAAGAAAGAAACAAAATAGAGAGAGGGAAGGAGAAAGAGAAGGAAAAAAAATAAATAGAAAAGGAAAGGAGAAATTGTGTTTAGGGTTTAGAAAGATCTGGTATTAAAAAATCATAAAAGGTAATTTTTTTATTTAGTAATTTTTTTTGTTATAAAAAAATGTTAATTTGTTTTTGTTGTTATTGTTCATTTAGGGTCTGTTTGTTTGGCAGTAAAATGTTTTTCGGAAAATGATTTACTTTTCTGGAAAATGATTTACCAGAAAATATTTTCTGGTGTTTGAATGAATCTGTGTAAAATATTTTCTGTTGTTTGGCAGATCTCCTGAAAATGTTTTCCGGAAAAGTTGATTTTACATATATTAATAAATTTATTTACATATTAATAAATTTTTATATTTTAATTGCAATGATTTATTTATTATAAATAAATTAGATTAAATATATAATAATACTCAATTACTAAGCTACATTACTAACCGTCATATTGAAAACAACCGAAGTCAAATAAATTATTTGTAATTGTGTTAAAAAAATAAAAATAAGGATTGAATAATTATAAATAAACTTCCAAACCACAATTAATACTAAAAATTAATAATATTATCCAAATGCATAATTAGTAGTACACTCGTAATAACAATAACATTGTCTAATTGCATAAATACATAAATATTACACTACATAAAAGTATCAATATCTTCAACCTTGAGAAAATTTTTGGAGCCAAATTTTTTTATGCTTCTTACTTTTAACTAAAAAAGCTTTGGCTTCAGATTCACGACTCACTAAATAATCAAACACGGAACACAAGAAGTCATCATCAAATCCTTCTTCCTCCATCGACATCAGTTGTTCGTAAAGCTGTGGTGTCTTATCCGCAGTAAATTGTTCCAAAGCATTAGCAATTTTCCCAAGTTGTTCACCCACAAATTTAATTTGTTCATCAACGACACTTTCTTGAACATTTTTTCTTTTACGTTTGGATGTGCCAGATGAAGATACATTTGTTCTTACCTCTTCAGCCTCTTCATTGCCGCAGTCTGGAGGCACTGAATCTTGGGTATCATCATCTAAATCTATGTCAGCAAATGTTCTGGCAAAACTCCCTGTTGCCATATCTTTGCCAACAACCAAAGCCATTTCATCATAATGATCGATACTTTTATTCAAAAATGGTTCATACTTCTTGTGTGCCTGTTGGATATTATACACAATTAGAATAACAAGTAAAAAATAATTGAAATATACTTAACATATATATACATATATTACCATCACTGCTGCATCATATGTTGCTCTATCACATGTGATCATTTTCATGTTATCATCCCATCCAAAACTACTTTCACCTCAAATTTTGCATATAATCTGCCACTGATTTTTTACAGTCCTCAAATGATTTTCCACATGCTTCGCATCGCATTAGACTTGGAATCTTTCGGAAATAGCTTGGACAACTCGATTAATGGAAACTGCTTTGAAAGTATTAGAAGGCTTATTTCCTTTCTTAGCCTCATCTGCTAGAATTTCAAGAAAAACATGTTCCATCGGTTTTGTCCACCTAAATTGCTTGGAGGTCCCTTCTTTGTTGCCCTTACCCATTCTACATTAATAATTTTCATTGTCAATCATTACAATATCCAACAAGCTTAAAACATTATAAATTCAATATATAACAAGCTTAAAACATAATCAATATCTAACAAATTCAAGACATAATAATTTCAAAATCCAACAAACTAAAATTTCAATATCATTATCCAACCAACATTAACAAAAAAAAAAACAATTTTAATACTAAACATACATAACATAGAAACAATAACCCTAAGCCCTAAACCTACCTAATATTTCTAGCCATATAATCAGTCCACATAGTTTGTGCAATTTCGTCTCCCTTAGCAGACCATTCTCTTGCTTCTTCTCTTTCTTCTCGCTCCGTAAGAGTTGGGATTATCAAATCAGACTCAGACTCCTCGTATAATCCTTGATTAAGTAAATCATTAAGATCAACTCCCATTATATGATTATGAATGATACAACAAACCAAAACTATATCTACTTGAGTTTGAAAATTCCAAAATGGTTCAGCATCTAATACACGAAACCGTTTCTTCAAAATCCAAAAACACGTTCAATAGTGATTCGCAATGATGAATGTCGAAGATTAAAGAGTTCTTTTGCATTTTCAGGCCCCTGAGCACTAAACTCTTTTAAATGATATCAGACACCACGATATGGGGTAATATATCCATTTCGGATGCCATATCCAGCATCAGCAAGATAATATTTACCTACAATTTTAAAAAACATAATGAATACTAATAAATTATGAGCTTACTAGAACTAGTTAGCATTTAATAATAAATATTACCTTTCGGAATTCTTAATCCTCTTGGGCGTGAAAGTGCATCACTTAAAACACGAGAATCATGTGTACTACCTTCCCAACCAGCTAGAATATAGGAAAATTTCAAATCAAATGTAATGGCAGCCAATACATTTTGTGTCGTCCCCCCTTTACGGCTACGAAATCTTCCTTGAATGCTATGTGGAACGAATGCATGGACATGAGTTCCATCTAATGCTCCAATACAATCTTTAAAATACGGATAAAACCTTGGATTGTTTCTGATTTCACTAGGAGTTGACTCATCAGGTGATCTAATAACTAGTTTATACAATTTCAAAATAGCTCTCAATACAACCCTAAAGTAATGGTGAACTGTCTCAGTTGATCTATAATATCTAGATCCAATCACTCGAAACCTTACATTATGACCAATTATATGTAAAAATATAACTACCTGCTCCCTAATATTCACAGATTTAGTTGATTGTAACAAATTATTCTTACTAAGAATATCACACAAACTAAAAAAGGCAATCAGTCTCATCCTTATCAAATTAATACAATATTGGTCACCACTATATAAAATACTATTAATATAGTTTTCTCTTTCATAATCTCGATTCACTCGAGGGTGAGAGGCAATTTCCTTCCTAGTTTTTAATTTTTTTATCCAAAGAGCCCCAAAAGCTAAAACTGAAGCTACGGCTCCGACAATTGCATTTTGATCTTGACTACGATCCATCTACACAAAACAATGCCACACAAATATCACATATACTAATAAAGCTATCATGACTAAAGTGCATACATATATGAAAATATTAAAAATTTAAGACCCCCAAGAGAGATAGGGAACATGACCATGTGGAGACAATGCTACCCAAAACGTTGCATATACAAAACTTCCTAGTCCAATACAATTTTATTTATAAAATAGAAAAACGTTATATATATAATTGATTATTAAGGTGTCCAAAAAGAATTTTAATCATTGCTATCTTATATTTTTGATGTATAAACAAGTTTAAAAGGTTATGAAAACATCTTAAATCTGATAATATTTTTTTTATTCCACTAAACATAATCTTTAACAAGTATGTGCTTGTTTTTAGGGAGGATTCAAATTTTTAGGCTATTTTTTATTTGAAAGTATTTCCTTAAGTACTGTTTGAATTATTAATTTTTCTAGATTTTTAGATCTGTCTTCATATCCTCTTTCTTATTGTTTCTTGTTTGTTTGTTTTTAATTTTTTTTTATTTTAATGGTTGGCCTAAAGAATAGTGGAGTAGGACATGCCCTTTACTTAATCCTCAATCTTGGAAGAAAACCAATATTAAATTCCATGTAAAAATCGGTCAAGATTAATACTAATACATAAAAAGGTTTTGTAGTATTAGTATGTAAGTAGTTAAACTGAAAAGCCAACAATTAACAAACAACTTTATTTTTTTAAGATTTAATCTCGTATTGTGTAATATGCGCTATCATTATATCCAATTGTAATGAATTGTTTTATTTTTTTACAAAATTATAGCAAATTAAATTTTAATTCAAATCAAGTAAAAGGTTTAAAAGTTTTTGGAACCATACT
Source organism: Gossypium bickii (assembly GCA_025503065.1). Taxonomy (NCBI): domain Eukaryota; kingdom Viridiplantae; phylum Streptophyta; class Magnoliopsida; order Malvales; family Malvaceae; genus Gossypium; species Gossypium bickii. The sequence goes on from CP106713.1 coordinate 43,228,711, forward strand.
TTACTCCTGCTTTAATCTATCAAATAATTTCAATTTTATTTTATTTTTACATATTAACCAATATTTAAAAAAGAACAAATATTTATATTACTGAGACTGTACTTTTGTATTTTTTATATTTTCTATGAAAAAAATTAACTCATAAAATAAAACTCATCCATAGGGGGCTTTAATTTGTCACCAAGATGCTCAAAACCAATTTCTTGCATATTTTTTACACGCTTTTTTCCAATCTAGTATTTTTTTACCTTTCCTGTATATAACTTTCCTAGCTGACTCTTTCCGGGTAATCTTTCCCTACGGCATCAGTAACAATCTCTTGTGGTTTCCACCCTAATTGTTCAGTAATAATAACAAAGCTGTATTGATGAGCAGGAAGAAGATTTTCTATTGGATGATGCATGTTACTCAGAGATGAGAGATGCAGGGTTTTTTGATGCAGATTGGAATTAGTAAATAAACCTTTTTGCATCGAAATGTATGTAACACTGGGTAAGAACAGCCACTTTCATAATGGGATTATGCAAATACGGTAATAACTTAATACCGTCATAACGTACTGTATCGTATGGCAAGACAAACAAAACACGCATCAAGGAAGAAACCAAACAATATAAGTTCACTAAATAGACATTAATTGCTACAAGGATCAGTCTTAGATAAAAACACAAGTATTACCAGAAACATCCAAAAAAATTTCTGGCATGTTTCAAGAAATTGCTTGACAAAATTGAATCTATTCTACCCAAATTCCCATGGAAAAGTATTACCTGAAATCACCTATCGCGGCCTTGCTTGGCACTGCCACCAGCTGAGTCTCCTTCAACTATGAAAATCTCTGCATAATGTAACCATAAAGATAATTTTTAGACACTCACAAGTAGCAGATGGAATGCATTATCATTTATTTTGAAGCATGTAGAATCCACAAAAATGAAAAAATCTCAACCATTAGTACCATACAAACAAATTTCAATGGCATTAACATTAACTTTTTAAAAATATATTATTTACTATTTAACAAAATTAATATTTTGAAATTTTTTATAATTCTGGGAATGAAATAATTTATTTCAAGTTGAGCTGCAAATGAAAAAATAAAATAATTTTCATGAATTTTTTAAACTTAAAAGGTTAATTCTGTTAAAATTTTATCTTATTTGATTATTTTTAAAAATACAAAGTTAATTTGATTCATTAAGTAATAATCGATCCTATAATAGATAGAAAGACTTGACAACTCCTTTCACCTAAAATTATTCAACTTCAGTACATCAAATATAAAACAATGGAAGTAAAAAAGAGAACTATAAACAAAAACCAAGAAAAAATCAACAACAAATATAATGCAACAAAATGCGATTAGAAAGAGCAAAAGATCCATCAAAGTTTTGAAACTAGAGAGAATAATCAAGCACAATGAACTACACATAGGGCATGGCATATATATAAAATAGCAGAAAATCTCAACCATTAGTACCATACAAACAAATTAACCAACATTCTGAATCTTGCAAGACCTATTGATGCTAAGCATGATGAGTGAATCAAGTGGCTTAAACAGTACATAAATCTTGTCTAATAAACAAAACATGTCTTCCACTTTAATCACAACATAGTCATCAGGATATATATGTTCCCTTGTTTATAGTAATATGGAGACAATTAAGTGTAAAGCAAACCAACATTAGGTGTAAAATCATACAACACAACAAAGAGTTTCACAAAACATTCACTACACACTGTATTAAACTACAGATTTTACCGTCAATTTGGACACTAATTAAACTACACAAATTATGCAAGGCATCATCAAAAGCATACTAGGGAAGAATACCTAACAACATAAAAGTCGATCTATATGCAAAGACCCCTCAAAGATAATATGCAATAAACAATTTTATCCATGGTTACACAGTTACATACACGTGAGTATGCATTCTTTAGCTATACATGCACTACCAGGTTTGGTAGTTAACAGCACAGGTACTTTAGCCAGAGGGAAAATTCCCTCCCAAAATGCAACATATACAGTTAGATAAAAGTTTCCAATAGTTATACAACAATTATCATGCACAATCCTTATACTTCATCTTTTTAAGTCACTCTATCCATTTAACCAAATGGAAATGCATGTGGAAACCAATTCACGTCTAAAGTTAGCATGAAAGTATCTCAATCTTAAGTTACCAACATGGAACATTGATGGATGGGCTTTGTATCGGCTAGAAACTTGACTAAGAGGTGGTCTATATAACCTAAGAGAGAAACAAAGCTTAGGACAAAGAACAGAAAGATGCTCTATGTCCTCCATAAAAATCCCAACTCCAAATTTTTCTAAATGCCCCAGAACTTGCTTCAAACGACTTGTAGTCATTCTCTCTGTTTGCAGCTGAAGAAACACCCACAAAATGCTTAATAAACACTCACAAAATGCTTAATAAAGACAGAAAAACCTTCAGCAGAAAGAAGGAACAGGAAGATCCAAAAATACAAATCTATCGATTTTTCGTTTCAACAGAGAGGAACAGGAAGAGCCAAAAATGAAAAATAAAAAATAAATTCAATAGAAAGGAAGATTACCAGTCTTGTAGTAGAATCTCTGACGCTTTCAGCCGAAGAGGAACAGGAAATTTTTTGAGAAAGAGAAAAAAATTGGCTGAGAAAGAATGGAGGAAGGAAAAAGAAAGAATGAAGGAAAAAGGGGATCTGTATGAGAGCTTTAGGAAAATGTCTTACAGAAATTGAGACGGTAAGACATTTTCCCAAATTGTAAGCTATTTTACCCATGTTTTGGAATTTATTTTCCAAATGGAAAATATTTTCCAGTAAACAAACACTGGAAAACTGGGAAAACAATTTCCGGAAAATGAAATACAGGCAAACAAACACTCCCTTATTTCAGATTTAATTTTTAATTTTATTTTTGTAAGGTATTATTTGGTTAAAAAGAGCTATTAAGGTATATTTGTATTTTTTTTATATTTTTATTCATTCATAAGTTTTTTTTAATGTTTATTGAAGTAAAAAAGCCTATTTATGTGATGTATAAAGAATGTTTTATTTTTTTATGTAATTTATTTGTTATGTGTGTTTTAGGTTTATTAGATTTTTTTAATGTAATTTATTTGGCGTGTTATTTTTATTATTTTAATATAAATTTTTTATTTTTTATGTGGGCAAAAGATGAGACCATTGACATGGAATTTGTGAATGAGACCATTGAGTTGGAATTTATGAGATAAATTAGGAATAATAGTTTACATGTTCTAATTGTTTTAGATTTTATAAATGGAAATAAGAGTTTATGTTTTTAATTTTTATTTTATGTTCTTTTATAAATATTATAAATGAAATTTCTTTTGAATCCTTCTATGCAAAAAATATATATATATTTTTGACAATAATTAAGTTGGCATGTTATCATATATATTATATTTTAAACTAATACATTTTACTTATTATCATTTTAAAATAATAATAACAATATTCGTATTTATTATGTTGAGATAGTTTATATTATGTTTTTGTTATATTTTTTTATTGGCATGTTATTTTTGTTATTTTAATATAATTTTTTTTGTTTTTTATGTAGGTAAAAGATTAGATCATTCAGATGAAATTTGTGAATGGGACCATTGAGTTGGAGTATAGCAAAAAAAAAAAAATGATATGGACAAAACTGTTTGGTTTTTTGTAATTAAAAGCAATATATAAAATTTAGGTATTTTGATAAATATTTAAAATGCATCAAACTTAGAAATTAATTATCGAAATTTGTTTTGAAGTTGCAGGTATCGAAATGGATTTATTGATTAATAACGATTATCACATTTCAAACATAGTTAATAATATGGTAATATATTGTTATTTGTTAATCACGGGTTCCCTTAAAAAAAGTTCTACGTCATTTACGGAAATAAATTATGTTATAATAACTATTTTTTGTAATTTAATAGTGTTAGGGCTCGTGCCGCTTATTGAGGGGTCGGGTGAATGGTTTAGAATATCCTCCGGATGAACGACTGATGCCATACTTGGAGTTAGCTGGATTCAGGTCAGCAACATTGATCTGGACGTTTGATATGCGGTACAATTTAATATCCGTATTGGTCAAACATCGGCGTTTGGAGACCCACACTTTTCATTTGTCATGTGGGGAGTGCACTGTCACTCTGGAAGATGTTGTATTGCAACTTGGGCTTCTAATCGACGAGAGTGTCGTAACGAGTGTAATACAATACCTCAGTCGGCTGCTCTTTGTTATAGCCTACTAGGAGTCTCGCCCAATGATGCTGAGTCCAAATTTAAGGGTTTGAGATTTTATGGCTGAAAGCCAATTTTGAACATTTATCAATTAAGGCCACTGAGCAGGAGGTGATGTGCACAACTCGAGCGTACATTATGCGTATTATAAGGGGTGTACTGATGCCAGATGCGAACAACAACAGGGTTCATTTGATGTATTTACCCCTATTAACTAATTTGCAGAATGTTCGCTCGTATAGTTAGGGTTCCGCAGTTTTGGCTATATTGTATCATGAGCTTTGTCAGACGACAAAGCTTGATGCCGTAGACATAGACGGATGCCTCATTTTTCTGCAATCTTAGGCTCTTTACCGGATGTCATTCTTGGCATCAGTTAGAGACCAAGCATACATATTTCCACTGGTGAACAGGTGATAAAATTTTACTTGTTATAGCAATTAATTGACATTTTTTTTCTAATGATATTATTCTAACATGTAATTTGTTTTTGTAGATGGAGTACAATCCAGGTATCGGGAGGTCATACACTATCCCGATATATCATTTGATGATTGAACAATATGCAGGGGAAGGGGTAAGCTATTCCAATATTCGTGACATGTAATTACTTCGTATATCTTACTCGAACCGTGTTAAATTTTAACCATGTTATTAATCGTGCAATTCATTTAGATGTCGTATCGAAGACCGAAAATTGCGATTGTTATACCCTCGTTTGCCCACATTCATTCACACCTGTGGTGCATTAACTCACAAATTATTAATTTCTAGACAGTCGAGTGGTATAACGAGGATCGAGTACTCCGGCAGTTTGGTTGCATCCAGTATATCCCGGCTTTGCTAATGCAATTGGGGAAGATCCACGGGATTAACAAGAGAGGAAAACATAAAAATAATTTAGGGGTTGTGCACCAGAAATATATTGCAGTGTGGGATAATCGAATGACGCGGAGACCTCATATGGATATTTCTTTCGATTTGCAACCATCGTTAGAGTACATACAATGGTACTCTAGTACGGGAAAACCATATTTACTTAGTGGGCAATCGACTGTAGTCCCCCCGCATATGCATCGACTTGGGGCATACGAGCCAGAGCCTGAGCTAGGGCTCGAGCGGTCGCATACACATTCTGGGGATAGTTCTTATAATTTGGAGTTACGGGTCAATGATTATTTCCTGGGCTCGTCAGGACACGGATATCATTCCGCGTTTGACATCTTCAATCTAGTACTAGCACAGTACAGCACTCCCCACGTCCCGTATCCACCGCATTACTCCACTCTTTCTGGGTCATATCCCCCGCAGTGCAACACTCCTCCTAGTTCAAGTTCATTGATGGCGTCCGAGGAATATGATTTTTCTTCTATGTTTCACACACCCCCACCTACGACTGAAGAGAATGTTGATCATCGTGATCACCCACAACGTGAACGTCAACCTCCGTAGAAATATACCCATAGAACTACACTATCAAACCATTAATTTTAGGGGTTTCTTACAATTTAAATATTACAAAGTTTGTACTTTTTTTATTCTAAAAATATATAAATCAAGAAAAAGACAATCTTTGTATTTATTTAATTAGATTAATTGTAACATTAAAACTTGGAACAAATTTTGTGGTCATAAATTAGATTAATTGCAGTATTACAACTTGGAACAAACTTTGTAATATAAATTAGGTACATTGGATTACATAAGCTCAATTCCTACCCGATCGTGACGATTGTACAATATGGTGGTTTCGCTACGGGCATTTACTCCGATTATAGCCAGCTAATCTACATAATCCACAACGCTTAACATTAGATTTCTCCCTAATGTCCATTTCATTATAGATTATGGATGATTGCGGATGACCTTTCAGATTCCTACGCAACCCTTTGTTTGGGACAAGTTCGAAAGTCGTCGGAGGTACCTCCCACGTAAACAGGTCAGGCAGGACGGGGAACTCGTTCTCCAGATACGCAACGTGCGCTCAAGGGTATACACATCATCGATAAATTATTCAACATTGAGCAAGACTTTACCACACGCTGCCACGACATGCGTACATGGATAATGAAGTGTTTGGAACCTCCTACAATCGCACCGTCTGTTTCGGAGATCACTCTATAGGACCTAGGTGGTATACTGAGTCGACAACCGATGGTCTCTGTAACTCAAAACGTTTCAAAACATCGTGGATATACTTCTACATTCATTGACCTCACTATCTGACTATTTGCAACCATTGCATCCCTGAAATCTTCGACAAATACGTGTCCTGCCTCCATCTTGTTGACTTGTTGCTGACCCATTCTTGGCATCAAGGTAGCCAACCTGTAAAATGTAGCTGAGAAGACAGATGAAATTGGAAGATGTCGTGTTTTTAACAACACGGAGTTAATCCCCTTCGCCAAGTTTGTGGTCATATGACCATAGCGAAAGCCCTCGTCGAAACTTTGATCCCATTACCATGGCTCCATGGTAGCCAACCACTATCGAAAAGATGTGTTCGTTTGACCCTTCATGTCATTTTCAAGTCGAGTCATTCTTTGGCAGAAAATGTGTGGCTCTAGCTCGAGCATTGTGTATGTATTAAGAAAATATAAGTTATAGTATTGCCCTAAAACATTGAAACTTATATTGAAAAGATAAGATTATCCTTTACCCATTCTCAAAACTTGTCTCTGCCAGTCTGCATTCTTATAATCTCAATGGAAGTTAGCCGCGATGTAGTAAACGGATCTCCATGGCACACCGAAACGCCTAATGACGACAATTAATCTTTTTTCTCTATCGAAGATAATGCAAATATTATCATTGTTAATAACATATCTCTATAGGTTATTAAAGAATAATTCTTACGATTCCATGTTCTCCTTATCTACGATGACAAATGCTATCAGAAGCACGTTCTTGTTCCCGTCTTGAGCAACCGCAAGAAGTAGGATCTGTGTATATTTTCTGTATAGCCAGGTCCCATCTACTTACACAAACGACTTGTAGTGGGGAAATGCATGCACACATGGATTAAACATCCAGAACATCCGATGGAAAATTCTTTTTCTCAGTTGTAGTTGGTCATCCGGGCCATAATAAGGTCGTGTCTGTAACTTAATGATAGTCCCCGACACGTACTCTTGCATAGCGGCTATCCATCCCTGTAGCTCATTGTACGACGCATCAAAATCCCCGTACAATTGCTCTATTGCCATTTGTTTAGCTATCCACGCCTTTCGGTATGATACTCGATACTAGAATTGTGCCTGCATTTCGGCAATCAGTACCGAAACTTTAATGATCGGCATGTCCTTCACCATTGGCATGATACACGTACAGATAGTTTTGGAATCAAGTTTTCGATGATCTTTTGTCACATGTGTTGACGTGCATGTGTGAGGCCCAACAAATTTTCGTATCTCCCATATTTGTGACTTTTGAATAAATGCGGCTCGTACCCACCAATTGCAACCTTCTACCGACTTTCAACAGTCCCCAATATATAATGTTGATTTAGACACTGCTACTTTGTAGTCCACTGATATATTCATGCTATACCACTTAATAGCAAATACGCACTCTTCCTTACTTTCAAATCTCTGGCCAACAAACAATTCCTCAGGATCAGAATCCACGACCAATCGGTGAGCAAGTAGTATTTTAGGGTACTCCAGGAACTCGGCTACGTGCGCCGTGTCAGGGTCTATGTGCGATATGTGTGCCACAAGATTATTGTGTATCACAATACGTCGAATCTGATTTCCGAGTAAAGACGCATTAATGTTTCCATCGTCATTCACGTCTTTGTCGTCAATATCATCAGGAACCTCGTCCAGATCAGGATCACTATCACAATCAACCTCATGATTATAAGGATCACTACTATCTTAACCATCATCACCAACCACATCAATATCGGGTGCAACATTAAGATCAATATTGATCCCGCGTATAGTTAATTGACTATCAACGTACGATATTGGAGCCACCATATACGGTTCTTGAGCTCCATGTTCTTCACCTATTGCAATGAGATCTTCAGTTGGCTCTACACCAGCTAACTCAGCAAATAACTGAATCGGTGCATTTTGGTCACTCCGATTCCCACAATAAAGAGCGATCATTGTCTTCACGTCTTCATCATCTACAAGTTCCATTTCGGTGAATTTGAAGGGATCTGTCGAAACTGGAAACTTGTAGAAAAGTTTTGAGATCCTTCTCCCACAACGTCTAATAATTTTTGCGTTAATCATTTCCTTCATATCATCGAACGAGACATTTCTATTAAATCTCATTGCTATTTGTTGGCGACATTCAAATATACATCCAACGGTTGTTGTCAAGATTATTCCATCGAAATAAATGCATACAAAAAACTGATTACCCATCTTCAATACTCAATCTGTTAAAAAATAAATAAAAATTTTCAAAATAATTTCGAACAGCAAAAAAATACTTGCATAAAAAGTTTAATGAATAAAAAGAGACTAAAATTATATCAATATGCAATTTTTTTCATTCATAAGCTCAGACTTTTTCAGTTCTCATTTTGTACATGAACAACATTTATCTTTACATTTAACCACTTAAATTTATTTCTACGTTTTCTTCCTTTTCCAATCATGTATCTTCCTTGGGAAATTCTCTATATTAAATTCTGAATTCTCTTCAAATTCATCTTCTACAATCCAATTTGGAAATTCCTCAGGATCTTCTTCCCCTTCAATCTTTATAACGGGTATTCAATTTAGAAATTCTCTTGGTAATTTCCTAACAACTAATTTATCCATCCATGGTATGTCAAACACATTTTGCTTCCAAGTCAACTTTTATGAACCTACACTTTGTCTCGCTATTTTCCTTACTCCATAAGAGATTTTTAACTTCACGAAATATATAACTAGATTCCAATAGGTTCGTGGTACAAATGTCTTCCAAAGTTGGTCTAAAATAATTTGATGCCCCCGTTCTATTAATGTCCCTCTAAGGGTTAAGAATTGCACTTTATTCTTTCTAAACAATTCATGACCCTTCCATAACACTTCTTGCATCTTTTGATTTACGGTAATAAGGTGTTGAACGATGTCTTCTTCTAGTTTCATTTTGTAATCTTGCAATTCTCTCATCATCTTATCAACTTGCTCCCTTTGTGCTGAAGTTATTATCTCATCAGGCAATATCAAATTTATTGTCATTTCTAACAATATCTATGATAGAAAATATTTTTATTTCGATTTTTAATATTTATCTTTTTTTTCTGTTGTTATCACTAATTAACAATTACTTTATAATAGTTACTAACAAAATAACTTTCAAATATATTAAAAAAATTTAAAACATAACATTCATAACCTAACAAATCACAATAAACCTTAAATAAATAATTAATCTAAACACAAAACTTACTAACAAAAAAACTTAAAAATTAATATAAATTTACATTTATAATCTAACAAATTACAATAAACAAAATAACTTTAAAACAAAACATAAAAATAACACTAAACAAACTATATAATACTAACAAAATAATTTTTTCTCATCATAATCTATTCTATTTGAAAATAACAATAAAAAATAAAAATACATTTTCTTTCTTTCTTTCTTCTCCCTCTCTTCTTCCTTATGTTCTGGGTTTTTTTTTTTTTTAACAGATATTTAGTATTGAGCTGGATGGGGGGATTTGGTACTGGTGCCACCTATCAGAAAAGGGCCACCAATGCCGTCTATCAAATAGGCACCATACCCCTGCACTACATCCGTATAAAACTACAGGTTCTATACTATTTCGGTACAAATGTGGTGCCACCTATCAAGTAGGAACCAGTATTTTTTTTTTTTTTTTTTGCAGTCAAACATGTCAGATTTTTAGGGTGGTGCCGCCTATGCACCACTCTCCATTTGCTTGGATGTACCATTTTGGTATATAATCTGTCTAACATACCATTTAAGTATTTTTATTTTGTTTTATAATATACAAATAAAAAACCCTATTTCCAGTGTTTTTATTTAAGCACGTGTTTATCAATGACTACAATTTATTTTGCTCCCTTGCAGCAAGCTTCAACAACCAGTACACAGCTGCAACAAGCATTATGAGCAGCGAGTAGCATGTGCGTAACTAGACAAGTGAAAACCACTGCATCAGGGTATCAACAAGGCGATTTAAATGTCAAAGTGAAGAGAATAGAGGAAATAAGACAGATTCGTGCTTGACAAAAAGACCCAGATTGATGGTGCTTGTAATTTCAAGTTGCAAGGTTGTTTCAGGGAGGAGGAAGAAGATGCAATAGGAGCATGGAAGAGGGGAGAGAAGGAAGAAAAAGGAAAAATAAATAAATAAAGTTTTTGCCATGAATTATAACATTTTTGGTTAAGGATTGATTGTTTAAAAAAATTAGATAGGGAAAAGTGTTATAGTTTGGGGCAAAATTTTCATCTAAGCCGTATTAAAATTAAGTTTTGATTTAGTGGTAAAAATAATATTTTATTAATGCTAAATAATACAGGTTCAAACTCAATTATATACAGTTTTTTAATTATAAAAAAATAAAATATTATTTTATAATATAATTTATTTTAATTATGAAAAGATATTTTTGTAATTTTTTTAATTAAGTTAATACTCAATTTATGACACCTACTGAATCAATTTTTAAGTTAGAGAAATGACAAAATAAAGCGACAAACATTGTTTTATGTGGGATTTATAATTAAAATTGGGATGATTATAAGTTTTAATAATGTTATTTTTAAGGTTAAATTTACATTCTCATACGCATCGCCACTACGCGTACTATCCAAACATTAAGTACAAGGTATGAGTTGAGGGTATTTAAGACATTAAAAACTCATTAACGATCTTTTACCAGGTGTTGTTTGCCAAACCATTCAACCTCCAACGGTCTCCTGCTTTGACTCCCTCCCTCAAATGCAGATTATTTCATTTACAAGTTAAAGAACCCTAAAACTAAACCCTTTAGATTTTAATCAAAATGTTGATCAATTTCTTTTCTAATTTAATTTTATAGAAACAATAGTTACCGAAATAAGCAAAGGGGAATCTTTTCAAATATAATTATGATGATTGAAACAGCATTGGTGGTGGAATATTTGGTGCCGTCTTCCTGGGAAATCAAAGTGGCGGTGGCCACGTCGGTGTTCTTGATCTTTTCTTATTGGATTTATACATTACAAGTTGGAAGTGGGAGTGGTGGTGGTCGATCGTTGCTTCAGGAGGATTTTGCTGATGCAATTCTGGACGATAACGACAAGGTCACTTTTTTTACGTCTTTTTGAAGACTTTTTTTTTTCAGTTAATTTTGATGGTATTAGTTTTTTTTTTTTAATTTTATTTGTCTATGCAATTTTTATTATGCGGATGATGACATTGGCTGAAGGCAAATTCGCCTCTCTTTTCTGTTCTTTTTTTTTTTTTTTTTTTTTTTGTGTGTGTGTGTGTGTGCGCGTTTTTTGATTGATCTATTGTTCACTTTGTAATAATTACGTTTTTCTTTTTTTTAAAATTTGGGTAACTTTTTATCTTAATTCTTTTTCTAATGGCACTGAGTCAATGTCAGTTTAGTTACTTATTTCTTAATTTTGTTAGTTTTGATTCTGAGCGAATTTTCATGGATTTTTTTCCCATTATTAATGAGAATTGAATTTTTATTGTTAATTATCTTGAACTCATCCTTTTTTGTTCTTATTAATTTAAATTTTAAGTGAAGTTTCATTTCATGACTCTTATTTAGTGATCCTTTTCCCTGCGGGTTTCTTTTCTGGGTTCATTTATTCGATTATGGAATATACGTTGTGTGCACATTGTTGGAAAGTTACTTTTCTGTGTATTTAATCGGTTTCCATTAACCTTATACTTATTTGTCTGTTATTTTATATAATTTTTTTGGCAATTTTGTCTTGAATAGAGCACAATGGTATAGTATCATGCCTACATTAGTTTCTTCTTTATGATGTCCATTATTTATAGCTGGTAAAATTTGTAAGAGGATGGATATTGATGTTTGTCAGAGAATCTTCTGATGAAGGGCGAAACAATCTCTCGGCTTGGCCTCATACACTTTTTGGTTGATTTCATCTGTCTCTTAAAAAGGATATATTGTAGATGTATTTTTATTCTGTTCCTTAAACGCACTGCTATAGCTTTTTAACTTGATGCCATCTGTAAACATGAACATTTTGAATCTTACTCTATTGTAGTACACACAATGTTGTATGCTGCTATTTTCACGGAGTAATTTTCCACTTTTTTGACATGCAGTTGTGCACTTATTTTGTAGATTATCCGATTCAAAGGAGATCTTCCTACCAATTCTGCCTTCATAATCAAGGTATTTTGGATTTTCTTTCATGTAATGAGTCTTTTTTTTAAATCCAAAATGAGATCGTCTACGCCTTTCCTTTTTTACCTTTTCCAGGTTGAATTGTTGGCAGCTAAGAATCTCGTTAGTACAAACTTGAATGGCACATCAGATCCTTATGCTATCATTACTTGTGATTCTGAAAAGAGATTCAGGTTGGTTTTTTTCCTTATTTTTTTTCGCTACAAGTTTCAGCAAGTTGATGATTTCCATCTCTTTTAGTATAGTTTTCGTCTAAATATAGTTTGTTTTCTTAGAATTAGGCTAGAATAATAATGCACAAGAGACGTACTGACTGGGAATAATAGCATTTTTCTTGCCTTATAATATAACACAGTGCCTTTTTAGTCCTTATATGATCATTACCATCATCACACCTTGTACTTTGGCTTTTTGGGGGGATTTAGAGCATTTAAAGTTGTCACTCACCATTTACTTGATCTTGAGGCTGTTTATTTGAATTTATTTTTTTAACTTCACCTTTAGTTTTTTGTTTGTTTAAGATTTTTTAGGTATATACTTGCTTTCTTGACTCTTTAAGGGAAAAGGGATATATTATTATTATTTGAGATTAGTGTTTGGGGGGGGGGGGGAGCTTAACTGTTATATCTTGTAGGCTCTTGATTTTTCTTTGAAATTGTTAAGAATAACCAAACAGGACTGAATCACAAGGTGATTGATGGGGAAGCCGAAGATTGTTGTCTTCCCTTTATCTCAATTGTTGTAAAGGCCTATTGTTATTGATAGTTTTGCTCTTTAAAGGGAGACTGAAACCTTAGGACTCATAAGAGAAAGACCCGGATCTCTTTAGGGTATTTGATGGATATTATGTTAGGATTTATTATTCCATACATCCCTTTAAGTAAGGGTCTGTCCTTTTACATAAATAGGAAACCTATTCTAGAAAGGAAATAAATTAATTGAAATAAAATCACAATCAAGAAACTTAAGTAAAGAAATAAAATCACAACCTAAGCCTTAATTAGAGAATCAAAATTAATGCCCTTTCCTAACATGGGTTCGGCCTACAAAAAGAGCTTGTCCTCAAGCTCGAAGTCAAGATAGCTTGATGATAACTCAGCCCGGTTCAGTATCAATTTGAGTTTTGGTTCTACATCATTCGAATAAGCTACTTCTAGCCAAAAGAGTTTCTTACATTGATACCTAACAATATACAGTTCATCACAATCATAAGTCCTTCACCCTTCTCTCAACCATTTCTGTTCTTGATAAAACATTTTTTATAAAAAAGGTAGATGAAATTTATGGAATTTGCTTCAGTAGTTCCCCCTTATTGTTGCCTTCAGAAAGTTGGGATGTGGGAACTGTCATATTCGCTGGAGAATTAAAGTTGCACTCATTACCTTGCCAAGTTCCCCTATGCTTACTTTCGACATGTAACATTCACGGGTTCTGTTTAAATCCTCTGGTGAGGCTTAAAATCATGACTAAATCAGGCATTTGTTCATTTGAACATCCTATTGAATGGAATCATCTAATTCAACCATGAATGACCCAACGTGACTAGTCCCTTGAAAAAGTCACTGATAAAGTTCTATTGTTCCGGTTTGTTTCAAACTAATCAAATCTCTCAAGGGGTTGTTGCCTACTTGAGGACCAAAATAAAGGGAGCAATTACTACAGAATTCTAACCAGTTCATCACACATTGATGGGGAACAGCGGAATAGGATCGAGATCTTTCAAACAAAAACGGAATGGAAGTGTAGTGTTTAACATTAAGTCACATTTGGGAAGAAGTAAAGTTTTTAGCTTCATGATTTTCTTAGTTTGTATTGGATTGATGAAATTTCAGCTATGCTGCATTCAAATATTTGTAAAATCTAAATTGAAACTAGTGAAAGGGTTGACTGATGACTAAAAAAAGCAGAGTTCGTTTTGATGTTTGGATCTATTGGTCTTAAGTTTGTGATATTGATAATATTCTATCATAGATGTTTAGGAGAATTGGAGAAACCATGTAGTTATACATGTACGAGCCTTAAATTATTGGAATTATATAGTTTGATGGTAAGCATAACAATTTTTTTTCCCACTATGATGTATCTGAGAACTAATAAATGTCCAGATATAAAGCTTTGTGGTTTGCATAAGTCCTTTGTTTTTTAATAAAGAAATATACTATTATGTACCCCTATTGTGTTTACATTTCTTAAGACTTTACTTCTATTGTTGTTGCAGTTCAATGATCCCTGGTTCAAGAAATCCCATGTGGGGAGAGGAGTTCAATTTCTTTGTAGATAAGCTTCCTGTCCAGGTTTATATTATAAGTTATTCTTGTTATAGATGGCATCTGGACATTTTAAGCATGTTTTCTTTGTCAAACATGTATGCTCTATACCAAACCATGGGTTTAGTTTAATAGCATGTGCTTCTGATTTAAATCAAAGTATTTTTTCACCAGCAAGCGGCATCATCATTGCCTTCTTGCTTCAATGTACATGTTATTGTTAGAGAATATAAGTTGAAAATAATTCTGATTCTGTAGATGACCGTGCCATCACATTTTGTTTCTTCCTCCTCCATTTTTCCACATTACCTTAAAGAAAAGTAGAATACCTTGTGGGTGATCTTCTATCCACTGGGAACTTGCATAGTTAGCATTGATTTAACCTTCTAGAGCAAGAGTATCACCTTTTTAGAACAATATCCCTTTCCTTTGGTTCCCTTTTTAAGTAATGTAGCACTCTCTAGCCAACTTGAATATGAGGTTCTCTTGGATCATGCTTGAATTGACTGATTACTCTCATTGAATAGGATATGTTTGGCCAAGTATGAGCAAGATAATTGAGTCTACCAACTAAACACTGGAACTTCCTTTTGTCAACAACTGGTTCTTCTTTAGTTTCTCCGAACATATGATTTGAATACATTAGGTTAGAGACTGGATTACAGCCAATCTTTCTTGTTTCTGTTGATAAATCAGTTGCATATGTAGAAATCAGAAAATAGCGGAAGAAAAGAAAGGAATTTATGAATAATTATTTTCACTAACATATCAAAAAGGAATGTTACTGGCTATTTATACAAAAAGAATAAGCCTATCTGAAGAAAGACAAACAGTAAATCAAGCTATAATCCTTGAATATAAGTTAATCTAATCCCCTAATATAATTTGTCAACAGATTTAGAGAGTAGTAAACTGTCAACCATACTTTTGCTGAGATATGAAGATCCCTTGTGTGGAATATGTCACTTCAATACCAAGGAAGTACTATAGTTTTCCTAGTTCCTTTATCTCAAATCTATGTATTAGTCTCTTTGTCATCATTTCCAATCACTATAATGTCGACCACATAGAATAGAAGCACAATAACTCTCCTTGCAGTTGAATGCTTAATAAAAAGTGTTATTTCTTTATTTTATTTAGAGCCAGACTCCATAAATTTCGCAAATCTCCCAAACCATGCTCTAGGAGATTGCCTTAACCCATAAAGGACCATTTTAGCTTACACACCTTGCTGCTTGTATCCCCCTCAAACTCTTGTGGGATGTTCATGTATATTTCTTCATCTAAGTCACCATGGGGTAATGAATTTTTAACAAGGCTTGATATATTTTTTGGTACTCGAGTTCGACACTTTTTTCTAATGTGGTATCTGTGTTATTTTTGGTCCAATTTAGTCCTTGTATTTGACAAAAGTTATATATTTTGGTACGCAAAAGTAAATGTGTTAACATTTTTAGTATTTAATTCAAGGGTTAGGGTTGATTTGATGAAAGTTAATTGCTAATATTATTATGTTTGAATTTTTCATAATTTTTTAATAGAATAAATTTAATTTAATTGTGAATTTGTTTAATTTTGTAATTAATTTGTCAAATATAATGCTATGGATGTGATTTAATTTGGGTTTTAGGGTTGATTTGATGAAAGTTAATTGCTAATATTATTAGCTAATTGTGAATTCTCATCAAATCAACTCTAAAACTTGAATTAAATCCTAAAAAAGTTAGTATTGTTATGGTTAGGTACCAAAACTGTAATTTTATCTTTGCTGGTGCAAGCCATGTAACATGAATGACCCTGATAATATATCTGTCAGTATTTCTCTCCTAATTCTTTTCATTGTAATAAAAAATTTACTTATTGTAACTTTAGTTACTTGCATATTTATATACAAAAGTAAGATAAGAGTAATCAATAAAGGATGCATTTGTAAGAGATAAATATATGAAGGCATCTATATTTAAAACACGTTTTTGTTTTCCTATTTGGCATGCTTGTCTAAGAGAATCATTCTTACTCACCTTGCAGATACACGTGACAATATATGACTGGGATATAGTTTGGAAGAGTGCAACTCTTGGTTCAGTTACTGTTCGAGTTGAAAGTGAAGGTGACAGTACCCCAGTATGGCATATATTAGATAAACCACCTGGACAGGTGTTCTTCCATTCCCAAGTTCTGTAGTTATCTTGTTTATCTGGCTTCTTTACATTATTTCTTAATTCTTATAAAGATCAATGAAAGGCTTTACGTCTTTCAGGTTTGTCTACATATTAAAACAATAAAATCACCTGTAAAGTCATCCAGGTAATCTTGCAGCTTCTTACATGAATGTCCACTAAAAATGAAAATAATTTTGTTAAGCTAAACTTTTTTCCTATGCTAGTCCCATTTAGTGACAAACACGGGTAAAATTATGTTTATTGTCTCTGCATTTCATTGAATAGTTTGAAAGCTTTTGTTGACAGGCGTGTAGATGGATATGCTGGAGCTAAAGCTCGAAGGAGTACTTCAGATAAACAAGGGCCTACAGTGGTTCATCAAAAGCCAGGGCCTTTACAGACAATATTTAACCTCCTTCCAGATGAGGCAAGTCCTACAAAGTGTCTTTCTAACTAGAATTATTATAAATAAATTAGGCATGGTATGGTTATAGAAACAAATAGGAGTTCTTGGGGCAATCCCATTTCATCACTTCTAGCTGCAGCTAACAGACAGACAGTTTCTTTCAGGTTGTGGAGCATAGTTATTCATGTGCACTTGAGAGATCATTCTTGTACCATGGTCGCATGTTTGTTTCTGCATGGCACATATGTTTCCATTCTAATGTGTTCTCCAAACAACTTAAGGTTAGCTTGCCAGTTTGTTGCATTAATTTACGAAAGCTTATCCTCTTCTTAAGATGTGCTGACATTCATAGTGCATTTATGGTAGAATCCAGAGACAAATTGTCCTCCTTCTTTAAAGGGAAAAATGATTAAACTTACTAAAAAGATAAGAAACTTTTTATATGTTTGACACCTTCTATGGTATTATAAACTGAAAGGATGTGTTCAAATCTTAACAACTTTTGTTTAAATAACAGGTGATAATTCCATTCGGGGATGTAGATGAGGTAAGCTATATTCTTCTGATCAGCACTTCTTAAAGTTAGTTTTGTGGCATCAAAAAGAACTACTATAAGTTACAAGCATTTTCTTGACCACGTTGGAGAAAATTTTGAATGTTCTTTGTGCATATAATAATTTGGTCTATGCAGGTTCGTAAGAGTCAGCATGCATTCATTAATCCTGCAATAACAATCATTCTTCGGATGGGTGCTGGTGGGCATGGTGTACCTCCATTAGGGAGCTCTGATGGTTAGTAACTAAATTCTTTACCAATTATGGAAGCTTTAGGGATTTATTTTTTCAAGATTTTGAACAAAGAGCATTATGTAATTTCCTGTTTATTTTTGGTTTCTACAGTGTCTTTTAGAGGTGTGTTACTGTGCTCTGAAACTTCATATGATATTTATTACCGACTCCTTTTTGAAATTTAGTGTTTATTGTTTTACCAAGTTCACAATAGGTCTACGCTCTTCTGTTTCATTTAAAATTTTACATACTTCTCTTGTGGTCGTTTGAAATGTTTTCTTTTAAAATACAGTATTAGTTGATGTCTTACACACTGGGCTTTTTCCCTTTTCTAGTTGTCCATTCAGGGATCTTTTCGTAGATTATTGCTTTGTTAGGAATAACCCGATATTTCATGAGCAAGACTGTTTTTAGCATGAATTGAGTAAAGGTGTGTTTATGTTGCTGTTGTTTTTCTTTTCTTATTTCAGGTAGAGTCAGGTATAAATTTGCATCATTTTGGAACAGAAACCATACAGTACGGGCATTACAGCGTGCAGCAAAGAACTACCATGCAATGTTGGAAGCTGAGAGGAAGGTATTTTGCATGTGATTTGTGACTTCTTGTTTGATTCTTTCTTCTACTCAACTTCACTTACTGATTTTTTATCAGGTAAAACAAATTTTCATTTGATTTATTTTGTCACATGTAGGAGCGAGCAGCATCAGCATTGCGTGCACATAGTAGCTCTATGAAAGGTATTAGAACGCAAGCTACAGCTCCTCAAGAAAAAGCACCTAGTACTGAAAAATTACTACGTTTTGTCAAAGAACAGGTTCTTGTTGATATCTACAAAGTATGCATCGTATATTTTCCTGTCTTTGTGGGCTTTTATTATGTTGTGAATTGGTATATTTATGATTCATGAATTTTTTTCCTGCAGGATGTATTTCCTTGCACCGCTGAGCAGCTTTTTAATTTATTATTGAGCAATGACTCTAGTTTCACAAATGAATACCGTACATCACGTAACGACAGAAATCTTACAGTAAGCTAAGATAATTTAGTATTCTTCCATGCTTATTCTATTAAACATGCCTTTCGTATTAGACAAATGAATTGAAAATTTGTACTTACTCTGCTGTGCTACTTTCAGATGGGACAGTGGCATGTTGCAGATGAATATGATGGTCAAGTGAGAGAGATTACCTTCAGAACCATTTGTAACAATCCCATGTGCCCTCCGGACACTGCCATGACCGAGTATCAACATTTTGTTTTATCATCAGATAAGAAAAAGCTTGTAGGACTTCTTTTGTTGTCCATTCAGAAATTTCTTTTTTAATAAACTGTCTTACTTCTTTTGTGAAAAATTCATTGCTTGTGAAACATATGGCTATTTGCATCTTTATTGTAGATTCTATGTTTGTTTCATTTAATTGAGTTTAGTCAATGTTCTCTCTTCTCGTAGGTTTTTGAAACCGTACAACAGGCACATGATGTTCCATTTGGCTCCTACTTTGAAGTAAGTATTTTAAACTTTCTTGCATATCACCCTCATTGTTATTGATCATAGACTTATCATCACCTAAGTCCAATCAAGATGGAAATTGCTGGTCACACTGTGGCAGAAGGAAATGTCCCTTTTGCAGGTTAACTGGTCACTTACTTGCCAACAGGCAACGGGAGTAGAGACTTATGTTCAATGAAGATTAGGCCAAATATAATAGCGATGTCTTAGACTTGGATATTAATTATGATACCATTATGGTATGAACAACTTGGTCCGACTAACAGTTCTAACTTCTTGGAAGAATTATATATATATTCGTGTGTGTGTGTGTGTGTGTAATGTTGCATGTTTTTGTTCTATTATTTATGTTTTAGCTTCGAGATTAAAATGACATCATTTTATTTGTGCTGCATTAGGTTCACTGTCGATGGACTGCAGAGACCAATGGAGAAAATTCAAACCTTTTAGATATAAAAGCGGGTAAGCTTCAATTTTCTTTTGGTGCTAAAGTTTTAAGAAATATATTTTCTTTTCCTGAACATCAAAGATATGAACTAAGGGATGTTTCAATTTTCTATAGGTGCACATTTTAAGAAATGGTGTGTGATGCAATCGAAAATTAAGTCAGGTGCCATCGAAGAGGTATAGCTACAGTTGAACCATGGTCTTCTCAATTATATAGATGAATCCCATACTTTTAAGAAACCTATTTTTTCTTCTCCTTTTGTATTAGTCTCAAGTTCTCCTTTTGTCATCTTTGTGCAGTACAAGAAAGAGATCGAGACAATGTTAAATGTTGCCCGTTCATATATCAAGTCACGTACTTCCGGAGGTGAGACCAATAACATGAACAAGTCACGTACTTCCAGAGGTGAGACCAATAACGTGTCATCACCACTCAGAACAGACGATTTCAGCTAACTTGGGTAATTAATTTCCTCCAATTTTATTGTATAATGTCTTTTTGTGTGTGTTTTCAATATGGAAATGTTAGTCATATGCATAGGTATGAGGGTTTTTTCGGAAAAGGCATAGATTTATAACGCAACTCAACGGTTTACTCGGAAGGAAAGTAATAGAGAATTTTATTGTAATGCATTTTTTCCGTTTAATAGGCTAATGGCATGTAAATGAAAATACAGAACTTGCATAAATTTTTTCTTCAATTGTTAATTAGTAGTATCGTTTGCTGTTCACTGTTATGATCTTAACAAAAAGAAAAATCTTTAAACCATCTTCAAGTGTGAATGTGAGGATCAATGACCAAAATGTTCAAAGGTGAAACTTTGACCTATGAGCACCAACGACAAGTCCAAACTATACATCCAAGTAACAAGAATAATTCCCTCGGATACCAATCGTGAAATAAGCCAAAAATTTAATTTAGTGACTGGTACATTATTCCGAATATATTCGAGCGCCATACATGTTAAAGGTGGTTAATCAACTCATGTTCATCAATTTACATTTTACAATACATGATTAGGAGAGATCAATTAATTTCTATAATTCAATATAAGATTAAATGCAGATCACTGGCTTAAAACTAAGTAGGCACAGGACTGCATTTCTGGATACACAATCCTACTAGTTTCTCCATACTAACATCCTATCTCAGTGCCTTGTGCTATAAATTTTGCATCTGATTAGGAAAATTTTGTGCATTCAAGATTAAGTTGGTTACCTTTAAAACCGGTTCCAGTGAAACGTTCAAAGCCTACCGGTCCCCGATGAAGGAAAATATGTCAATTGAATTGTGAGAAAGGCTTGTCAAATTTTGGTGAAGTGGTCTTGATGGGAGCCCAAATATCAGCACCATTGCTATGAACAACTCCCATGGTATACGAGAGTGGAACAAGACATAAACCTTGGCTTCTAAGGCTATAATGCTCTAGCTCCTGCAAGCACAAGAAACAGCCATTTAAAATCCAACCCTAACTTCTGAACTACGGTTCCCTAATTAATACCGTCCAACAACAAACATCGAACTAAAATCAGTTCCATAAATAGGGATGACTAGTGTTTTTAACATGAGAAGTAAACCCAAGTAAGGAGCAGTTCAGGGCATAATTAATCTTCTTTCTGTACCTGGGCCGGTTTAATGCTGGCCTGCATATTATTTGTCGGCGAGGTTTGAAGATACGGAGCACTCAAAACCTGAAACCCCAGTTAAATCCATTAAAAATGCTATAATGACCTTTAAAATGAAAAAGATAAAAGCAATTATTTCGTTTTCACTCCTGCCTTCTGTTTTCTTTGATAATCATTTTTGTTTCCCTATTGAAAATTGCCTAGTCCGAAAGAAGAGGTAAGACCAACTGCACAGCCAAAACCTCCCCCGGGGACATTTTTAAGTCAGTCAAAGCTTGAATCCCTTAAAATCTAGGCTGAAATTGTTCAAAGCTTGATTCCAGACCGAGACCGCAACTGTCAAATCTCCCTAAGTTCATGTTTAAATAGGTGGTGTATTCATTGAAATTTCAACTGCTGATTTTTAGAAGCATGCATTTAGAAGTTGCAACTAATACCAAGTAATACGGAAATGAAAAACCGACCTTAACTTGTTCATGAAGAAACTGTATGTATTCCATTGCCTGCAGGAGGACAGAAGCTGTATCTGTCTGCAATGAAAATAGAGCTTCAAAATCATAGCAAGATCGGCAACTTTATGCTGAAAGACGACTTCATTCAAGCCATAGTAAACACTAAAATACAACCGATGTGCTGTCAGGATTCAAGTTTTTAACCGATAACAAAATATTGGACTTGACCTCAAGCCAATCTCTGCCAGAATCAACCGACTAAGCTATAAATTTCGATGTTGATGCTAGCACTATAAATGTATTGCCGCTTTTTCCAATGTGAAAAATTAAATACCAAAATACCTTTCCATATGGTGAAACAAGCTGCTGCAGAGTGACAATGCGTTCACCGACCTTATCTTTCCTATCCTATTGCCAGAAAGAATAAATTAAGATTATACATAAAGAGATCAAATCTGCATTTCTAGAACCGAACCAGAATTGTCCGTAAATGAAAATAAGTAATGGCTGAAGATGCATTCTGAACAACATTCAGGAATATAACCCCTAAAACAAGTTAAAGAACATATTTTACACCATGCGAATATAAATTATACATCTGGTTCCAAGAAAAGGTTACCATCACCTTGCTATTTTCCTATAAAAGTTTGCATAGGTTTTCAGCACAAATTAGCAAAGGAAAAAAATATAACGGATGAGTCTATCTGCGAATTAAAGTGAAACACCGTAAATCAAAGAAAGTTACATGTAGCCAACCCCAGCTAATGGAGATTAAACTATAATCAAACTGAATTGACTATCCCATCATTTTTCGAGCACTGGAGGGATTCCTTTAATATAGCTATGAAATAAATATAGAGGACACATAAAAGGGAGTAAAGGCAGCTAAAAACCTTTGTCGAGATCGATAAGTCGGACTTCTGTCGCTTTGACGCCAAAGGAGTGAAACTGCTATGATCAACAGAGCAAGGGCTCCTTTTGTTTTCCATCATCGTTCTGACCTCTATCCCGTTTTCACTGCTTCAAAAGAGTGAGGGGAAAAAAAAGAATCACACACTGGAATAGCACCATGCAACCGACGAAAATAATCTAAAGCTGAACAGCCATGTAAAGGATCATTGAAGATATTACAGACAGTAAGTTAACTAGACTTAAAGACCGCGATTATCTAACAACATTCATCACAAAAGTAAACGATCATCTAATCAACAATTGTGTTCTTTGAAATCATCTACATTCAACTATTTTAACATGGAATCATCCATATATAAAGCAAACCTAAATGCAATGGAACCCTCGAAATATATGAAAATCTCGAAAAAGAAAAAGATTTCAATATATCCGTATCTGGCACTCATAGTCTAAACACTCATAGTGGACTATTATATTTTAGTCAGAGAAGAATCCATGGTAGGATATATCCAATTTGAAGCATAACAATGAACTTAAATCTCATTCTCAGTACATAATTAAAAAAAAAAAAATTCATATGATCTACATCAGACACCCTTACATTATTTGAATACTGGGGAAAAAAATTTTACAGTCTTTGGTTAGAGGATAATCATGCATTTATATGTCAATAGATACAAAATTTTATAAACATCTCATCCATTAATTTAATCACAACATAATTTAAAACAATAATTATGTATTAACTGTCGGTTTACAAACAGACAATAGTTGCATGAATCAATGAAAAACAAGCATATAAAATTGGGAAAAATACAAAAATGTTAATTAAATAATTCATGGAATAAGTCAAAAACACAAGCAATATGTCACAGACAAAAACTTACAAACCAACCAGTGACATCATTTGATTCCATACACGATAATCAAACGGTGGAAAAAGCATCAAGCTTCAGTTAAGTAGTCATAGTATAAATACGTAGAAACCCCTGATTATCTAAAGAATGATCTTTTGTGGGACCAGTTTATGGAAAAATTTCCCATGCATGGATGAACCATAAATAAATCCAATTTGCATTTTGAATTGATAACTTAATGATACCAATCAAACATTATGCCACTTAAAAGAACTATGATTAAACAAATAATTTTCAAGTCAACATTCAAGTATACTACAAACGATACAAAGCAATAGTGTGCTTACACTCAAAAGCAAGAACTCCAATTTCATGAAAAAACAGAGTAGTATTAAATACAAAAAAAGAAAAACCCCAAAATAAGATAGCTAATAGCTAATGTATGTATGCAATACATATCATATATATTGAATTAACACTACAAACAAAGCTGCTTTAAAGCAAATAACTAGGATAGGATTTGAGCAAACTCACCAAGAACATAAAGTTTGCATTGGCCAAAGAGCTAAAAGCAAAAATCTCAAGCCTTGTACTATAACTTGAAAACTTTCAAGACCCAAATTCAACAAGGGAAAAATTCCAAGTGACACCCAAAGTAGAAAGCTTTCTGCTTCAGTGTTTTCACTTTCTTCAACCAAACTATCAACACCCCAAAGTCCGAAAGCCAGGTCTTTTTTCTTCTTTTTTTTTTTTTTTTTTTTCCTACTTTTCTTCAACAAAACAATAAAAAGAACAGCAATCTTCTTTGTGGGACTAAAAAGACTGGACCTTTATTGCCAAAAACATGTCAGTTTGTTTACATCTAAACAAGGTGAAAACTTTAAGGAACAATCAAAATCCTTTTAGATCAAAATCTGCAGACTTTAAACCCTAAACACTGGTGAAGGCTTAAAGAATGTGAGGAAGAGTGGAAGAAATGGGGTTTGTGAGTGAGTTAATTACGTTTTTATAAGGTTTTGGGAGGGGAATGAATAAAAAATAAAAATGAATAATTTGTTCATTGTTTTCTTATTTGACAGCTAATATCCAACCATGCAAAGTGACACAGCACCATACATATATAAGAAGAGTAGTTGATTTAACCTTAGATTTATTGTCCAATTTTTTAATTAAATTATTTTATTTGCTAATCAGGTTGAAAGTGACTTATGAAATCTCTCCACTTTTTCCTTCCTCTGTCTCTTTTCAAACTTAGCTGGCCTGCCTTTTCATCATTTCATATTTGTTTAATCACCAACGTAATCTCAATAATTGATAATAATTTCTCACATTCACCAAATAAATTTTACCATTTCATTTTTCATTATACCTAATTACCTCCAAAAACATTTGGCCTTGCACCATTTTTCATTTCCTTTTTTGTAATTTACCAAATTAAATCATTTTTTAACATACGATTCCATTCAAGAAAAATTATATAAAACAAAAAACAGACGAGATAAACATCCGCAAAATTAGAGGTCGAAATTAATTTATATATTTTTATAATAGTAAAAATATAATTTTGTTATTTTAATAATTCATAATTTTATAATTTTTAGAGAATTAAATTAATTTTTTTAAAAGTTAAAATAAAAATATTATTATTAATTTAAATTTTTAGGCTTAAATAAAAAATTTATTTTTCCAGCCCCTAAACTCCATTAGAGACAAATACATTATGATTAAAGGATAAAATTAAGAAGGAACAAAAATTTTATCCAATAATTGGTCGAATCAAACTAAATATATGCATATTTTGTTAAATTAAATACTTTTATCATTTATTCAAAATCATAAAAAGGAAAAAAAAAAAATATGCATATACGTGTTGCGTTTGTAAATTCGACGGTATATCTTTGTCAGAGCAGTTTCCATATTCAGGTGGGCGGTTTTTCTGAGAAGGTGGTTCCCACCCCTTGTCTGGCTATTCCTCTCTGTCACGCTCCCATCAAACTCGCTTTATTCTCAAATCTTCTAATGTGGAGAATCCACACGTGGCAGTCATACATCAAGAGCGTGGTGTTCACGACCTTCAAGTGAAAACTGAAGAGAGAAAATGTTGAGGGGGTGGGGTAAGTAGGGCCCAGCATGCAGTTCGACCGTGCGCAAAAAAGTCTACGACGATTTGGTCTAAAGGGGGTTAGGGGTGGGACCCACACGGTTTCGACATTTGTCTGTTAACGAAGTTTGAATAAAGTTTAGTTTTTTTTTTTTTTTTTGAGAGCAAGTTTAGATATTCCATACGGGATAAGTGGTTATTTTATTTATTTATTTTAACAAATTTATTGTAGGTTTTAATTAAATATATTCTTTTTGGACAGAATTACTTACAGTCTCTCTCTAATTCATAAATAGGAAAATAATGCATTTCAATGCACTCAAATTCATAACCTCTTACATTAGTAAAATTATGAAGGGATTTTTGTTTTTTACTCTTACTATATTAGAATGAGTTATATTTCTTTTTATAGTTAATAGAGAAATCACAAAAACAATACTTTTTTAATTTTTTTTAAAAGTATTTATTTAATTAAGTACCTTAAATATTGTTGGACAAATATATAAATATAAATAAACAAATATTTATATATAAAATAAAATAAAATATAAATTGAATAATTTATATTTAAATGGTTAGATAGGAAAACCAATAAATACCGTAACAAAAACCATAAATCGAAAAGAAGAATAAATATTTACTAAATGTTGAGATTTGTTTAACACAGTTTTCTTAAGACAGATTTGGCCGCTCTTACTGTACTTGGAGAAATGTTGGTCGACTGTCTCTTAAGATACAACAACACAATGATCAAAGCAATAGCACTTCTACAGCGATCAACGAACAAACGTTGCCTTATTCTATCACCAAAACGTTGGAAAATATGGAGAATAAAAGAAAATTTTTGAGAGTAAAATAAAGGTCCGTTTGTTTACATGTAAAATGTTTTACGGAAAATATTTTTTATATTTTCCTATGTTTGTTTCATAGAAAACAGCTTCGTCAACAGAAAATGACTTGCGTGTCAATGTAAAATAAGCCATTTTCCTGTAAAATGACTTACCCTTTTGAAAAACGTAAGTTATTTTTCAGAAAAGAGCTCCTCTATGGGTAATTTTATTTTTATAAAAAAATTAACTTAAATCAAGCTTAATATTATTATATTGATAATAATTTTTATTTTTATTTTTAAAAAATATTTAAAATATTATATTTTTCAATATTATTAAATATATTTAATTATTTATATTTAGTCATATAATAAATTATTAATATAATAAATATATTTTATTATTTTAATAAATTATTTAATATTATTTTAATAACAAATTTAAAAATAATAAATTTAAATAATATTATTCACATATTATTAAAAATATTCAATATTAATATTTTAATAATAAATATTTATTATAATTATAAATATATTAACAATAAATGTTTTGTAGTATAAAGGTTAAAATATGCCATGAGTCTATGTGCACTTCACAGATTTGCAATTTAGTTTTTTTTACTTTTATTTTCAAGAATTTAATCCATTTACTTTTCAAATTTGAAAATCAAGTCCAATTGTTGACATCTTTAAATTTTTTTTGTCAATTTTGTTGATATCACATTTTTAAATAAAAAATACTCACTTGCAAGTCATGTAATTAAAAAATGACGTTGTAATGAACCTGAATTTAACATAATATTTTTAATATATACAAAAACAATGTAAAATATAAAATTATAGATAAAAATAAATTCAATTAAACAATGAAAAAATAAGAAAATCTCAAATGTATGTTTGTTTCAATTGAAAACAACTTTTATGAAATATTTTTAAGAAATCTACCAAACAACAGAAATTTTTTTACATAGATTCATCCAAACACTAGAAAATATTAATTTTTCTAGAAAAGTAAATAATTTTTTAGAAATTATTTTTCGAAAGTCATTTTCTGATAAACAAATGGAGCCTAAATTCAGTGTGAGAGAGTGAGATTAAGCAAATAATTCAGAAGAAGTCTTAACTTTTTATAAGCATTTGAACTGGATGAATTTTTGGAAATATTCATATCCAATGAGACAAAATCTACATTAAAGAGACAATTAAATCAATTTCATTAAAATCAAATCAAATAAAATCAGGATGTATGTCCTTTTATATCAGATTTTGTATGTAAAATAAATTTTGTGTCGTCCATGTCATGCAGGTGCACCCCAACCCTGACGGGTTTGAACCTAGACCACCTTACGCGCATGGTAGAGTTTCAAGCTTAGTAATTCAATCATTTTTTAAGTGGATTCTCATATATATATATATATATATATACATCTCACACTCGGTGCTTAACTAATGTGGGGTCTAAGCTTTTGTTTTCCTCAACAAATATTTCCAAGTAGCTTACTTTGAGCATTAATTTCTCATTCATCATTCAACCATTTTGAGCATATGATATACCGTCATAACGGTCTCATGGAGTAGAATATGAAACCATAATTTTATGATTCAATTCTCCACCTTTACTTATCGAGAATATACCTCGAAGTTCCTATAAATTACAATTTTTCTAACAAATATATGTGAGTAAAATTGTCTATTAGTAAAAAATAATTACAGACGTTGGGAATCAATTTTTCATTCAAAATATATAATAATAGAGGAGGGATTTGCATTAGTGAAAGTTATACTAGATCTACAGATGTTGATAATCTTAAATAAATATAAGTAAATTTTTATTTTTGAAGTATTCCATAAGAATTATCTAAAATTTTGATATCTTTCTCATATTGATCAAGAATAATGTCGTTTTTAATATATATATAGGATATTATAGTTCTATACATTGTTAATAAAATAAAAAACCTTCACAAGCAAAATTAAGTTGATGTCATTTATTTTTATGGTGTAATAAAATAATAACTAAATAATTAAAAAAGACATTTGGCATTATTTTAGACCCGCTTGTGAAGTTTTTACTCCACTGGTAGTGGACAGAATAATTACCCTTATATTTAAGGGTGAGTATTTAATATATTGGAAATTATTATTTTTTTATTCCATGAGTAACTTTAAAAAAAATAGACATGTGTCTGTTTTTTTAAAATATTTATTTTTTTAATAATTTAATATAACTGTATAGGACATTTTGTCAACACCCTAATCTAGCTTGTAAAGTATAAAAACTTTTCTAATAGTGCACCAAATATTTTCTCACGCTTAAGGGTTAGTATTTGGTATACTAGCAATGTATTTTTTTTTATTTCACAAACAATCTTAAAAAATTGTTATGTGTTTTTTTTTAATATTTTACTATACCCCTATAGGACACTCGTCACCCCCTTAATCTAACTTGTGAAGTTTAAAAACTCTACTAGTAGTATACCAAATATTATTCCTATATTTAATGGTCAAAAGTTTTTTACATCGAACAAGCAGTTGGATATTTTCAATTTCTTTAAAACTTAATGTTTCATGGTTCATATGAATAAAATATGAAATATAATGGTTTAACTATTATGATGTAATTATTTGATACAACACCAATAGAGTTTTTTAGATTCAACAACCCATGGTTTATAATATTATTTTCATCCTAATCATGGATGTGTCCTAATCTAGTATATATTATCATTTTTTATAATTTTTAAATCAAACAAATAGTTAAAAATTATCATATGTTTTTTTCCTTTTGAGAGTATATTATTTTATGGATAGTTATTTGGTACATTATTGATTGAGTTAAAATATTTCACAAGTTGGAATAAATTTAATATGCTGTAAGTGGAATTTCTAGACTCAAGTAAAATCAAGGGTTAATAAATTATTTTATAAGAGTGTGATAAAATATTTAAAAGAACATTATAATATTTTAAAGTAATTTATAAAATAAAAAATTTACACGATCAATGAAACAAATATTAACCTCTTTAAATTACATTAAAACTTAAAAAAAATAAAAATAAATGATACAGAATAGCTTCTTGAACTTGCGTATAAAGTTTTTTCAATCTATACTAATGCACGTAATAATAATTCTATTTGTATACCTAAAAATAGCGCAGCAAAAGGGGTAGGGCCTTGCCCATTGTTAAATGGAATACTTGCTTTATAGCCCCTTCCCAAAATTAAAAAATTCAACTTAATTCTTTTTTAACATTTGGTTAAATAAAAAAATTATAAATTTAACTTTTTTTGATTAATAATTTAATTTAAATAATTTATAATATAATTTTTTTAGCTTTGCCTCATAGATTTTATAATTTTATTTCCATCCTTCTAAACAATTTTTTTCGGTTTGTCCTTGTCTCAAATGTTGTTGTTTTGATAGTTGTTTTTTCTTCTTTTTGAGATTTGATTCAATGTGTTTGGGTGAAGGTAATTTGTATCATACCGGTAAATATATCAATTTTTTTTTATAAGTATGTATCGGTATTAATCTATTTTGGTATACCGTTTCAGATTTATCACTATTTAAAAAAATATTTAATATATGTATATAAAAAATATTTACAAATACCAAATAATAAGATTAAATAAATCTCAAATATAAAATATTCATAAAAAATAAAGCTTTGGTTGAAATGGTAAAGAAAATATCCTATAAATGTTAGTGGCATGGATTCAAATCTCATCATATGTAATATTTGAAGTTAAAAAAAAAAAACTCATTTGTTATATAAAATATTCTTCAAAAATACAATTCATCATTAAACAAACATAAAATAAACAAGCAAAAAAAATTTAATAATTTAAACAACAAGATCATTCCGTACTAACTATAACAATTCGTAATTATTATTATTTAAAAATTCATAATTCAATAAATTTAAAATAAAAATTAAAAAATATAATATTTTAATTTTTTTTACAAATGAATAATGAAAATTTAAATTTAAATAAAATTATATTTTAAAATTAATTTTTTAATACTAATAGGATCATCATGTTCCAATACGAGCAAAAACAGTCGATACCAATCGAAATTTGCACCAGAACGAAACCTAACATTTGTTGTTTTGATTTACTATTGGAATAAAGTGTTTTGACGAGTACGATATCAATTACCATGATTTGGGTGGTAGGAAAATGCATTAGTGGGTTGGGGAAAACTATTTTATGCTGTTTCTTTTTTTTTTTTTGTGTGTGTGTTTATCGGGTTGAAAATATGTGTGAAATTAAAA
Source organism: Gossypium bickii (assembly GCA_025503065.1). Classification (NCBI taxonomy): domain Eukaryota; kingdom Viridiplantae; phylum Streptophyta; class Magnoliopsida; order Malvales; family Malvaceae; genus Gossypium; species Gossypium bickii. Next base: position 43,259,969 of record CP106713.1, read on the forward strand.
AGATCTCAACCTATGAAGTTTTTATTTTTAATATTTTTTCTCTTTTTTCATGCCGGGTTCTTGGACAGAAGCGTGATTAATATTATCTTTACTTGTTTACTTTCAAAATCAATAGAGATGATTGTAATGATTTTTTGAAAAGGATTAAATTGTTGAATGATAATATTATGAGGTGTTTTTACCTTAAAAAAAATTATCATGTCTCTGCTATATTTCAGCTTCTGGAAGGTAGATATGAATAATAAGTTGGTTACCTTAAAAGCTTCATTCCATTGGAACCAACCCTGAAATTCCATTGTGGGTCACTCTAGGTCTTTTCGTGTGTGGATTTTGTTTATTTTCAGGTTACAAAAGTAAATGTTGAATTATAAAGCTAGTAAAAACTTTATAAATTCCAAAGAATTATAACAAATGCATGTGTGTGACATAATGATGATTCATTTATTGAATTTCTCAAATTCACCGATCTCAATTTCTTCACTCAAATTTTATTTAAAATTTCAATTCAGTTCATATCGGGGCTCCACCTAAAATTCTTTACGTTTTTTTTATTTGACATTTTATATTTTTTTTTTAATTTAAGGAAATAAGTCTTTTTTGAAAAGAGAATGTGAGAGCGCTTTCCACTAATGGTCAATTTTTTAAACGTTTACAACGGTAAAATTTTTTAAGGGCCTTAACGGTAGTTTTTTTCCCTATAAATACTAGGTCATTTTTCATTTTTTCACTCAAATTCAACTCTCTCAAATTTTGTTCTAAATTTCCCAATACGCTTGTTTAAAAATATAGTAGATTTATTTAATTATTTCGTATATTATTCGTTTCGATTAAGTTTTCACGAATGGCAACTTCTCTAATTTGTTTCGACGACAAGCACATTTTCGCCGCTCAAGTGATAATGGCAAGACGAAATTTTAAAATAAGTTAATTTTAAAGTATTTTATTTTTTAAAATATTTTAATTTTTTTGTCGATATAAAAAGGCAGATGATCATGTTTTAGAGGGGTTCATACATATTTTGTCAAAGGGCCCAATCACTGAAATTCGTGGTTACTTGCAAGACGCAGGATTCTTGCATACGTCTCGTATGCTCCGAGGCTGCAAATTCGATCATACACTCATCAGTGCTTTGGTGGAAAGATGGAGGCTTGAGACACACACTTTTCATTTTCCATGCGGCGAGTGTACAATCACACTCGAGGGCATAGCTTTACAACTCGGTTTACCGGTGGTTGGGCCAGTCATCACAAGGTCAGCGATCATTCCCAGTAAAGAGGACCTTTGCGAGGCATTTTTGGGGAAGCTGTCGAATAAGTTTTACAGTGGCCGAATAGATATGAAGTGGTTGGAAACCAATTTCAAATAACTTCCTATGGATGCGCCCGACGTCGTTAAATAACAATACGCTCGAACATTTATCCTGTCGTTAATCGAGGGCATTCTAATGCCTGATAAATCTCAAAGATCCTGGTTAGGATACATTTTGCGAAAAAATTGGGTGATCGCATCACACACTTACTGCAACACATGTACATGGATCGGAATATTTCTTTATCATCCACAAGCCTGTCTTCTTTATATAAGATGTCATGTTTTTCCATTTGCACCTATCTATAAACTTTTGCGGTTTAAACCCTAAAACCCTAACCCTAACAAAAATAAAAAAAAACTCTAACCCTAACACTAAAAAAATAAAAAAATCCTAACCATAGGAAAAGTGTGTGAAAGTGCGTCCAGCTGGGCGCACTTTCACTTACATTCTCTCCAAAATCGACCTATTTCCCTAATTTTTTTAAAAAAAAAAAGCCTAAAAGATTAAAAAACGACATATAAGCCTAATTTAATTGACATCACAAAGACAAGTTTTTATGATCCTTTTTGGGCAGCCTCATAAGCCCCCTAAAGGTTTTATCACCCAAAAAAGTGTCTCATGAGTTCAAACCCAAGCCTGCTTATATAGGAGTCCACTTTGTTACTCAGATGTTAGTTGATCTTTTCATGTCATGACTTGTTGATAGATGTATTTATGGATTGAGTCAGAATTAGGCATAATATTAACCCACTTTATACTTTCCTAAGCATGATTCAACCCTAAATATGAGCCTAAAATTTTTCACAAGTCTACCTATATTTGTAAATGGCTAATCCAATCTCATTTTAGGCTCGTCTATATTTTTAATTTTTTAAAATGAAATTTATTATTCTAATTTAATATTTAATGTATTTTCATTTATTAAAATTTTATATATAGGTAACTTAACATTTTTTTAATGTTTACATTATAATATTATATATTATTATATAATTAATTTTTATGTGCAATAAATTGCATAATTTTATATATTACAAACTTAGAAAACGGATCGGATTAATTGGGGCTTGAACTTTAATGTTTGAGCCTGAGCTGAGTCCATGTTTTAAACTAGCATAACTTTTTTTGCCCAAGCCACTTTTCAGGCCTAATATTTTTATCCAAACCCTTTCAATTTTTGGATGAACCTTCAATCTTGGTGAGTAACCTAGCCTTTAAATAAGTCTATGTGTCAACTAATAATGTACTTTCATTTCCCTAAACTTTGTTGTGCCAATATCATGAACACAACAAATATGTCATCTTTGAGTGCACCTTTGGGTGACAAACCCTTGAGGGACTTGTGTAGTGGCAAAAAATGATAGTACTAGTGTCACGATCCGCAAATCAAATCCTATGACGATTGCGCAAAGAGTGTAACAGTCCGATTTAGACCCTAGTCGGAACAGTAGTTTCGAGACCACAAATTCGAGTTAGATTAATATTTTAATATTATTTTTTGTGTCTTCTATGTGTGATTAAGCATGTGTTAAAGTTCCGTGAATTAATTTGTCTGTTTGTGTGCTTAATTCGAGAAAAAGGCTTAATCGCATAAAATAAAAATTTGATGGTTAATTGTAAAAGTATCAAATTGTTGATGTATTTATAATGTGAAGCCCTTAAAAGGAAATTAGCCTATTATTATTGATAGTGGACGGTTATGGTCAATAATGACCTTGAAAACTATGTTTTATAATTTTATTATTAAAGGTTAAACTTGTAAAATGAAAATTATGTTATTATATACAAAAAATTAAAGAGTAAAACCATGTTTTTCATCTTTTTGGCTACCGAAACAAGGATAGAAAAACTTAGGTTGAAAGCTTGAATATTCGGTCATGGTGGTAGCTTGATTCAAGGTTAGTTATTGTTCGGTTTTTAATAATTTCTACGTTTTTGCAATCATTGCTTCGAGAACTACAAAACCCAGATGTTTTTGAAATGTGTCTTTGATGAACACGTGAGCTTTGAAATATTTGATGATGAAATATGGAATATGTGTATTTGATTAGTATATTTTTGTATTTGGATTTTTAGTGAATTTGAGTAATTTGGACTTAATTCAGAAAATAGTGTTTTGAGGGACTAAATTGTTAAATTAATGAAATGTGTGGACTTGAATGAGCATGGGTGATATTCGGCCAAGCATGAATATTATGAAATTTGGTGTATTTTATGATTTTGTGTAAAAAGGACTAAAATGTCTAAATGTGAAAATGTGAGGGCTAATTTGTAAATTGCCCTAATTATGTGTTTTTGGATTGAATTGAATGTTTTGGTGAATAAATGGATTTAATTTGAATATGTATAGATCAAGAATCAAAGAAAATGGACTTAGATCGGGGGAAATTGAAAGTGATTGAATAGTCGAGTTCGTTTCCATTAAACCGAATTTGAGGTAAGTCGATATACAAATTTGAATTGACTTATTTGTGCATATATGAAATTTGGATTGCTATGATTAATGTTTGAGATGATAATATATGAAATCCGAGAATGAGTTGACAAGGTATTAAAGTTCGAGAAGTCTCATTTGAACTTAGGAATAGATAGGATAGTATATGTCATGACATAGGTGTCTGATATGTGATATCATGTAACACCACGTCTGGGACGTTGGCATTGATTCAAGATTTCGTGTAAGACCATGTTTGAGACGTTGGCATCGATATGAGATTTACGTGTAAGACCATGTTAAGGACATTGGCATCGTATTGATTCGTGTAAGACCCTGTCTGGGACAGTGGCATCGATATCTGGTTACATGTAAGACCACGTCTGGGACGATGGCATTGTACAATTATTCTGAGCACTCTGAGTATCCTATTTAGTTCCGAACAGTTCAACGGGCAAGTCCTAGAAACGAACGACTATGTGATTTGTATATCTGTTTCAGGTACGTTTGATATGTACACATTGTTTGTATAAGAAGGTAAGTATATTCATAAACTTACCTAGATGAGTTATGTATTTGAATATGAGAATGTAAATGTGTTACATGAATGGGCAAGATATGATCCAATAAAGTATATAGTGATATGTAATATTGAAAGATGGATGGCTAAGTGAATGTGCCAATAAGAATTATGGCTATGCAATTGAGCTATTAGTAAATTTATATTGGTTATATGTTTTGAATGCTTATATGCTATGTTTATTTGTATATGACTTACTAAGCTTTTGAAAGCTTACTTGGTGTGTGTTTGCTCTGTTTTATAGATCGTCAAAGCTACTGAAGGCTCAAGGACTGTCGAGGATCGTCACCACACTATCAAACTTAACTTTGGTACTTTTGAAAGTGTATATAGCTAAATATGGCATGTATAGGCTAGTTATTTTGGAACGTGTTTGAGATGTGTAAATAGCCATGAGATGTGGCTAGATAATGTTGGTATAATGCATGAGTGATTTTGGGCATATGATACTTGATTTTGGTATGGCTTGATGGTAATGAAATGGTCTTATGAATGGTAAGCTTAGTAATGGATGGATGCCAAAGTGATTAAGTGAAATTGTGGTTGAATCATGCTTGGTTTTACATGTGATTTAGTTGTGCTAATTGGTATACAAGTTGGCATGACTAGAGATGTAATTGAATGGCATGATAGGTTGAACATTTGACATGATTTTGGTTGCCAATTGTGTATGGGATATTGCTTATTTGAGCTTGTAGGGATGACTCTTGTGTGGGTGGCAATTTGGCCTTGAAAATGGCCTATAATTGCCCACACGGTTGAGCACACGGGCATGTGGCTCAACCGTGTCCTTCCTGGTTGTAATTCAAAACAAGTCAGGATCGACCATGGGTTGGACACACGGGCCTGTGACTGGCAGTGTGGTGCAAGTCAGGATCGACCACGGGTGAGGCACATGGACGTGTCCACGGGCGTGTGGACAAGTCAGTATGTATGCCCTGTTTTGACACGACTTAGACACACGAGCGTATCTCCTCCCACGGCCTGCCCACACGGGCATGTGATCTCTGTAACTTAGAAAAAATTTTAAATTTTTGAGAATTTCTATATGTGTTCGGCTTAGTCCCGACTTTATTCTAAAGCATGATTAAGGTCACGTCGACCTATAAAAGGGACTCTTTGATTGCATTTGATGAATTAGATCATGACATGTCCGTAAAAGATTCTGTTTGTCTGGTAATGCTCCTTAACCCTAATCCAGCAACGGATACGGGTTAGGGGTGTTACAAAGAGTGTCCCATAGAGGTCAATTGATGAAACAAGGCTCATTTAAACAGCTTGAATTGACCCAACTCGTATAACATATGGATAAGTCCATCTACTCGAAGCCTTAGCTGATCCTAACATAAGCAAATATGGAAATAAAAAAAAAATAAACAAAAAAAGTTGCAAAGATAAAAAAAATATATCATCAAGAAAGTTGCAGATCGACCAGAACAAAGAGGTATTTAGTAGAAATTCTTAATATAGTAAACAAATCTAGTAATTTCATGAACTAGTGAACAAATAGCAATATATAAAATAATAGATCTCACTAGATATAAGAAGATGATCCAAGAATCGCATTTACCCAAGAGAAAACTAGTCAATGAAATTTACCAAAAAAATACAAAAAAATAAAAAAATTCGAAAATGGTATAAGAAAATAATTATGTACCAAAATGGTACATCCAGGGTGGTCATGCCTATGCCAGAGGCGGCACGACCCTGGTCTGACACCCATTCAATTTTAAAAAAATGAACAGTGAAAAAAAATTGAAAAGTGAAAAGTGAAAAAAAAAAAAACAAAAACTGAAAAAAAATGGCTGAGCGACGTGACATGACCCTGGTGGAGGGTCTGCCACAGGCGACACCGCTGATGTGGCCCCTCATGCATGTCATTTTGGCTTTTTCTGTCGTTAAAGTCCTCAATTTCAGTTTTGGGAACACGAAGGAGAAGAAAGAAAAGGAAAGGAGAAGAAGAAGAAGAAGAAGAGAAGGAGGAGGAGAAAGAGAAGGTGGCGCCGGAAAAACAAAAGAAAAAGAGAGAAAGAGAATAGAGAAAGGAGAAAGGAGAAAGAAAGAGAAGAAAAAAAATAGAAAAAGTAGGTATAATTTTTTTTAAATAATGGATGATATTGTTATTGTGTTGATTTGTTGTTATTATTATTAGTTATTATTAGTCATTAATATTGTTCGTAAAAAATTCTAATTATTATTTTAGTTAGTATTATTGTTAGTCATTAATATTGTTAGTAAAAAACCTAATTATTATTTTAGTCAGTATTATTATTAATATTATTAGTAAAAAAACCCTAATTATGATTTTAGTCAGTATTATTATTAATATTGTTATTAAGAAACTCTAAATATTATTATTAATTATTAATATTGTTAGTAAAAAATCCTAATTATGATTTTAGTTAGTATTATTATTAATATTGCTATTAAGAAACCCTAAATATTATTATTATTAGTTATTAATATTGTTAGTAAAAAACCTTAATTATGATTTTAGTTAGTATTATTATTAATATTGTTATTAAGAGACCCTAAATATTATTATTAGTTATTAATATTGTTAGTAAAAAATCTTAATTATGATTTTAGTTAGTATTATTATTAATATTGTTATTAAGAAACCCTAAGTATTATTATTAGTTATTAATATTGTTAGTAAAAAATCTTAATTATTATTTTAGTTAGTATTATTATTAATATTGTTAGTAAAAAACCCTAATTATGATTTTAGTTAGTATTATTATTAATATTGTTATTAAGAAACCCTAATTATTATTTTAGTTAGTATTGTTATTAATATTGTTAGTAAAAAACCCTAAATATTATTTTTATTATGTGTCGTTTATGTTTGTATAAATAATAAAAAATTTATATTTATTGTGTGTCGTTTATGTTATGTTTTTGTTATATTATTTTTATTGGCATGTTATTTTTTAGTAATTTAATATAAATTTCTTATTTTTTATGTAGGTAAAAAATTAAATATTTGAGACGGCAATGACTCCATTGATTAGTATAGATCCTCACATATTTGACGCAGCTAATAATATGCTAATGTATTGTTATTTATTAATCGCGTGGTTATATTAAAAAAATAGCTACATAATTTAGGGAAATAAATTATGTTATTATAATTATTTTTTGTGACTTAACACTATCAGGGCTCGTACCGTGTATTAAAGGGCCGGATGAATGGCTTAGGAAATCCCCCGAATGAACGATTGATGCCCTATTTAGAGCAAGCTAGATTCGGGTCAGCAGCACTGATCTGGACTTTTGATCTGCGGTATGATTTAATATCCGCACTAGTCGAGCGTTGGCGCCCAGAGACCCACACTTTTCATTTCCCCTGTGGAGAGTGCACAGGCACTCTAGAGGATGTTGCAGTGCAACTTGGGCTCCCAATCAACGGGAGTCCCATAACGGGCGTCAGTGCGATAGCTGACCCATTTGCACTTTGTCAAAGCCTACGAGGAGTCTCGTAAGGCAATAATGAGGAAAATATTCGGGATTGAAATTTACATGGCTAAAAGCTAGGTATGAACACTTATCAGCTAATGCCACTAAAGTCAAGTTGATGTGCACTGCTCGAGCATACATTATGCACATCATAGGAGGTGTACTGATGCCCGATGCAAACAATAACAGGGTTCATATCATGTACTTACCTCTATTAGCTGATTTGAGTAATGCTCACTCTTATAGTTGGGGCTCTGCAATTCTTGCAGTGTTGTACCGTGAGCTTTGTCGGGTGACAAAGCCAGCTGCCGTAAACATAGGTGGATGCCTTACATTATTGCAGTCGTGGGCTCTTTATCGGATGCTATTCTTGGCATCAGTTAGTCACCAACCATACTTATATCCACTATTTAACAGGTGATAAAATATAACTTGTTATTAATTAACAATTTCTTTGTATTGATACTATTGTAAGGATAATATATTGACTTGAAATTTGTTTTGTAGATGGAGTATTTATCCGGGTATCGGGAGGTCGTACACTGTCCCGATATATCGGCTTATGATTGAACAACATGCCGGGGAAGGGTAATTGATTCCAATATTTGTGACATGTTACTTTGTATATCTTACTCACACCATGTTAAATTTTAACAATGTTATTAATCGTGCAGTTTATATGGATGCCATATCGTAGATCAGAAATTGCAGCCATTATACCTTCGTCTGCCTACATTCACTCTCATATGTGGTGCACTAACGCACCAATTATCAATTTCAATGTAGTCGAATGGTACCATAGGGATAGAGTGCTGCGAAAGTTTGGTTGCATCCAATATATCCCGGATTCGCCATGTGAGGTGGGAGAGGTTCACTACATGAATAAGAGATGGAAAAAGGGATTGCATTTGGGGGTTAAGCACCGGAGATTTATTGCGGTGTGGAATGATCAGATGACTCGAATACCTCAGATAGACATGTCTTCCGATTTGCAACCTCTATTAGAGTACATACAATGGTACTCTAGTATGGGAAAGTCATATATATTTGGAGGGCAGTCGACTCTAGTCCCCTCACATAGAGGCGGATACAAGAAGGGCAAGCAGTGGCCCTGGCCCCCCCTAAATGGAAAATTTATATTTAGACCCTTAAATTTTTTTTAAAATTTTAAATTAATAAAGGTAAAATTTACTTTGGCCCCCCTAAAATTATAGAAATTCAATTTAATTCTTTAAAAATTATAAAGATATAGACTATAAAAATTAAATTTTCATTCGGCCCCCTAAAAATTTGTTCTGCCACCCCTCCTTTGCACGGCAAAGAACATGGGGCATACGAGCGAAAGCGAATATATGGAGGCCAAGCTAGCGGTAGATCCTAATCACGAGCCAGAGCCCGAGCAATCACATTCACATTCGGATGCACATTCGTATAGTCCAGATGTGCCGGGCAATGGCTACTTCTCGGGCTCGTCAGGGGGTGGATATCATTACGGGTTTGATATATTTGGATCATACGCACCGCAGTATAGCACTCCTGGCTCGTATCTACTGCAGGATATCAGACCTCCTAGGTCGTATCCACTGGATCATGGCACTCCTTCTGGCTCAATTCATCGATGCCATTCGAGCCACATGATTTTTCTGCCATGTTTAGCACACCCTCACCTGGGCTTGAAGAGGATGTTGGTCGTCGCGAGCACCCACAACGTGAATGTCGACCTCCGCAGAAGTATACCCCTAGGACCACACCATCAAACCATCAATTTTAGATGTTTCTAGCGATATTGATATTACTCTAGTTTGTATTTTTTTATATTACAATGTTTGTACTTTTTTTTGTATAAATTTAATTCAATTAATTGGAGCTTTACAATTTGTAACAAAATTTGACCATAATGCAGAGTAGATTAATTTGGAGATTATAACATTAAAACACTAATACACATTACAACCGTAATAACCCAAATTTCATCGATGTCAGAAATAGTGGTTCGAGACCACCAAACCCGACAAATGAACTAGTACATTATATTATTTAATATTTATGAGCCAAATGTAGCTTTTAAAAAGGTTTTTGAAATAATAAATTGTGTTTTACAAAGAATTGTTTGGTCAAGAAATTAAGAAAAAGAAGTATCGAAATCTTGGTGTTATAAATCGAGCCATAAATATTATTGAAAAAGCATGTAAATGATGTGTTTTTTATATAAATTAAATGCATTACAACATAAGCTCAATTCCCACTCGATCGTGACGATTGTCCAATATGGTAGTTTCGCTACTGGCATTTACTTCGATTATGACCACCTAACCTGCATAATCCACAACGCTTATCGTCGGATTTCTCCCTAATGTCCATTTTATTACGGATTCTGGATGATTGCGGATGACCTCTCGGATTCCTGCGTAGCACTCTATCTGGGACAAGCTCGAAAGTCATCCGAGGCACGTCCCACGTAGACAGGTCAGGCAGGACGGGGAACTCATTTTTCTAGACACGCAACGTGTGCTCGAGTGTGTACACATCATTGAAAAATTGTTCAACATTAAGGTTCACTTTAGCACACGCTGCCACGACATGTGCACACGGATAATGAAGTGTTTAGAACCTCCTGCATTAGCACCGTCTATTCCGGAGATCAACTCCATAGGACCTAGGTGGTATACCGGGTCGATGATAGATGGACTCTTGTAACTCGAAAAGTTTCCAAGCATCGTGAATATATTTCTATAGTTATCGACCTCGCAATCTGATGGTTTGCAATCAATGCATCCTTGACATCTTCGACAAAAACGTGTCCCGCCTCCATATGGTTGACTTGTTGTTCACCCATTCTTGGCATCAAGGTTTCCAACCTGTAGAATGTAGCCGAGAAGACAGATGAAATCGGAAGATGTCGTATTTTCAACAACACAACGTTGACCCTCTCCACCAAGTTTGTGGTCATTTGACTATAACGAAAGCCCTCGTCAAAACTTTGAGCCCATTGCCACGGCTCTATTGTACCCAACCACTGTCGAAAAGATGTGTTCGTTTGACCTTCCATGTCACTCTCAATTCGAGTCATTCTTTGACGAAAAAATGTGGTTCTAACTCGTACGCTGTATATATATTGAGAAAAGATAAGTTACAGTAACTGGATAACATAAAACATTAAAACTTATATTGAAAAGGTAAGGTTATCCTTTACCCATTTTCACCATTTGTCTTTTCCAGTCTGCATTCTTATAATCTCGAAGGAAGTTAGCTGCAATGTGACGGATGCAGTAAACGGATCTCCATGGCACACCGGAACGCCTAATTGCATCAACTAAGCCTTTCCCTCTATCGAAGATGATGCAAATATTGTCATTGCTAATCACATACCTCCACAGGTTGGTAAGAAAGAATTTCTAGGATTCCAAGTTCTCCTTATCTACGATGACAAATGCTATTGGGAGCACATTCCTATTGCCGTCTTGAGCAACCGTAATAAGTAGGATCTGTGTATATTTTTCATATAGCCAGGTCCCATCCACCTGCACAAATGGCTTGCAGTGTGGAAATGCCCATACACATGGATCAAACGTCCAGAACATCTGATGATAATTCTTTTCCCCGCCTGTAATTGGTCATCCGGGCCGTAATAAGGTCGTGTCTGTAACTCAATCACAGTCTCTGGTATGTACTCCCGCATAGCAGCTATCCATCCGTGTAGCTCGTTAAACAACGAATCATAATCCCCATACAATTGCTCCATTGCCATCTGTTTAGCTATCCACGCCTTTTGATATGATACTCGATACTTGAATCATGCTTGTATTTCGGTAATCAGTACCGAAACTTTAATGGTCGGCATGTCATTCACCATTGGCATGATACACGTACAGATAGTTTTGGAATCAAGTTTTCGATGATTCTCTGTTATACGTGTTGACGTGCATGTGTGAGGTCCAACAAATTTTCTTATCTCCCACATCTACGAATTTTGAATAAATGCAACTCGTACCCGTCAATTGCAGCCTTCCGCTGCCTTCCAACACTCCCCAATATATACCGTTGGTTTAGACACTGTGACTTTGTAATCCATTGATATATTCATGCTATACCGTTTAATAGCAAATACGCACTCTTCTTTACTTTTGAATCTCTGGCCTACGAACAACTCCTCATGATTGAAATTTACGGATAGCCGATGAGCAGGAAGTATTTCAGGGTACTCTGGGAACTCAGCTACATGCGCTGCGTCAGGGTCTATGAGCGACATGTGTGGCCCAGGATTATTGTGTATCATAATACATCGCATCTAGTTCCCGACCAAAGACGCGTTAATGTTTCCATCGTCATTCATGTTTTCGTCGTCAATATTATCAGGTATATCGTCCATATCGGGGTCACTGTCACTCTCGACCTCTTGCTCACAATGATCACTACTATCGTATCCATCATCACCAACCACATCAATATCAGGTGTAATATTAAGATCGATATCGATCTCATGTATAGTCGATTCACTATCAACGTACGATATTGGAGGCATAATGCATGGTTCTTGAGCTCCATGTTCTTCACCATACACATTGATGTCTTCATTTTGCTTAATACCAGCTAACTCAACAAATTAGTGAATCAGTGTATTTTTGTTACTCTCATTCCCATAGTAAAGAGCGGTCACTGTCTCCACGTCTTCGTCGTCTACAAGTTCTATTTTGGTGAATTTGATCGGATCTATCGAAACTGGAAACTTGTAGAAAATTCTCGAAATCCTTCTCCCACAACGTCTAACAATTTTTGCGTTAATCCTTCCTTCATATCATCCAACTAGACATTTCTATTAAATCTCATTGCAATTTGTTTCCGACATTCAAATATGCATCCAACAATTGTTGTTAAGATGATTCCATTGAAATAAACGCATACGAAAAATTGATCATCCATCTTCAATATTCAATCTGTTAAAAAATAAACTAAATTTCTCAAAAAAATTTTGAATAATAAATAAATTACTCAAATAAAAAAATTAATGTTTCAATATGCAGTTTTTTTCATTCATAAGCTCATACTATTTCGGTTATCATTTTGTACATGAACAACATTTATCTTTACATTTAACCACTTAAATTCAATTCTACTTTTTCTTCCATCTCCGATCTTGTATCTTCCTCTGGGAAATACTGTACAATCCAATTTAGAAATTCTTGATTCTCTTCATATTCATCTTCTACAATCCAATTTGGAAATTCCTCGGGATCTTCTTTCTCTTCAGTTTTTATAACGGGTATTGAATTTAGAAATTCTCTTGGTAATTTCCTAACATCTAATTTATCCATCCATCGTATGTCAAACACACTTTGCTTCCCAGTCAACTTCCGTGAGCCTATACTTTGCCTCACTGTTTTCCTAGCTCAATAAGATATTATAAACTTCACAAAGCATATAACTAGATTCCAATAGGTTCATGGTACCAATATTTTCCAAAGTTCGTCTAAAATGATTTGATAGTCCCGTTCTATTAATGTCCCTCTAAGGGTTAAGTATTGCACTTTATTCTTCCTAATCATTTCATAACCATTCCACAACACTTCTTGCATCTTTTTATTTACGGTAATAAGGTGTTGAACAATGTCTTCTTGTGGTTTCATTCTATAATCTTGCACTTCTCTCATTATCTTATCAACTTTCTCCCTTTGTGCTGAAGTTATTATCTCATCAGGCAATACCAAATATGTTGCCATTTCTACCAATATCTATAGCAGAAATATTTTTAATTTTCATCGCTAATTAACAATTACTTTATAATAGTTTTACTAATATAAAAACTTTCAAATATATTAAAAAATTAAAACATAACATTTACAATAAACAAATAATTAATATAAATATAAAACTTACTAACAAATCAAAATAAACAAACAAAATAACTTTAAAACAAAACATAAAAATAACAAAAATAATAATTAGGGTTTTTTACTAACAATATTAATAATAATACTAACTAAAATAATAATTAGGGTTTTTTTGCTAACAATATTAATAATTCTAACTAAAATAATAATTAGGGTTTTTTACCAACAATATTAATAATACTAACTAAAATAATAATTAGGGTTTTTTACTAACAATATTAATAATACTAACTAAAATAATAATAATTAGGGTTTTACTAACAATAATAGTTAACAATAATAGTAGTTTTTTTTACTAACAATATTAATAACTAACAATTATAATAATAATAATTAGGGTTTTTTTTACTAACAATACTAATAATACTAACTAAAATAATAATTAGGATCTTACTAAAAATAATAATAATAATAACAACAACAACAATTTCTTTTACTAACAATAATACTAACTAAAATAATAATTATGGTTTTTTACTAACAATAATAGTTAACAACAATAATAATAATAGTATTTTTTACTACCAATATTAATAACTAACAATAATAATAATAATTAGGGTTTTTACTAATCCTAATAATAAACACAATAATAATAATAGTTTTTTACTAAAAATAATACTAACTAACAATAATAATTAGGGTTTTACTAAAAATAATAACTAACAATAATATAGTGTAAAAACTAACAATCATACTAACTAAAATAATAATTAGGGTTTTTACTATTCTTAATAACTAACAATAATAAATAAACTAACAACAAAAAAGTACAAAAAAAAAACATGATAATCCATTATTTTTAAAATAAATACCTTATTTTCTCTCTTTTTTTTTTCTTCTCTTTCTTTCTCCTTTCTCTTCTCTATTTTCTTTCTCTCATTCTTTTTTTTCTGGCGCCGGCGCTGCCTTCTCCTCTTCCTCCTCCTCCTCCTCCTCCTCCTTCTTCTTCTTCTTCTCTCGCATGCGATGAAAATGAAATTGGGGACCATTTAAGGTCCCCAAATCAGAGCAAATGGACAAATTTGCTTCTGCATGGATATGTCCAGTCAGAGTGCCGCCTATTTTTTTTAAACAGCTTTTTTTAAACAGTGTTTTATTTTTTTTAACAGTATGTGGCAGGAAAATGACAGACCAGGGTGGTGCCGCCTCTGGCATAGGCGTGACCACCCTGGATGTACCATTTTGGTACATAATTATTTTTCTATACCATTTTCGATTTTTTATTTTTTTGTATTTTTTTGGTAAAAACCCCGAAATTAAATCATGTAAAATACTTGAGGACATAGCAAGAATAACATGAACTAAGGGGCAACAAATTACCAAACAATAAACAAAAATCAAATGATCAAATTTTCTTGCTACAAGACTTAAAATGGCTCTAATACCATGTTAGACTTCATGAACTCCATGTTAAGTAATCATGGTAAGTGGTTTAAGGAAAAAGAGTTTTCGGTATTAATATTTCAACCTCCTCAAGAATGAATGTAAAGATTGTATTTAACTTCAATCGAAGAATTATTGCTCTCTAGAACTTATTAACAAACAATAACAAGCTTTGATATTCACCTTTTACTCTTCTTCTTCTCCAAACACTTAAAATTCGATAATTTTCTATCACAAGGTGCTCAAACTTTTTTTTTAAGTCAAAAGTGATACCTAAATTATATCATCTTACACTTTTAGTATCTCTAACTAATGCCATTAGTCAATGGTTATGTGGTCCAATAATAGAGTAGCTCATGGCATAAAGCACCACATAAGCATGTTATAATGTTATTTAAGTCAAATAATTTTAAAAAATAATAAAAATTCATTTTGAAAATCTAAAATTTTATTTTTTGTAATATATAAAATATAAAATATTACTAATTCAAAAAAAGGTAGTTTTAAATAATAAAATAGAAAAATTCAAAAATAAATAGAAAACTTTTAAATACTTTTTAAAAAATTAAAAAAAATAGTGTATATGATTAACGCGTGCACACCGTTTCAGACATAAGCTGGCGAGGTTAGAGACTGATATGGAGGGGTCCAATCCTTCTCTCATACAGTGGTTAGGTAGCATGGAGCCGTGGCAATGGGCTCAATGTTTTGACGAGGGGTATTCGATATGGTCAAATGACAACTAACCTCGTTGAGGCCATTAACTCCGTCTTGAGGTGTACGCGTCACTTGCCGATTTCACTGGTTTTTTCAGCCACATTTTATAGGCTAGCAGCCTTAATGCCAAAAATGGGGTTGAAACAAGCAAAACAGTTAGAGGCAGGACACGTGTACGTCGAAAAAATTAGGGATGCCATGAAAGAGAACACTGAAAGGGCTAGGTCGATGAATGCAGAACTATATTCCCGAAATTTGGAAACTTTTCGAGTGACAGAATATATCAGTCGTCGGTCGGGAATTCCGCCACGGTCATACGGAGTTGATCTCCTAAACAGGCGATGTGAGTGCGGGATGTTCCAAACAATACGTTATCCGTATGTACACGTGGTTGCAGCGTGTGCTACCTACAGTTTGAATGCCGAACAATATATCGACAATGTGTACACACTTGAACGTACGTTGCGTATTTGGGGTAATGAGTTTCCCGTATTAAGGGATGTATCAACATGGGAAGTGCAACCGCCTGTGTTCGAGATGTTGCCATATCGGTCACTACGTAGGAGAATCAAAGGTAGACCGACAACGACGAGGATTCGAAACGACATGGATATAAGAGAACAACTTGATCCAAAACGTTGCACCATATGTAGAATAGTTGGCCACAATAGAAACAAATGTCCCCATGGAAACGTCTACACTAGTCAATCTTCACGGTCTGAAAGAAATTAAATGTTCTACTTGATGTTTGCATTTTATGATCTCTTAGAATTAAAGTTTGTATTATTTAGTGTTAAGTTTTTACTTAAAATTAACAGTTGCAAATTTAAACACTTTAAAAGACATCATAAATTATATAAAAACAAGACTAATATATAAGTTGTGGAACCCTAGAGCAATACAAGAAATATGACATAACACTTAAAAATTAACATAACTTAAAATTGGAAAGAGCTGGGAGTGGTATCATCGTTTGGGGTATAGCAATTCACGGGCCTTCATTGACGGGGTGCACGTTGGGGTGTACGGTACACATTACAAATATTTTAAATTTAATAATATAAAATAAATAAATAAAATAAAATAAAATAATAAAATAATAAAAAAAGTAAAAAAAAAAAGAGAAAAAGCCAAAAAAAAAAGGGTGTAAGAGGGTGATGGCGCCATTTCAAATGGCACCACCAAAAAAGGGGGAAATTCCTTTTAAGGCCCTTAAACTTTTCAAAAACTTAAAAAAGTAAAAATATAATATTTAAAATAATTAAAAAATATATATCTAAGGTTAAAAATTATTTAAAAATAATATTAAAATTTTTAAAAATATATTATAAACATTTTAAATATACATTACAAATTTTTTAAAATTAATAATATAAATTAATTAAATAAAATAAAATAAGAAAATAATATAAAAGTAAAAAAAAAAAAAAAAAAAATGTTTCAGGAGGGTGGTGGCGCCATTTCAAATGGCTCCACCAAAAAAAAGGGGGAAATTACTTTTTAGGCCCTCAACTTTTTAAATACCCGAAAAAATAAAAAAAAAGACAAAATTAAAAAAAAAAAAGTCTATAGGGGTGGTGGCGCCATTTCAAATGGCTCCACCAAAAATTGGGAAATTATTTTAAAGGCCCCCGATTTTTCAGATTTTACAGTATTTCCATTGTATTTTATACAGGTGGAGCCATTCAAAATGGCTCCACCAAAAAATTATTTTTTAATCCCCTATGCTGACATGGCAACTTGGTGGAGCCATTTAATTTGGCTCTACCTAAACTTACTGTAGCTTTTGGGTCATTTTGATATTTAATTAAAAAAGTAAGTTATTTTGATAATTAATTAATTTATTTGGGTTATTTTAATAACCCTTTTAGTATCTCTAACTAATGTCATTAGTCAATGGTTATGTGGTCCAATAATAGAGTAGCTCATGGCATAAAGCACCACATAAGCATGTCATAATGTTATTTAAGTCAAATAATTTTAAAAAAATAATAAAAATTCATTTTGAAAATCTAAAATTTTATTTTTTGTAATATATAAAATATAAAATATACTAATTCAAAAAAAGTTAATTTTAAATAATAAAATAGAAAAATTCAAAAATAAATAGAAAACTTTTAGATACTTTTTAAAAAATTTAAAAAATAGTGTATATGATTAACGGGGAAAAACATGTTAAAATGATAAATTTTTAACAAAAACTACCAACAATAATAATTATTAGATTAAGATTTTTAAATTAAAAAGATAAAAAAACTTAATTTTCAATATATTTTTTTCAAGTACAGAAACTAAATATTAAATTTTGTAAAAATAGAAAGACGAACAACATGTTTTAGTATGCCGACAGTATAGATTGGTAAAGGATCCAAATTTTGGTTCCTAATGCCTGTTTTGTTCAACCAAAGAGAAAAACGTCAAATATTTTGTCCCCAAGAAAAGAGATACCAAATTCAAAGTTAAGTCAATTATTTTACGAATTACAAAATCAAAATCTAGTATTTACTGTCTTTTATACCTAACAAATATATGTATACTATCTCTCTTTTCTAAACATAAAAAGTGGGTGGTTACCAATATTATATGTTAACATCAATTAATATGCCAATATTTATCGAGTCTAACCAAACATAAATTCAATCAGGGAAATTAAAATAAATTATATTATTTGAATGTACTTTAGTCCTTTTATTTTAACAAAATTCAGTAAAACTATATATGTAGTGAGATTTGAACCCACACCAATCGGATTATTAAAATCTTAAATTTATCACTCAACTAAAATTTCATTTTAATATTTTCATCCGTTTTTATTTTAACATGCACAATTTATTACCATCATCAATTGTATATCTATAAAATGTTGTTGATTGAGTTTGTGTCATAAGTTAACTAGACGCCAACTCAAGACAATGATGAGCAATCGACGCATTTAGTATTATTAATCTAATGTATTTATGTATTTACATTTTATTTTACCAACAATTTAGTCTAATTTTTCTTTTTCTTTTCAATATCATGCATATTTCATTTGTATTTATTATTAATTAATTTCAAACAATACGTTTAATTATTTATTTTTAATGTATTAATAAGTTGGGCACATAAATGAAATTTTAAATAATAGAAAAAGGCATTTTCATTTACGTAATTTGATGTGTCATAGAGACAGAAGCATAGGATAAATGAAAACGGAGATTGTGGCATGAAACGAGGATTTCTTTGTCCCATGAAGTGTAATGAAAATGACACCAAATCTTGAAAATTGCTTGAAATTAAGATCCACCAATTTCCATTGATAATGAAATTCATTCACCAATCTTAGATTCAGATTTTTTTAATAATTTTTTTCAAAATTTTCATGCTTTAATTTTAACTTTTCTACGTTGTCAGGCATTGCTTTGTTTTTTTAGAATATGTTTACCCTGTCTGTAAATGTATTTAGAATTAGATTGTTCTTCTTTTTTAATTAATACCATGAAAAATTCTAATGTATAGCTGTTTAAAAGTCAGACTATTGGCTGGTTTTAAGCTCATGTTGAATTTTAATAAAAAAATATATTTACTAATTTTAATATGCCAATTTGATAGTATTTTGAATGGTAAAATATATTTGTAATAATAAAAAATATGAAATTAAAAAATTTCATATGATAGAACACCTTTTTTGAGAATTCAAAAAGGTGTGTTGGAAGTGGAAGATAAATTGTCAAAGGCACAAGCTTTTTTGCCCCTCCTTTGTTTTTCTTTTCCCACTTTGTCAACATAATAGTAGCATTAGTTTTGGCATAACCTAAGATTTAGCTCCTGAATTTAGGTTTTTGAATTTTAATAAATTTTCTCAATTTTGATTTCTATAATATCACATTATCACATGAATCAAAATTTCCAAAAAAAAAAAAAAAAGTTAAACATTACATTCACAACAATGTAATTGTAATTTCTTTTCTTTTCTTTTGAGTATTTAATTATTTATTCTATGTAAAAAATTTTAAAAGCTAAATATATATCAGAAAAATAACGTTTTAAATTGATATACAAATATCAAATAAATTTAAAATTTAATATGTACGACGAATACAACTTTATTATTAAATCTAACATCAATTCATTAAAACATTAATAGTAAATCTCAGTTAAAAATATTAAAATAATATAAAGTTACAATTTAAAATATAATTTAATGTGACATAGTTTAAAAGTTGTCATTTGTCACACTAGTAAATTGTCACGTATGCATATTGTTCAAAATTACAAATTGAATAATAATTCAATTTTGCATTTAAATGCTTAAAACACTAAATTTCAGTTTGAATAAGTATGATTATGCTTTGTAGTGAAAGAAAATTCATATTAATTAAATAAATATGCTCATAAATGAATATTTGTCTAATTAGGTAATACTTTTTTCACAAGTAAATGTTAATTTTTTTTTTAAAATACACTTGCTTACTGTTTATGGGTGTCAATGCTTATTAATTGCTGATTTTGGTGAAAAATTTCATTGCCTTTTTCGATAAAAAAAAATTCATTGCCTTGATTAGCAACAATTTCATTGTCTTAATATTCATATTCTTGCAGTCAAATATTTTTATAGATTTGATTTCTTTTTTAAAAATAAAGCTGAAATTGTATGTGAGAGTAATATCAAATCATTCAAATTTATTTTAAATATTGTTATTTTAGTTTTAATTTATATTAATTATAATTTAAATTATTATCATTATAAAAATTAATTACTTAAATTAATTTTAATTTTTCAATAATAATATTTATAAAATATTATAAAATTTGTATAAATTTTTAAAGATTTAATATAATATATTTTTATTAATACACACAAATAATCCCTACATTGCATGAAAAAAAAAAAAGAGCTGACTATTACTAAATAAAATTAGGAAGAAAACATACAGTAACCGTCTATGCCATAAAATATTTATTTTGAGCACAATTTATTAATTATTTTTATACAATTAATTATTAATTAAAAACTATTAATTGGGAATTTTAATTTATTTCATTTCTCTCTCGACAGGATTAGCAGAGAGATTATGTCGATATGCTATGTTTGTGGGGAAATCTCTTTTTACAATCTTTAAAAAGTGCCTTATTTTCTAAGTGGTTTAATCGAGAGGATTAAAGCTTAAATATAACTTTATTTTTGGTTTAAATCCGCATTTGACGTCTGAAGTAGATATTTTTTCTCAACTTAGTACTTATGGTTTTGGCTTAATACTCATTTTGGCTCACAAATTATTTTCATTTTCTTACTTTGGTACCAATTTTTTTATTATCTCACTTTGGTACTCAAATTATTTGAAATAATTGATAACTATATTTGCAAGATAATTGAGTAATGTCAATTGCTTCAGGCACTAATGAAGAATAAGGATGAACACAACAATATGATTCCGCAGTTCGATTTTCTTACGTTTCCTGGGCCTTACCCAAAGAGATAATTCACTATCTCTAACATATGGTACAACAAGTGATTACAAGTTCTAACACTCACTACACTAGCAACCTCACTTTTACACCTAAAATTTAGATCTCTCTCCTCTAAATTTCCCCTTGAAAACATAAGTTGAAATCCAAGTAATTCACTTGTTTTCACTTTTAATGCACTTTCAATTACAAGTTCCCACTTAACATATAAGTTCTAAAATTTTCAGTACAAAACCTATACAAATCATAAGTTTTTAAACTACTTTCGATTTGCTAACATATTAGATCAATTACAATTAATCTTTCCATCAAAGTAGCAAGATAATCAACTTAAAATAGGATAAGCCTTCAACTCTTTAGGATATGTGATAAAGTTACCCGACCCAATTCAATCTCCTTAAAATAGGAAGTCGATTTTCTTGATATAATCCAAATCAATTTTCAAGATATGTTCCTATAACAAGTTTAAATATAATAGATGGGCTTGTGCATGTCCAAATTATTAGCAAAGATAACAATTCACAATCCAAAGATTTTGTTTACAAAAATTGTCAACTCCAAATATGACAAGTAATGAGGTTGAGTAGTGCTAAATAACAGTGGGCACTACTCTAGGCACTCCTTGTAATTGCGTCAACTGTAACACCCCTTACCCGAGACCGTTGCCGGAGTCGAGCTCGAGGCATTACTAAACTTAACTACTAATTCGAGGCATAAAAATTGAAACTGTCCATCTGCGTCATGTTGGCTAAATTAACTATAACTCGAGTTACGAAACTCGAAATTTAGATCCGTAAATTTTCTTGAAACTAGACTCATATATCTTCTTACTATAATTTTTCCAGAAATTTTCTTGTGGCCAATTAGTACAGTTTATTCATTAAAGTTTCCCCTATTTCACTGTTTGATAGTTCTGACCTATCTTTACAAAACCTCAATTATCTCATTGTACAGAATTCAATTAGTGTTCTCGTTTATTCAAATAAAAAATAGACTCATTAAGGATTCTAAGCATATGGACTATGCTCCATGATTATATTTGTACAATTTTTAATAATTTTTCCAAGACAGAAAAGGGGATCACGAAGTCATTCAAAACCAGTCTCACTAAAATTTATATATCTCATAATATAAAATTCCTTTGCCTACTCTATTTCTTTAATATAAAAATAGACATAATAAGCTTTAATTCTATATCCTATTCACTTTCTAATTCTATTTCTCCTACTTTTGGTGATTTTTCAAATTCACATCACTGCAGCTAACCAAAAACTGTTTCATTGCAAAATCATATAACCACATTACAAACATATTTACCATAAAACATACTTCCAAATTTAACTTAAGACAAAACCGAATACGCAACCATTAACATCATAATCAAGCTATTTTCGCAAGGCTATAAATATAATTTCAAAACCAACCATATCATAACTTGTCTATACATGCCACATAACCAAATCTTCAAGCATTTATTTACCAAAGCAAAAACTAGATAGTGTGATGAGATCTCCTTCGACTTCCAACCCGAGCAAGTCTCTGAAACTCTATAATCATAAGAAAAATACACAAAGTAAGCTTCGGAAGCTTAGTAAGTTATAAGCAATTTCACAACAATAATGCATTATAACACTACACTGGCAAAGTCAGAATAATATACTCACAACCAAGGTTTATAACCATGACTTTAGTTCATATCACCTTTCGAAATCTTTCTCGTCTCATATCCCAAAGGCCGAACTTCCAAACCTTCGATAATAGGTTTCACATACATATATATATTTTACTTACCGAACTTATACTTGCACTTCAAACCCATATAAATCACATATTCAAGATTTAAAACTAATCAAATGAATTCTTTATACAAACTTCCACATGGCCGAATATAATATATAAAATTCATGTATAAATTAGGGGTGAGCGTTCGATCGAATCGAATCGAATCGAATGAAAAAATTTCGAGTTAATCGAGTTGACGAATCATATTTTATCATCCTAATTTGATTTGAAATTTTCTCGAATCGAGTCGAGTGAGATGGAATTCGAATCGAATATATTTGTTCGAGTTAAAATTTAAAAAATAATTTTGGGTCCTTGTAACCATTATCACCCATCGTAATAAAATTTGTCCATCTTAACCAAATTTTTTTATTAACTTTCATCACCAAATAATTTATTTATTAATCTTTTATATACGGGTTAGCTTCTTTGCTTGCTTAGTTCTTTCAATTATCTTCAGATTCTTGTCACTATGTATTTTGGAATTAAAAAATATATTAAATGTAAAAATGTGATTTTTTAATAAAAATTATTTTAAAGATAAAATGTGAAATTGATACCAATATAAAATTTTAACACGAATTTTTTATGGCATAATTAATAATTCAATTTTAATATAAATATTCAATATGACTAAACAATTCAATAATATAAATAATATAAAATGTGAAATTTAATTTAATAATATAAATAGTAGATATAAATAAAATTATTACTATTTATATATAGTGATTTTTTTTGGATAATTTTGATTTTTTATTTGAGAGTAAAGGGTGAGAAGTAAAAGTTTAGGGGGAAAATAAAAAGTTTTGGAGAATAAAAGTTTAAGGGAAAATAAATAGGGGGAGTAAAATTTTGAAGGGAAAATATTAAAAAAAAATTGGAGGGGGATGGGTTTGGGGTAGATGGGAGGTGAGATGGGAAGGGAGTAAAAGTTTTAGGGGAAAAGTGGGAGGGAGTAAAAATTTTGGGGGAAAATAAAAAGTTTTGAGGATTTTTGGGAGTAAAATTTTGAGAAAAAGTAAATGGGAGAGTAAAATTTTGGTGGGAAATGGATTTTGGGTAGATTGGGGGGTTGGGAGGGGAGGGGAGTAAAAGTTTTGGGGAAAGTGGGAAGGAGTAAAAGTTTTGAGGGAAAAGTAAAAAGGTTTGGGAGTTTGGGGTAAAAATGTAAAATATTATAGTTTGATATTCGAATTATTCGAATTATTCGAGTTATTCGAATTCGAAAACTCAACTCGATTCGAACTCGAAATTCGAAAAGAAAAAATCGAGTTGACTCGAATAACTCGATTAACTCGAATAACTCGATTCGTTTAACTCGAAATTCAAATTTTTTTTCGATTTTTTCGAATCGAATCGAGTTTTGCTCACCCTTAGTATAAATCAATGAGATTTTGTAAGCATTACTCCATGTCAACTCATATCAATTGAACTATAAAATTAATTGATACATTCCATCCAAACTAACTTATCACTCTTATTTGATTTCAATTAATATCATCACATAATATCCACTTACCCAAAATTCAATCCAAGATATAAAAATTAATTGCACACTTAGTGCTCCTTATCAGATTTCGCACACTTAGTGCATAACGACCGATTTCGCACACTTAGTGCTCGGTATTTTAAAATTTACACACTTAGACTTCAAGATCTATACAATAGTCAAATAAACGCACGTACAGTAAGCTAATATAGCTTAGTAAGTTATAATCAAAAGGAAATATATACAACAAATCAATATACAATTTTAATCAATTCAACTTGATCATTAATTGGTTCGTATAAGCATTACATATATCATTTTACTATACAACAATATCATATTCTCCAAAACCGAATTATCACAAGCCCTATATCCATTTCAAACAAGCTCAAAGGTTAATGAATTTATCATATTTCTATAATTTAGTATACAAAAGCAACTTACCTCATTAGCACCACATTATTCAATTTCCATGCATCACTTACCTACATGTCTCTTTTGGTTATATCCATTCATTGGTTCATGTCCTTGAGAGGTTCGATAATCCGCACACACAGTGCAACTTATGTAACGTATCGCACACTTAGTGCCGTTACTTATCTCTCGCACACATAGTGCCATCTTCCGGTAATGTGTCGCACACATAGTGCCATTACCCGTTCCTCGCACACATAGTGCCATCTTTTGGTAATGTATTGCACACATAGTGCCATTACCTGTTTCTCGCACACATAGTGCCATCTTTCGGTAATGTATCGCACACATAGTGCCATTACTTAATACTTCTCGTAACGTACCGCTCACATAGAGCCGTTACTTAATACTTTTAAATATATATATATATCGCTTACTCAAATACATACATCTTTCTCAATTCTTTTCCACATATAATTATCATTTAGTACATATATATAAATTTCAATTCACACATTCGGTTATCACTAATTAAATTCCTTGTCACTTTTGGTATTAAGGAATTAAACATAATGACATCAACTTAACATATAAATAAACTTTTATTCAACCCAATTGCTTAAAATCTTACCTCGTAATTTGACGAATGACGCTTCCCGGTTATTCGATAAATTTTGTTTTTCCCCGATCCGAACCCGTTCCCTTTGGCTCTTGATCTAAATATTTCCAATTTAAACTCAATAAATTTATAATCATTCAATTTGATCCATAACACAATAATTTAACAACTTTACAAATTTACCCCTAACTTTTACAATCTATACAATTTAGTCCTTCATACAATACATCACGATTTTCTCAAAATTAGTCTATCATCCTTTATAGCCGAAACTTCCTAAGGACTTTTTCTGTCCATATACTTTTATATTTTCTCAACTTAGCCTTTCCATGGCAATATTTTCGCAAATAATTTCTAATTAACTATATTCAATTAAGACTCAAGAGTAAAATATACCCACCTAGTTCATACCTCTCATTTTCTACCAAAAATCTTCATACAAACTCAAGTTACCAACAATGGCATAACTCACATACAAGACCATTACTCAAAATTAACACATGGGCTAGATAATGGAGTGAACAAGCATCTCAAAAATGCAAAAATTATTAAAATTTCAAAGCTAAGAATTACATAATTGAAGTGAATGAGGGCCGAACCTTCTTGAGCTTCTCTTCCCCTTTTTCCTTTTCTAGTTTCGGCTAAGAAAGAATGGAGATGATGAACATGCAATGGCCTTTCAATATTTTATGTTTTCTTTTTATTCCACTATCTTAAAAAATGTGATGTAATGATAACTTATATAAATATATATTTAACTAATAAAATCAAACAAACACATAATTTAATACCCCTTTGCCGTCCACTAAAAGAGAAATAGGAATAATTGCAACATAAAATCCCTTAATTAGAAAGACACTTTGTTTTAATCCTCTCAATCATACAATTGACCAATTTTATCTCTCTTGCAATTCGATCCTTTTTTCTTAAATTAGCTACTCAAACATGCAAATTATTCCATGATATTTTAACACATGCTCAAACACTTAACATAGATATCAAATAAAGTATTAAAATATTTTCTAACTCGAATTCGTGGTCCCGAAACCACCATTCCGATTAGGGTCATATTCGGGCTATTACAACTCTCCCCCCTTAAGAGATTTTCGTCCCCAAAAATCTTACCAGTGAATAAATGTGGGTAACGTTCCTTCATTGATTCTTCGGTTTCCCAAGTTGCTTCCTTGACCCTATGCTTATGCCACATTATTTTAACTAATGATATTTTCTTATTTCGCAATTCTTTCACTTCACGAGTTAAAATGCGAACCGGTTCTTCCTTATAAGTCAAATCGGCTGAATTTCAATCTCTGATGGACTGATCACATGAGAAGGATCGGATCTATAACGATGAAGCATCGACACGTGGAAAACATTATGAATCCTTTCTAGCTCAGGTGGTAACTGCAATATATAAGCAATAGGTCCGACAGGCTCTGTGATTTTATATGGTCCAATAAATTTCGGACTCAATTTGCCTTTACGTCCGAATCTGAGTACTTTCTTCCACGGTGAAACTTTCAAACTTTCTCGGATCACTTTTACTTTCTGCTCAGTCTCTTTAATTTGATCAACCCCGTGTATCTTGCTTTCACTTAGCTCGGCCCAATATAGAGGTGTGCAACATTTACGACCGTACAAAGCTTCATATGGTACCATTTTATTGTACGGAAATCCGATCAGAGGTAGATCTCTTTCCTATGTACTTTTGAACTCAGGAATGCAACATTTCAACATATCCTCCAATATCTGAATGACTCGTTTAGACTGACCACTTGTCTGTGGATGGAAAGTAGTGCTTAAATGTAATTTCATACCTAAAGTATCATGCAATTTCTTCCAATACCCCGATGTAAACCTCAGATCTTTATTTAAATCAATAG
Source organism: Gossypium bickii (assembly GCA_025503065.1). Classification (NCBI taxonomy): domain Eukaryota; kingdom Viridiplantae; phylum Streptophyta; class Magnoliopsida; order Malvales; family Malvaceae; genus Gossypium; species Gossypium bickii. The sequence goes on from CP106713.1 coordinate 43,287,383, forward strand.
ATATAGGTACACCCTGTAATTTTTCAATTTGAGAAACATACAATTCAACCAACTTATCAAGCGAGTAGTCTGTACATATCAAAACAAAATAAGTCGATTTAGCCAATCAATCAACAATAACCCAAATTGCATTTTTCTTTCTCAGTGTCAACTGAAAACCAAATACAAAATCCATCGTGACTCTATCCCATTTCCATTTAGGTTTCAAAATCAACTGAAGCAACCCAGAAGGTATTTGATGCTTGGCTTTTTACTTGTTGACAGATTAAGCGTTTCAAAGAAATGTTAGAAATATCTCGTTTCATACCATACCATCAGTAAAGTTGTTTCAGATCATTATACATCTTTATACTCCCTGAGTGAATAGACAATCAACTGTTGTGGCTTCATTCAAAATCATCTGAATTCCTCGGAGTACAAATTTCAGCATCAACTTCGAAACTCTGAATCAACCTTCAAATCACCTTGGACCTGGTTTACTAACAAATCATTATCAACTTTTTGAGTATCACTAATTTTGTTGAATAAATAACGGTCTTACTTTTAATTCAACTATTATTGAACCATCGTCAGACGTAGCCATATACGCATTCATTGCACACCAAGCAAACAGTGATTTTTGGTTTAAAACATCAGTAATAACATTAGCCTTTCCGGATGATAGTCAATCACAAGCTCACAGTCTTTTAACAATTCTAACCATAAGGAATCACAGGATATCTCTATGTACTCCATTATTATACTTCAACCCGTTCATTGACACATGAATGAGGTTCGTAAACTTTCGTTCAATTTAGGCTAAATCAGAACTAATATTTTAGTGGATAATGTCTTCGTGCAAAAGAAAGCTTCAACAATTGAACTAACTTTAATTTACCATAACATTTCTCGAATAGGATTGTTCCGATAGACATAATTCTGTATCAAATCCTCAAAAATACAAGTTCTACTTCCACACTATCCTTCAAATCACACATGTATATTTAAAGTTTGTTTTCAATCCAGTGAATAGATTCGAGCTCACATAACCCAGTTACATTTTTAATCAAATAGTTTCATATCAGATTTAACCACAGACTCGGTCTTTTCAAAGAAATCTTTTCTTCTCGTTAGAAAGAATAATCCAAATATATCTTTATATATATACTACAGTCATCAAATAGAAATCATATTGTCATAATAGGATTATCGTCTTACCCGTGACAATAAATAACATCCCAGATATTAACGAAGCATCTGAACTTAGAAGAAAAATCAAATATGATTTGAACAACAACCAGTGCAGAAGCACAACTTTTATAACTATTTCCTTCAAATGAACCTCTTATAGATAATCACATAGAATCATGGGAAAACCAGAATAACTAAATTTTCAACATCTGAAGCTACACTGAATATCAGAAAATTACTACCCCAAACAAACCAATGATACTTTCATCAATTAATATGTTTAGCCAATGTTCTTTTATGATAAGAATTCCTTCTGAAATTAAACAGTCACATATACTTTTGAGAATAAATATACACATAGAATGCCCAAAAGAAATCATAATAATTGCCCAACTATAACCACCACACTCAGTCCTCAATACGATTCAAACATTTCAACTGTCTAATTCTGCCATTAGAAATTTTTACATTATCCCTTCACTAACAGAAATCAATTTAGAAAAGCTTCTAACTAATATTTTCCTTAGTTAACATACCTGAATAAATCATTTGATCAGAGTTAACTTCTTCTTTGACAACAACTTCACATAATCTCAATAATCTACAGAACTATCCAATGTCTCTTTTAATATAGTCTTCTTTTGCTAATTCAATCTCTTTTCTAGCCACATTATTAATCTTTCGAATACGAATTTCTGTAATTCCCCACTCTTGAGCTTATTCAACCCAAATCTTACAGATTTCACATAACATTTCACTAATAAGGGGATAAGGGTAATAAAGCCTCAAATTTAACTTACACATATATATACATAACACACACTATCACAAATAGTCAATTCATTAATAATTTCACATTGTCCAAACGTTTAATAAACATTTGCTTTTAATCACCTTTATTCTTAGCACTTAATACATATCCCAACTCAAATCATTAATTTACGATAAAAACATTTCAGATATTAATCACAACTCACATATCATAATCTATGTGCTCATATAATTATAACATTTATCAACATCAATATATCATAGTCTTTGATCCATACCTTTATGAGTTTTAAACTCATCATCAACACATTTCCATCCAAACATTCGAGTACACATTCTGTACTATCAAAATTAGCTCGATTGAAAACTTATCTGTCTCATAAAAAAATTTTCGTCAGAGTTAGGAGATATCACACTGTCGCAGGTTAAATATGGCATGTATAGCTAGACTCACACGCGCTAGTTAGTCTGAGAACCGACTAAACCATAGCTCTGATACCAATAAAATGTAACACTCGTTACCCGAGACCATTGCGAGAGTCGAGCTCGAGGCATTACTAAACTTAACTACTAATTTGGGGCATAAAAATTGAAACTGTCCATCTGCGTCATGTTGACTAAATTAACTGTAACTTGAGTTACGAAACTCGAAATTTAGATCCGTAAATTTTTCTTGAAACTAGACTCATATATCTTCTTACTATAATTTTTCAAGAATTTTTCTTGTGGCCAATTGGTACAATTTATTCATTAAAGTTTCCCCTATTTCACTGTTTGATAGTTCTGACCTATCTTTACAAAAACTCAGTTATCTCATTGTACAGAATTCAATTAATGTTCTCATTTATTCCAATCAAAAATAGACTCATTAAGGATTCTAATAATATAGACTATGCTCCATGATTTATTTTTTACAAGTTTCAATAATTTTTCCAAGACAGAACAGGGGATCACGAAGTCATTCAGAACCAGTCTCACTAAATTTATATATCTCATAATATAAAATTCCTTTGCCTACTCTATTTCTTTAATATAAAAATAGACATAATAAGCTTTAATTTTATATCCTATTCACTTTCTAATTCCATTTCTCCTATTTTTGGTGATTTTTAAAATTCACATCACTGCTGCTAACCAAAAACTGTTTCATTGCAAAATCATATAACCACATTACAAACATATTTACCATAAAACATACTTCCAAATTTAACTTAAGACAAAACCGAATACGCAACCATTAACATCATAATCAAGCCATTTTCGCATGGCTATATATATAATTTCAAAACCAACCATATCATAACTTGTCTATACATGCCACATAACCAAATCTTCAAGCATTTATTTATCGAAGCAAAAACTAGATAGTGTGATGAGATCTCCTTCGACTTCCAACCCGAGCAAGTCTTTGAAACTCTATAATCATAAGAAAAATACACAAAGTAAGCTTCGGAAGCTTAGTAAGTTATAAGCAATTTCACAACAATAATGCATTATAACACTACACTAGCAAAGTCAGAATAATATACTCACAACCAAGGTTTATGACCATGACTTTAGTTCATATCACCTTTCGAAATCTTTCTCGTCTCATATCCCAAAGGCCGAACTTCCAAACCTTCGATAATAGGTTTCACATACATATATATATTTTACTTGCCGAACTTATACTTGCACTTCAAACCCATATAAATCACATATTCAAGATTTAAAACTAATCAAATGAATTCTTTATACAAACTTCCACATGGCCGAATATAATATATAAAATTCATGTATAAATCAATGAGATTTTGTAAGCATTACTCCATGTCAACTCATATCAATTGAACTATAAAATTAATTGATACATTCCATCCAAACTAATTTATCACTCTTATTTGATTTCAATTAATATCATCTCATAATATCCACTTACCCAAAATTCAATCCAAGATATAAAAATTAATTGCACACTTAGTGCTCCTTATCCGATTTCGCACACTTAGTGCATAACGACCGATTTCGCACACTTAGTGCTCGGTATTTTAAAATTTACACACTTAGACTTCAAGATCTATACAATAGTCAAATAAACGCACGTACAGTAAGCTAATATAGCTTAGTAAGTTATAATCAAAAGGAAATATATACAACAAATCACTATACAATTTTAATCAATTCAACTTGATCATTAAACGGTTCGTATAAGCATTACATATAGCATTTTACTATACAACAATATCATATTCTCCAAAATCGAATGATCACAAGCCCTATATCCATTTCAACAAGCTTAAAGGTTAATGAATTTATCATATTTCCATAATTTAGTATACAAAAGCAACTTACCTCATTAGCACCACATTATTCAATTTCCATGCATCACTTACCTACATGTCTCTTTTGGTTATATCCATTCATTGGTTCATGTCCTTGAGAGGTTCGATAATCCGCACACACAGTGCAACTCATGTAACGTATCGCACACTTAGTGCCGTTACTTATCTCTCGCACACATAGTGCCATCTTCCGGTAATGTATCGCACACATAGTGCCATTACCCGTTCCTTGCACACATAGGAGACACATAGTGCCATTACCCGTTTCTCGCACACATAGTGCCATCTTTCGATAATGTATCGCACACATAGTGCCATTACTTAATACTTCTCGTAACGTACCGCTCACATAGAGCCGTTACTTAATACTTTTATATATATATATATCGCTTACTCAAATACATACATCTTTCTCAATTCTTTTCCACATATAATTATCATTTAGTACATATATATAAATTTCAATTCACACATTCGGTTATCACTAATTAAATTCCTTGTCACTTTTGGTATTAAGGAATTAAACATAATGACATCAACTTAACATATAAATAAACTTTTATTCAACCCAATTGCTTAAAATCTTACCTTGTAATTTGACGAATTACGCTTCCCGGCTATTCGATAAATTTTGTTTTTCCCCGATCCGAAACCCGTTCCTTTTGGCTCTTGATCTAAATATTTCCAATTTAAACTCAATAAATTTATAATCATTCAATTTGATCCATAACACAATAATTTAACAACTTTACAAATTTACCCCTAACTTTTACAATCTATACAATTTAGTCCCTCATACAATACATCACGATTTTCTCAAAATTAGTCTATCATCCTTTATAGCCGAAACTTCCTAAGGACTTTCTGTGTCCATATACTTTTATATTTTCTCAACTTAGCCCTTCCATGGCAATATTTTCGCAATTAATTTCTAATTAACTATATTCAATTAAGACTCAAGAGTAAAATATATCCACCTAGTTCATACCTCTCATTTTCTACCAAAAATCTTCAAAAAAACTCAAGTTACCAACAATGGCATAACTCACATACAAGACCATTACTCAAAATTAACACATGGGCTAGATAATGGAGTGAACAAGCATCTCAAAAATGCAAAAATTATTAAAATTTCAAAGCTAAGAATTACATAATTGAAGTGAATGAGGGCCGAACCTTCTTGAGCTTCTCTTCCCCTTTTTCCTTTTCTAGTTTCGGCTAAGAAAGAATGGAGTTGATGAACATGCAATGGCCTTTCAATATTTTATGTTTTCTTTTTATTCCACTATCTAAAAAAATGTGATGTAATGATAACTTATATAAATATATATTTAACTAATAAAATCAAACAAACACATAATTTAATACCCCTTTGCCGTCCACTAAAAGAGAAATAGGAATAATTGCAACATAAAATCCCTTAATTAGAAAGACACTTTGTTTTAATCCTCTCAATCATACAATTGACCAATTTTATCTCTCTTGCAATTCGATCCTTTTTCTTAAATTAGCTACTCAAACATGCAAATTATTCCACGATATTTTAACACATGCTCAAACACCTAACATAGATATCAAATAAAGTATTGAAATATTTTCTAACTCGAATTCGTGGTCCCGAAACCACCATTTTGATTAGGGTCATATTCAGGCTGTTACATCAACACTATCCTTCTGTTATCCAATTCAATCTAATTTTTGTAACTGCATTAAAAAAACATATGGACATATGATGCTATTAGAATGTGTGACATTGCACCTCAAACCATTTAAAACGCGACAATTGATGTTCATGTTTATTGAAATTAGAAAATATACTATTGATCATCGTTCTCCATCACTGACTAATGTTGATTGGGATTGATTGAGCATAGATTTACAATTGAATGGTGTTGTCTGAGTGTTGATAGGTCGTTAATCTATTATTGATCAATAAATGTTAATTGATTTTCATTTAAGTTTTTAGTATTTTTAAAAATTTATGTCACATCCCAAAAACTGGGTTAGTAGAAAATCGGGTTAGTGGAACCAAGAGGGGTTACGTCTGACTTTTGAATTTAATTTGTGAAAATTTTATAAAGTGAAGTGATTTGTTTCAGTGGTTAAGTGTTGTTCTTGTGTGTAAGAGGTTTCGGGTTATAATCTTTTCCCTTGAATATATTATTTTTGTTCCAACCCCTATCTTTAAACATTTGGCTTATATATTATTTTCGCTCAACTGATGACAAGAGTGAGCCTATTGGTGGTAAGGCTTTAGTTTACCTTAGGGCTTGTGTTTGAATCTCTGTGTGTGCAAAGTGAAAATTATTTTTGGCTTTTAAGCCCTGGGGAAAAATCTAATATGATAACTAATGAAATTTAGTAGGGGTAATGGGTAGTTCTTTTTGTAAAATAATTAAAATATTTGTTTCCCTATTTTTGTCCCACTTGTTTCACATTACCCACTTCTCTCCCCCCATACACACTTTCTCTCTTTTGTTGTGTCACGTCAGTCTAGTAAGGTTCTCCAATTTTTCTTTTCTATTCTTCTTTCTTTTCCTTTTCCAATCTCTTTTTTTCTTCTTGATCGTTATTTATTGAGCTATTCAAAATTCAGTAGTGGGTGTTGTGATTGTGTCGTTTACATCTCGATTCTTGCATAAGTATTATTTAATCTTTTCAACTTTCGAGGATTTTTGTTATCTTTTGTTAATTGGGGATTTATGTGTAGTTGTGTTTTGTATCTTTGATTGTGTGGGTTTTCTAGGTAGAGATTGCGAGGCGATTAATCTTCCGGCAAATTTAAGACTTGTGAGGGTGCTGGTTTCATTCTAGGGTAATTGTTTTAATGCCAATTTGGGGCTGTTGTGGCTGTTTGAGTTGATCATATTTTGGTTTGATTAGTATTTTAGGAAAAATCAAGTACTATATCCTCTTAGTTGATTCTATTTTGTGGGCTAATTCGTTAACTGAATGATGTTTTAGATACTAGATTTCTCGTTGGTGGGATTACTTTAGAAATCAGTAAGGGGTGTAACAAAAAACCAAAAAAATAGATAACGACGTAAAGTTAAAAAGCATTCTGTCGATGTCACACAGTCGTGTGCTAGGCCGTGTAGGTCACACGGCCCTGTGGTAGGTCGTGTGGCAGCCCGTGTGGACCCCCTAGTACCCGTTTGACTCTAAAATTCGTAATTAGACCTTCTGTGGGGTCCATTTGGCTTAAATAAGACTTGAAATGTGATATATGTGAATATGTGTCTATATGTGATATAGGTAAGGTATGTGAATAATACATGTATGTTCTATGTTCTAATAACTCCTAAAGCATGATTACGTATGAAAAGCATGCATGGCATCTGTTTATGAGATATATGTGTTAGTTTATTTATGCATGTACATCAGGGTGGGTTTGATATGTGATGGAGGAAGTGTATTCTGGCAGTATTTGTAACGCCCCAAAATTCTTATTTTTGCCTTTGTGAAAATGTGACACAAGTGTGTATCTGGTCCAATAGTTAAGTGCTCTAGGTGTATGTGTGAGGTCCTAAGTTCAAGCCCTACCTTTGGTAAATTTTGGTATTTTTCTGAATTAAGCCTTATACTTGAGCAGTAAGCTTATATTTAATTGTTTGTAAGCATATATCAAAATAGGCCTATTAGTTTGGTGGTTAAGTAGAGTGTGGGTGTGTTGGTGGTCCTGTGTTCGATTATTTGTGACAGCGATGGGTACTATTTTTGCCCCTAATTTCGGCTAGAGTTGTGCTGATGGTGGACTCCGAGTTGTGGGTGGTTAGTAAGATTTGAAGGAGGAAAATAAGGGCTTAGATGTAATGGGGATTGGGTAGAACTCTTCGGTGCCCCAAAACTCTCTCTGTATAAAAAAAAATACTATTGTTCTTCTCTTCTCTTTGCCAAATTTTTCTTCTTTCTTTTTTTCTCCTCTTCACCATTCCTTTTTCTCCTCATCGCTGCCATATTTTATTTTTGATCTTCTCTTCAGTCCGTCTCTCTCTTGTGCAACATTAGTTCATATTTTGATTCAGTAAGATGAGTAATGTAGTTTTAATTTCGTTGTTAGTTTTTTATTGATATGTGTCGTTAAATGCTGGTTAGGGGAAGATTCAGGGACTCGTAACCTCTCTTTGGAGATTTAGGTTCGTGGAATTCTGGTTACTCGATCGAAGGTAAGGTTTTTAAAGGTTTTAGGTTGAACATCTCGTTATAGTTTTGTTTAAGTTTCGTTAGTAACACTGATTTTGGGCGATAGAATATCAATTTTTAGGTTCTGGAGTGTTCGTGGTTGCATTAACATCGAATCGATACTAGGTGTGTACCTAAAAATACAGAAAACGGGGTTTCGATGAAAGCCCGTGTGTCATAACACGGGCGTGTGATCGACTAGGCCAGGCTGTACGCTCAAGACACGGCCGTGTGATGGCCAGGTAGGCCATGTGCAACACATGGGCTAGACTGATTTGGGCCATGTGGGCCACACGGGAGTGTGGGATTCTGGGCCAGGCCGTGTGGCCAAATTGGGCCGTATGTGCCACACAGGTAGGCCACATGGGCGTGTGAGCCCATTTAACTAAAATGTGTTCTAAGGTTGCATGGGTTGCCCAAGTCGGCTGTGAACCTGCTGTAGGGTCGGTAAGCGCCACTTAGACCCTTAAATGCGTGAACTGCATGTATGATGTATGTACTGAGCATGGTGATTATATGAATAAATACTGAACTGTATGTATATTTGATATTCATGTATTAGCATGTCATATACTGTATGTTGCATTGCTTTGGGTTGGGATGTTGATATTTGGAGGAAGTGTACTGAAAGGCTTGAGAGCCTATTATCTGGCAGCTCAGCTGCAATTTACTGATTATGTGCCGCATTCAATACTACTTGGAGTGTAGGGATGGGTAGGTGTTTTAAACCCCACATAGAGTGTAAGGATAGAAGGAGATGGTGTATAGAGGCTGGTTGGGTAGGACTCTATATACTGATAAATGTATATTTGATACTGTTACTGTGATGGGCTCAGACCTTAGTGCATATCTAATTCTGAAACTGAAATGGGCTAAGGCCCGAACTGCTACTAAAACTGAAATGGGCTTAGGCCCAGACTGCATTTGACTGTTTGTTGTGTTTGTCTGTATGCATGTTTTCTGTGAGGATTACATACTGAGTTTACGTAAACTCACCTCTTTCTATTTTAACTGTACAGGTAATTCTCAGACTTAGACAGACCGGTGCGGCGAAGGACTCAACGGTGACCACATATTTATTGCATTGTTTAAACTTCATTAAAGGTTTTATTCTCTATTTTTATGGGTATTTTTTTTTATGTAATTTGGGACTTTTGAATGGTTTACATTTATTTTGGATTTTTAATTATTTTCGTAAACTTTTGAACTGCAATGAAAACTCGATTCATTTAAACATAAAATTTTCCTAAACGAAAATGGGTTTTTTTAAATATCACGGTTTTAAAAGCTTCCGCTACAAAATATATTTTAAGACGAATTAAATTAATGAGAAAATAATTTTGAAAATGACGAAAGATAAATAAAGGCTAATAAACGGAAATAGTTTTAACTTAATAAATTCGATTTCAAATTCCATTCCATGTGACATCGCCAGATTCGGCCATAACGTCTAGGCCGGATTTGGGGTGTTACATTTAGTGGTATCAGAGCCAGGTTGTAAAACTCAGCTGTGGATTTTAGATTTTTAAAACTTGGTTTTTAAGAATTGATTTTCAAATGATTTAAAATGATTTGATTTAGAATATGGTACACCGAGTCTCCGACGCCGATCTTGTAAGTATTCTGATAAACTGTTATAAATAGCCTATTTTGAAAACACTTTAGTTAGTGTATATTGAAACTATTATGAAACTAAAACTAATAGAGACTGTACTTGCGAAAAACAAACTTTAAACTTATGATACTGCTTTATATAAAACATCTGTTAATAAATACTGGAACTATAACTAATTCATAAAATCTGTAATACAGATAAATTCGAATAGACATGAGCATACGAGGTATCTATAGACGTGGTACCAGAGGCCGAGATAGAGGCCGTAGAGGGGCTCGAGCTGAGTCCTCTTCTCTGGGCAGCATACCGAACTTAGATACGAGTGAGACGTCGGTGTCACCTACCACTGAGACTGAGTTTCAATATCGCATGGCTGGGGACGACACATTGTCCCAGGCTATGTTAAGGATACTGGAAAGGGTTGCTGAGCCCAATACTGGATCTGGGGGCCGAGGGTCGGTTACGGAACAACTCTGGTCCAATAGAGCTGAACTTTTTAGAGGTGTCACTGGAATCGCCCCTAATGTGACCGAGTACTGGATGGAGGCTACTGAAAGGATAATGGATGACTTGGACTGTACCCCTGAGTAGAAATTGAAAGGTGTAGTCTCGTTGCTTCGCGATGTGGCCTATCAGTGGTGGCTGACCGCTAAGGAGGGCACTCAGCCCAATCGTCTGTCTTGGGAGTTCTTTAAGTCTGCTTTCCAAGAGAAGTATGTGGGAGCAAGTTATATCGATACTCGTAGGCGTGAGTTTCTAAACCTCACACAGAGAGACCAATCAGTGGCCGAGTATGAGGCTGAATTCTTGAGACTAAGCCGCTATGCGCAAGGTATGATGGTGTCTGAGTATGAGAGATGCATTCATTTTGTGGACGGCCCTAGAGATAATCTAAGGGTATTGATAGCTCCGCAAAAGGAGCGAGAGTTCTCCGTTCTGGTGAAGAAGGCGAAGATCGCTAAAGGGGTTAAGCTCGCTGAGTGCCAAAACAAAGATCGTGAGAGGGGAAAGAACAAGAGGGTTTCGGAGCCCTCGAGTTTGCTATAGGGGCCTAAGAAAAAGGCCAAGACTGATGGCCTGGTTAGAGCTGGGCCCCCTGTTGCTCCTACTAGGTTGCAGCTGTGTGGAGGTTGTGGTAGACGCTATCAAGGCGAGTGTTGGAGGAGGACTAGGGCGTGTTTACGGTGTGGGTCATTGGAGCACCGCATTCGAGAGTGTTTGCTGAGGGCCGATCAGATGCAAGCTTTGAGTTTTGGTATTGTGCAACATCTAAACCCTCGAAAGATTAAGGCTGTACTAGATTGGAAACAGCCTAAGAATGTGTCTGAGATTCGTGGTTTTCTAGGACTGGCGAGTTACTATCGGCAGTTTGTGGAAGGATTCTCACTGATTGCAGCTCCCTTTCGTCTGGACTGATGCACAGCAAGAGAGCTATGACAAGCTCAAGTCTGTTCTGACTGAGGCTCCTGTTTTGATATAGCCTGAATCTGGAAAAGAGTTTGTAGTGTACAATGATGCATCGCATGTTGGATTGGGTTGTGTTCTGATACAGGATGGTAAGGTTGTGGCATATGCGTCTCGTTAGCTCAATACGTATGAGGCAAACTATCTGAAGCATGACTTGGAATTGGCCGCTGTGCTCTTTGCACTGAAAATCTGGAAGCACTATCTGTACGGAGATAAGTGCATTATCTACACTGATCAAAAAAGCCTTAAGTACCTCCTGACTCAGAAGGAGTTAAATCTTAGGCAGCGTAGATGGATTCAGCTGCTTAAGGACTATGGCTGTACTATTGAGTACCATCCTAGTAAGGCCAATGTGGTGGCCAATGCGTTGAGACGTAGGGCGATGACTAATTTGAGAGCGATGTTCGCTCGACTTAGTTTATTTGACGAGGAAGTTTGTTGGCTGAGCTACAGGTTAAACCGACTTGGATAAAACAAATTCGGGATAAGTAGTTAGGGGATGAATATCTGGGCTTGAGGTTTCGACAGATTGAGAGTGGTACTATTGCCAACTTTGGATTAAACTGTGATGGTATATTGTGTTTTCGAGAACGAATCTATGTACCGAATGATGTGGATCTGAGACAGTCGATTCTGAGGGAGGCGTATAGTAGCCCTTTTGCTACGCAACCCCACAGTAATAAGATAAACCGCGATATTCACAAATTGTATTAGTGGCCGGGCTTGAAGCGTGAAGTTACTGATTTTGTTGCTCGTTATCTAACATGTTAGCAGGTTAAGGTTGAGCATCAGTTACCTTCGGGTTTGCTACAACCATTTAAGATTTCGCTATGGAAGTGGGAACGAGTGACAATAGAATTTGTCAGTGGGTTACCCTTGGCACCCACTAAGAAATATTTGTTTGGGTCATCGTGGATCGATTGACCAAGTCTACGCACTTCATTTCGATTAGGACCGACTATTCTCTTCAGAAGTTGGCGAGGCTCTACATTTCTCAGATAGTAAGACTGTATACCAGTGTTAATCATATATGATAGAGATCATCGCTTCACGTCTCGATTCTAGAAAAAGCTACATGAGGCTCTGGGTTCGAGATTAGATTTCAGTACTGTGTTCCATCCTCAAATCGATAGTCAATCTGAGAGGGTGATTTAGATACTGGAGGATATGTGAGGAGTTGTGTTATCGATTTTCGAGGCAGTTGGGAGGATTATTTACCGCTAACGGAGTTCGCCTATAATAACAGCTTCTAGTCTAGCATTTAGATGGCTCTTTACGAAGCTTTGTATGGGCGTAAGTGTCGCACTCTCCTATGTTGGACTGAATTGGGTGAAATACGGGTTCTGGGTCCTGAGTTGGTTTCCAAGATTGAGGATAAGGTCCGACTGATCAGGGATCGTCTGAAAGCGGCTTCTGATAGATAGAAGTCTTATGCTAATCTGAAGAGACGTGAGATTGAGTATTCCGTAGGGGACTTCATATTTTTTAAGGTCTCACTATGGAAGAAGGTTCTGAGGTTCGGTCGCAAGGGCAAGTTGAGCCCTAGACTTATTGGGCCTTACTGAATTTTGAAGCGAGTGGGACCCGTAGCTTATTAGTTGGAGTTACCTCTAGAGCTAGACCGTATTCATGATGTATTCCACGTCTCGATGTTGAGGCGTTACTGCTTTGATCCTACTCATATTGTCCCTGTTGAGGAGATTGAGGTTAGGCCAGATTTGTCCTTTGAGGAGGAGCCGGTTCAGATTTTGGATCGCGATGTAAAGGTTCTTCGAAAGAAGTCTATCCCATTTGTGAAGGTGCTGTGGCAGAATCATAGCACTGAAAAGGCCACATGGGAGCCTGAGGATGAGATGCTTCAGCAAGATCCTCATCTGTTCTGATCAGGTAAATTTCGAGGCCGAAATTTTCTTTTAGGGGGTAGAGTTGTAACACCCCAAATTTCTTATTTCCGCCTTTGTGAAAATGTGACACAAGTGTGTATCTGGTCCAGTAGTTAAGTGTTCTAGGTGTGTGTGTGAGGTCCCAAGTTCAAGCCCTACCTTTGGTAAATTTTGATATTTTTCTAAATTAAGCCTTATACTTGAGCAGTGGGCTTATATTTAATTGCTTGTAAGCATATATCAGAATGGGCCTGCTGGTCTGGTGGTTAAGTGGAGTGTGGGTGTGTTGGTGGTCCTGTGTTCGATTATTTGTGACAGCGAGGGGTAGTATTTTGTCCCTAATTTCAGCTAGAGTTGTACTGATGGTGGACTCCGAGTTGTGGGTGGTTAGTAAGATTTGAGGGAGGAAAATAAGGGTTTAGATGTAATGGGGATTAGGTAGAACTCTTTGATGCCCCAAAACTCTCTCTGTAGAAAAAAAAATTACTATTACACATTGAGTTTACGTAAACTCACCCTTTTCTATTTTAACTGTACAGGTAATCCCCAGACTTAGACGGACCGGTGCGGCGGAGGACTCAACGGTGACCACATATTTATTGCACTGCTTAAACTTCATTAAAGGTTTTATTCTCTATTTTTATGGGTATTTTTTATGTAATTTGGGACTTTTGAACGATTTACATTTATTTTGGATTTTTAATTGTTTTCATAAACTTTTGAATTGCAACAAAAACTCGGTTTATTTAAACACAACGTATTCCTAAACACAAACGAGTTTCTTTAAACATCACGATTTTAAAAGCTTTTGCTACAAAATATATTTTGAGATGAATTATTAACGAGAAAATAGTTTTGAAATTGACGAAAGATAAATAGAGGCTAATAAACGGAAACGGTTTTAACGAAAGATAAATAGAGGCTAATAAATGGAAACAATTTTAATAAATAGAGGCTAATAAATGGAAACAATTTTAACTTAATAAATTCGATTTCAAATTCCATTCCATGTGACATCGCCAGATTCGGCCATAACGTTTAGGCCGGGTTTGGGGTGTTACATTATTACTGCAATTTTGACGGTTAAATTGCAATATCTATTTGGCAGCTCAACTGCACCTTATATGAGTGACATACCACCACAACCCGACGTGATTGGATGGATGGACTCTTTTAGTCCTAATTGGTGTGATTGGTTGGACGGAGTTGGTGTGTAATTATAACACCGCAAAATTGGGGTTAGAAGAATTAAGGTTTGTAGGATGAGTCAGTGGTTTTGGATAGACTTTTACAATTTTCTTTGTCATTTAGGGAAAAGAATGAGCCTGCCGGTTCAATAGTTAAGCATTTGGTTACTACATGGTCATGACTTTGAATCCCATTATGTGCAAGTGAGAAATTATTTTTGATTTTGTTGTCTCTTTAAATTTTATCTTTTATTTAATTTTATTATTATTCTGATATTATTAAAATCTAAAATAAACTTACCTCACGTTCCCTCTCTCTCTTTCACTTTATTTTCGGGCGTAGGATCGAAAGCAAGATGCAATATGAATGACAATTATAGCCGCCCCACGACGGTAAAGTCGGCATACACATTAATTAATTTCATCGATAAAAGAATAATCAAACGCATTGGAATTTATATCAAAATAGGATAAGTAAATGAAATGATCAAATAAATCGATATTTAACTCATATTCAACAATTTAAAATGACATTAGACAATTAAATAAATTAATGCACGAATAAATAAATCTAAGAAATACAAATACTAAAACACCTAGCTCTTAGACTTAAGTAAGTCGACTCATTAACGTCCCCAGTGGAGTCGCCAAGCTGTCGTAATATTGCCTACATAAGGGCACGGGGGCCTAGTAAGCAAAGCTTGACATGGAGGGCCTAAATTAACGTAGAGACACCACTAGCCAATTTAGCCACCTATCTTCTAAAAGTCTAGAATTAATACTACGAAAAATCCTAAAAGTCTAGACTCGATCTCATCACCAAATTTCGGGTTCGGGAGTACGGTTACGTGCGGGGAAGGTTATAGCACCCCCACAGTGCTTATCCGAGGATAGTCTTACGGGGTCTTAGGAGCTACTTTTTTTTATTTAAGCATATTAATGTCTTAATCTAGGCTAAATATCTTATGGAAATCTTAAATAAAAACTCTAAAGAAAATATCTTCGGTTTACTTGTAACTCAATTAAAATGTGTTCACCAAACTTATCTAATTTGAAACCTAAATTAGAGATTTTTACTTTTAACGGGAACCCTAAAAGATACCAAAATAATTCTAGAAAAATACCTTCAATTCCTAAAATTAATTCTATCTTAGAATTCTAAAAAAAAAAAAAAAAACCCTAAAATTACCAATGAATTAAGAGAAATATTAAAATCCATCTACAACCTATTTGATCTTTTATTATTATTATTATTATTATTATTATTTTAAAAGATTTAATTAATAACGTTGAACCTATTAAGATTTTACGAAAGTATCCTATGTCGGGTTTGTGATTTATCTTACTTTAAAATTCTTGATCTAAGGTTTAAATTCGTCAAAATCCTAAAAAAAAAATTATCTTAAATAACATTTATTAGCTGTCTTAAAAAGTTTCTAAAATAAAATACTTAAAAAGACCTACTCATGATGTACAATTCATCTACAAAAATCTTTAGTTTATTCTTGAATAAAGTCCTAAAGAATATTTACATATTAATTTAGGATTCTAAAGAGGAATCCTATACGATATTTAAAATTAGTTTAAAATCCTAAAAAAATATCTAATATGTTATTTATAATTTTTCTAGGGTAAATGATAGATAAGATCTTAAAGACTAACCTAAATTCAAATGTAAAAACCTTATGGTTTCATTAAAATGTAACACCTACTTAACTAATTTCATGTCAACAATTATAGGATGGAAAAATGACCTAAAGTTTTCACTTTTAAAATGAATGGTAATAAAATAGGAAAGTTAATTTAATTGGCTAAAGTTAATGAAAAGTTAAAACTTTTAAAAATGACAATAATAAAAAAAAACTTAAATAAATGAAATAAATAAGACCTTGACATGATGATGATAATAATAACAATAATACACCTTATTCATAATACAATAAAAGTATCAAAGTAACATAAATAAATAATATTAAAATGTATGTAAGGGGAATATGTAAAAAAAAAAAACATAAATATAAATAGACATGAAAATAAATAAAGACGAAATAAGAATAAATAAAAATTATACAAGTGTAAATAAATATAAAACATTAAAATAAAGTGTATAATTGACATTAAATATATAATGTATAAATGCAAATGAAAGGGAAGATATAAGTGTAAATAATTTATTAAAAATGGAAACAAAATGGCATAACTTGATTTTGGGACTAAAAGATAAAAAATGTAGAAGACAGGTGACTGATATAGCAATTAATTTGCTTTTAATTTATATATTTCGGATTAAATCGAAGGTTGGAATAAACAAAAGGGTTATGGGTGTAAATAGGCCAGAGAATGAGGGCAGTGCTGCAAAAAAATGGAGTATTTTTTGTAAATTTAAAAAGTAAGGGGGTGGGAACAAATTACCTATTTTTGGCACCTATAAATGAAAACAAAATATTTATTCTTTCATTTTAACCTCATTTAAAAAAAAAAAACCTCTTTCTCTTTCTCTTCCTTCTTCTATGTTGGCCATGGCTTCACCATTGGAAAGCCTAACGACTCTCTGGCCTCCAGGGGTGGAGCCGACGTATACAATGGCCGAATTTTATTTTATTTTTTTTGCAAAATCAAAGTTTTTTTTAAAAAAATCGCTACTTTTCTTAAAAATAAAAACTTTGTTTCGAAATAGTTGAAAAAGATCAAAACTTTGTTTTAAAAAATTTAAACTTTTTCTTTAAAATGACTAAAAGATAGATTTTTATTTTAAAAATCTAAACTTTCTCTCTTGGGCAGCACGTCGACTTTTGTCGTGCCACACCTTTTGCGTGGCGTGACACGACACCAAATGTCTTCCTTGTATTGTCTGTTTTGTGCTTTGACGTCCCGGAAAGCTTGTGCATCACTCGACCTTTGCTTCCACGTCAATTGGACCTTTATATTTTCATCCTACACACTCAATTGAACCAATTAGCACAACCTAAGGCATGTGTTGGCCTATTGGTCACAACGCCTAGAAAATGTATTAAAAAAACACTTATTTTTATTACTTTTATTCCTAAGGCCTAATTATTGAAAACATAACTTAAAATATTAAATAGCTTAGAAAACAATGTCCTTAAGTGGGGAATGAACTCAAATTAACTATTACATTTGACAACATGTCAAATACCCCTGCACTTAAGTATTTGCTTGTCCTCAAGCAAACTACCCAAAAATAAAAATAAAAACCGAGAAAAAACTAAAACTGAAAACATACAAATAAAATGTACTTAAGCTAGCTTAATACACGAGATCGGATCGGAGCATTGACATTAGGAAGATTTGCCTAAATATATATCTCTAGCTAGAAATTCAAATAATTCAAAGTTATTTACATCTAGACAAAATATTTAATAAATCACAAAGTAAAGAAGTCAAAGAAAATTAAATATATTCCTCCATCAAAATGTATATATGAATATAGTACTTATTTTTGCAGAGCATAGTCAGTTCAAATATTTTTTAGTCAGTTCAAATATTTTTTTCCTACTCGGTTTATTTTTGTCCATACTTTAAACTCTAATACAATAATATTTCCTCGATAACCCTTATGATGATTTTTTTTATTTGTGCCAATACAATTGAGATTTTCTCGGGCACTTTTTATAAAGATTATACTAATTATACTGCACCGTTTCATTAACCATGTATTTTAATGAATATTTTCTTTTTAATTTTCGAACATTCTATATTTCTAAAAATATAATTATTTATTTGTATCTACCTTTATCACTTGGTATATTTAATTTATTTTATCTATTTATAGTCTGATAAACTAAACTAATTAGTCTAATTATAAACAACCTAAATTATTTAGTTTCAGACTAAATTTATAATTTAAACAAACAACCTAGGTATATGCTCCTAACAAATCACTTGTATTTTCACAAGCTCAAGCATAAACACGTAGTTAAAAACTAAAAACTAAAAAGAAAAGAAATACAATAAGGAAAGAAAATTTTTAAAATTTTTGAATTTTCCTAAGTCAACCCTCCACTTTATTCTACACATTGTCCCTAATGTGCAACTAAAAATATAAAGGAAAGAGGTTACCCGATTGGCATGATACGTTCAATCTTCAATTGGTGGGACTACTCCTCCTTTCGGTTTTGGCTCGTAATGGTTATGCCATAAAAAAATGTGGGGTTCCTACAAAGAAAAATTAAAGACACAAATATGTATAAAAAATAATAATTCCTAACTAATTAAAACAAAAGCAAAAAATTAAAAATCATCCAAAAATGAAGTACAAAATTTCGAATAAATTGCTAATAATTAGTCAGAATCAGGATCCGACTCCACCACTAGCTTCCAAATTCTCCTCTTTTTTTTTTCTTAATGTGGTCAAATTTATTATTTTCATTCAAGGTCGATATGCGATTGTTTTGCTTACTTCTTGTCGTTTCCCTCAGGTTATTATCTCGAGTAGCATTGTCTTGCATTGTAGTATGCCTACCGCTTGATGTTGATTTTTCAATTTGGCTCTTCATCTGGTTTGCTGCATTCTAGTTCGCGGTTGTGTTGTTAAATAGTTGCGGGTATGGTGTTGTCCACAGGGTAGTTTATGCCATATCTTCTAGCATAGTGTTCCGCAATTGGCTTGATGTAGGCAACACCCTACATAATATATTCAAGATGTGCTCGAATGTTGTCCACCCTTAATGTAGCTTGATCTTTATTTTTGTCTCTAGCTTGCCATTGATTTGTGGGCTTGACGATCTTGGAGTGATTTCCCATAGGGTGTACTGTGGCCATTGGAAGTCTTTAATTCCATATTTCTCAGCTGCTCGGGTTGCTAACTTTCCACATTCTTGATTGCATGCAGCTTGATATTCCAAGTGTTGTTGTATTCATTCGATTGTTTCTTCCAATGTATACTTTTGAAGAAGTGATACGCTATTTCTTGCGTTTAGTGCGTCCATGTTTGGTTTGAATGGCTCGAAGTTTCCATTTGTGCTTTGTCTTACTACTATTCGGTGTTATTTCACAAATAACTTGTTTAGGCTTGGTAAGGAAAAACTGCTATATTCGAGAAAATATTTGAGGTTAGGGGCTTGGAGAGTGTTGGTTGTTGATAAATACATTATATAGAGGCATTCTATGGTTGAATTTTCCGTGCAAAGGCGTTCTATGGTTGAATTTTCTGTGCAAACTTGGGAGATATTTTTGAAGATCGCGTCGAACCAAAATCGAAAACTTTTCAAAAATGGCTTGTATGTCGTGCACGACAATAATTTCCCCTGTTTGTATTGAATTCAACGATGTGTCGTGCCTTAGATAGGATGTGGCATGACACAACAATGATTTTTGGCATTTTTGAGGTTCATGGGGCTTGTGTCATGCCATGGTATTGTAGTGTGACAACACGACTTCAATTTGGCCTCTCCGAGACTTGTAGAGAGTCCTTGATTGCTCGTACATGCACCCTACTCACATCTAGTTCCTCCATTGTCATCTAGACCTTGTTTCCGACCAATTTTAACATAAAATAATTAATCTAATTCCTAATCTAACAAATTTAAAACAAATTAGTATACAATATTTTGCAATTTGATTAAGTTTGATGGTTAGAAATATATGTTGTGCTACTAGACTTGTCCGGCAAATCCTTAAATTTTACCATCGACTTCATCTTTCAGTCTCTCCCATCTCAGCTCTTCCATTTGCTCCATCTTCTACTGAAGTCTTGTTATTTGTCCCGTTCCTTTGTAATCTGGTCTCCTACACTAACACAATTGAAGCGATACCTTCAATCGAGGCTATTAGAGGTCAAATTAAATATTACCTAACATTCTTCCCTATCTAATCCCTCACTTTGGGAATCACGACCATATTTGAACACTTGTATTTCTTTATTCATCTTTATGATTAGCTTATTTTGCTCGAGTTCGATAGTCGATTTAGAAGTGACCAAAAATGGCCTACCCAACAGAATGGGGATTTCTCGATCTTCTTCGAAGTCGAGTACTACAAAGTCAACGAGAATTATGAATCCCTGTACCTAGACCAATACATCCTTGAGTACACCTTTTGGGTGTACCGAGGATCTATCAGCTAATTGTAGCATTATCGAGGTACTTTTAAGATCCCAGAGTCTGAGTTTTCAATAGATCGATAATGGCATCAAATTTATGTTATCCCGTAAGACGTAAAGGGCCTTGCTAAAGTGTTGATCCCCTATCTTGATTGGAATCATAAAGTTTCCCAGATCTTTTAAATTTGGGGGTATCTTCTTAGTGATTAAAGTGTTGCATGAAGCATCAATGTCAATTTGCTCATCTTTTTTAAGTTTCCTATGTCGTTTCATAATTTCCTTTAAATATTTGACATATTTCAAAATATTTTCTATGATCTCTAATAATGATAAATTGAAATTAATGGATTTAAATAAATTAAGAAAATTTAATAAAATCTACCTCATCCCTCTTTTGCTTGTCCTCTAATATCATCGGGAACGGTATCTTTGTTCTGCTTGAGTTTGACATTACTGAACTGGGCACCAGTTCGGTTACCTCCTCAATCGACTTATGTTGCTCGGCTTGCTCCTCTTTCGTGGATTCGTTGACCATTTTGGTAACATCCTCCTTTCCATGGATGGGCGTGATTGGTGGCTTTAGTGACTTTCCTGATCACAAAGCGATCACTTTTGTGTGCTTTTTTCCATCTCTCTGAGTGTTGTTTTCCATATTACTAAGGATATTTTGGCCACTTTGTTTTTGAAACATTGTCATGAGCTAGCTCAATTGGTCACAAAGGTTTTCCATTTGAGGTTTGAGTCATCCACATGCAGATTAGACTTGTCGAATGTCCATTTCCATTATTTGTGTCTCCCCTTCTAGTCGATCGAATCTTTGATCACATGCAGTATGATTGTAACACCTCTTACTTGTATTCAATGCCGGAACAGGATACGATGCATTACCGGACTTATATCATAAGAAAACATACAAATCGAGTCATAAATTTGCATCCAATTTTAAATTTTTTGTAATCAATCATAAAATTCCTAATACGAGCCTAGAAGGACAAAAACAAGCTTCAAAAGTGGTTTGGAAATAAACCGAGCACTTAGGAAATTTTTACATGGTCGGGACACATGCTCATGCTTGAGGCCGTGTCCCTTACACGGCTGAGATAGACACCCGTGTCTCTGCCCGTGTGCTCAATTCTGAGCATTCTGTTTCTCAAAATTAGGGTATAGGGGACACACGGCCGAAACACATGCCCATGGGGCAGACCATGCGTCACAAATGGCATAGACACACACCCGTGTCTCTACCAGTGTAGACAAAATAAAGGCTATTTACCAAGCCAATTGTCACCCTTATTTGCACATAAACACCCACAAGCTCATTGGCATAAACCATGGCATATTTAGGCAACCAAACATCAACAAACAAGGCCAAATCATGTCATATCATTATCCACACTCAACATCCTTACAACATTATATTTGCCTAAAAAAATCATACAAAACTCACATTCTACAAGTTCCAATATGGCTACCAATCACATGCATGATTTTACCTAGTTTTGCTAGCATACCAATGAGTCAACCTTAACCATTCAACAACAAAACCATTAAGCCACATTCAACAATTTACAAAGCATTTATAAACCACATCACACAAGAGATAATTGCACATGCATGCATATATAAATATATGTAAGCTTACAACCAATTCAACCAAAATAAGCCAAGTCACATGGCTAGATACCACATCAAACCTTTGACAATTACAAGCCAATACATTTGGCCAAATTCATTATGACATGTATAACAAAATGACCAAGTCCCTATACTTACCATATTATCAAAATGTTTAAAATCATCGATACCCAAAATGACAGATGATAGTGTGAGGCGAACTGACACTATAAAATATGGAAATAAAACAGAGTAAGTTATATAGCTTAGTAAACTCGTACAAAAGAAATAAGCAATCCTTACCATACATTAACATGCAAGTAATTTAACATAAGATAATGCAATTTACCAAAATCTCATGATCATATTTCACTTCTATCACAACTTACCTTGAAATCGTCATTTTATGAATTAATAAACATAAGCTTTAAGTACATACCTGTACCATCTCATAATAATTTTATACTTAGTCTCATCGTCGTTGTACCCAATGAACCACTCGAAATAATAATATCAGATACTTGGGAAAACCTCGCACACAAGGTGCCACATATGTAGCCATTGCTACCTCTATCTCATAACACATATATGCTCACTCTCGAGCCACTAACGGGCCTGCTCACACAAGCTATCAGTCAAGACGTAGCTACTCAGTGCTGCTCACACAAGCAGTCAAGTAACCATAACATATGCCGGTATACCTAGCCATCGGTAGGACGTATAGGACCAGCACCCGGATCACATAACATAAAACCCTAGTAACATGTCACTTGTATCCTAATTTATTCCTAAGGTTTGATTGGGATTTCTCGCTTGCCAAATCGTCGTCAAATGTGTTCGTAAGGTCGATTTCACAATGCATGCATAGATTAAAGAATTTAAAATACATTTAAAGTAAAGCTTATTTAACATACGAACTTACCTCAGTTATAAAAACAACCAAAAGGATCTATTCATTAGTTACTTTATTTTTCCCCCGGTCTAGACCCGAACTTCATTTTTCTTGATCTATAATACCACATTTAACTTATTTAATCACCACATTATTCAATTCAGCCCAAAAACACATTATGGAAAAATTTACATTTTTACCCCTAACTTTTCAACATTTTACAATTTAGTCCCTAGGCTCGTAAAATGAATTTCATTCAATTTCATTACAACCCAAGCCTAGCCAAATGTTGTTTGTACTCATAAAAGCCCACATTTTTTATTTATTTTCACTTTTCTACACATTTTATCGACTTTTACAAATAAGACCCTATTTGATGTTTTTACCAAAAATCACCTTACAAAAGTTGTTTAACAAACAACAAACATGCATTTTCTACCATAAAACATCAAAATACATGCAAATCCAACATGGGAAAAATGTTAGTGTAATAGGCCAATTTTGCCCGGGCCTGTGAAAACCAAAACCAAAACCAAAAATAAAAAAAGAAAATAATAAAAATCAAAATAAAAAATATACCAAAAGTCCATTAATACAATCCATTTACAAAACCATTTACAGGCCCAAATATTACCAGAAGCCCAATACCTAAACAAACTAACCTAACAAAGACCCAAAACCCAATTATCTGAGACCGATCCTAAACAGACTACCCAGCAACCCAAACTAAACCCGATTAGCCCACATACACCCTTAGCCCAAAACTAAACAAACCCAACCTAAACCTAAGCCCATGTGACCCAAACGGCTTGCGGACACAGGAAACCCTAGGTTTTCATTGCGCCGCAAGCACCGTAACAGCCTCGATACCTAGCAGCACTTTTTCGCGCCGAGGCCCCTAATCGCGCCGCAAGTCGTGCCTAGTCATTGCCAGAATCCTCGTCATCGATCTGCAAATAAGGAAAGGACAACAGCAAAAGGAAAGAAAGAAATGGTAGAAATAGAAAGAATTTTTTTTGTATTTATTTCTAATTTATTTTTTAGGGTTATAAATAACCCTAATGAACTTGTAAAAACACATGAACACACACAGACAAGAATACACAGAGAATACAAAAAAATAATACGAAAGCGAAAGCAAATATTCAAAAAAACAGAGGTGATTCTCGACAACAGTCTCATTTTTTCTTTTTCTTTTTGTTCCATTCGAGTAAACAATAAAAGAGGGCGAAGATTTTACCTGTGCACCACCGTGGGCGTCAGCGCGTGAGGCGTGTGCACAATGATGGCCGGAGGTCGAATGACCTGTGAGGGCAGAGCAATCTTTAGGGCCTCTGCTTAAATTTTTTTAATTCGGCGTTAAAATGATTTTTTTTGCTAATTTTGACTTTTATAATAGTATAGAAACGGCACCGTTTTTGCTTAATCCAATAAGCATAAAACGACGTCGTTTGAAAGGCTGAGACCTGCGCGTTGACCCGACCCGGGGAGGATCCCGTGTTTTCGTTAAAAGGTCTAATTGCCATTTTAGTCCTTCTGCAAATTTTATTATTTTTAATTTAGTTTAATTTAATTTTTTTATTTTTTAATTCGGCCCTAAGTGTTTATTTACATTTCAATTTAATCCCTTGGGCTATTTAAGGGCTGGAAACGGAATGACGCTGTTTAGGAGATGAGGCATAATTGCCCAATAGGTCCTTGCATTTTGGTGCGCGTTCCAATATTATCCTTTTTTTGCATTTTAACCTTAAATTTTTATTATTTTATTTTAATCCTTGCTCATTTTTTTGTTTTATTCTTTTTTTTTTGTTTTTATCTTTTTAATTATTTTGGCATTGTATATATTAAATTATTATTACTTATTATTTATATTACGTTATTTTTCAATATTATTCATACATCGTATTTCATTTTAAATTTTTTTATTAATAGTTATTATATTACATATTTTATTTTTGTATATCATATTATTATATTATACTTTATATAGTATTTAAATTGTTTTATCTTTAATATTTTAGAAAATTTCTATATATTGTATAATATATATATTATGTTGTTTATATCACACATGCTTTTTATAATTATTGTATTTATAGATATATTTTATTTAAATTTAAGTATATTATTTATTTATAAATATTTTTTATCAAATATTATCATTTATATGTATATATTATTTTATAACTTGTATATTAATGGTATGTTATGCATTTTTAAAATTTTGTATTATTATATATTATTACTTAAAAATCTTATTTTGTATAAAATTTATTTATATAACATATATTGTCTATATTGTTTATATGAAATATATGTGTGATAGATTATTATATTATAAATATCATTTTATGTAAAGTTGAATATTATTAATTTATTTAATATATCTTACTTATATATATATATATACTACTCCAAGTCATTTTTGCATATTAATTCATTCTTTTTATATAATTCATAAATTTTTTTATTTGTCCCATATCATTTTATTTAAAGTCATATGCTTTAATTTACTATAATAATTCGTTCTATGTTGTTATGTATGTAAAGCTTTATATTTATTTGTTTATTCTTTTTTATTTTATTCATCTATCATTTTTATATTCTGCTTTGGTATAGTTACTCTATTGTTTGTATCACTTATCATTTCGTATTATTCTTTAATTATCTATTAATAATAATTGTTAATATGATAAATTGCTATTTGGTATGTATGTTGTAGTATATTCATGCAATATTTTACTCAAACCATTGTTTTATAAAAACACTTTTTTTGACGCATTTTATTCAAATAATTTTAAAAAATACGGTGATATCTAATATTTAGGAACTTCAAGAAAAAAATTGCCCTAACTCACTGGGTTTCGATTTTTATTGTTGAACTTAAAATATTAAGTATCCCTTTTCTTTTAAAATTGAAATTTATAGATTTCCAAATCAAAACTTATTTTCAGGAATTCGAAACGTTATATCCTAACTTATTGGATGTGATGTTTTGTGTCTCGAGATAAAAAATTTCTAAATAAAGATGAGCCTACTTTTGAAGCCATGAGATGTTATATCCTAACTTACTGGGTATAACGTTTTATTTCTTTGAGATAGGTAAGTCTTAATTTTCTTTCACAGGATCATACTTTAAAGTTTTCAAATTTTCAACACCAGGACATGATTTTATCAATTAGGTACTAATTTTTGGGAGTTATGAGGGTGCTAACCCTTCCTCATACGTAATCGACTCCCGAACCCGTTTTCTTGAATTTCGTAGGCCAAAATCAATGTTTTGAAATAAAATGTTTTATAAGGTGATCCGATCACACCTAAGCGAAAAATGATTGGTGGCGACTCCACTTTCGTTTTTTAAAGTCGATCCCTATTTTTCATAAACAAAACTTAAAAATGATTTCGACAGTTAGACTTTAATTTTCTTTCAAATTAGTCATTGAAATAGCTACATCAAGTTAAAACGATCTCAAAAATATAAAAATCATTAAAAACGAGACAAGAACGGACTTACAATCGAGCTTGGAAGCTTGGCCAAAAACCCTAGCTATGGCTTCTCCTAAATTTCGGCTATGGAGGAAGAAGGTGGACAAAATTTTGCCTTTCTTTACTTATTAGTCCATTTAATAGCCAATTTACTAAAATGCCCTTAATGCATAACTTAAAAATTTTACCTAGCCATGTCCATTTTTGTCCATACTAAAATGTAATGGTCTAATTACCATTTAAGGACCTCCAATTTGAAATTTCATAGCAATTAGACACCTTTAACTTATAGAATTCAAGTTTTGCACCTATTGCAATTTAGTCCTTCTTGTCAAATTGAGCACTCAATCGACAAAATTTCTTAATGAAATTTTCACACAATCATTCTATCATGCTGTAGACTTTAAAGAAATAATAATATAAATGTTTCTACTTCAAATTTGTGATCCTGAAACCACTATTCTGATTTGACCCAAAAACAGGCTGTTACAACTCTCCCCTCTTTAAGGATTTTTCGTCCCCGAAAATCTTACCAGAAAAGTGGTTAGGGTACTGTTTTATCATATCTTCCTTAGGTTCCCACGTGGCCTCTTCAACCCCATGTCGTTGCCACAAAACCTTCACTAGAGCTATGCTTTTATTTCTCAACTGTTTAACCTCTCGAGCTAACACTTAGATCGGTTCTTCACCATATGTCATATCGGGTCGAATCTCAATCCCTGTTGGTGAAATTACATGCGAAGGATCTGATCATATCGTAGCAACATTGACACATAAAATACATTGCGAATTCTTTCCAACTCCAACGGCAAAGCTAGTCGATATGCCACTGGCCCTATTCTTTCAATAATCTCATACGACCCAATGAATCATGGGCTCAACTTGCCTTTACGACCAAATCTAAGAATTTTCTTCCACGGTGATACTTTTAGAAACACTTTATCACCAACTTGAAATTCGATATACTTCCGTTTCAAATCCACTTATGATGTCTGTCGATCCGAAGCTGCTTTCAAGCAATCACGAATTACTTTCACTTGTTGACAAATCAAACACCTTGTTACAAACTCTAAAATGTCTCGTTTCATGCCTGACCAGCAATACAATTCCATCAAATCATTATACATCTTTGTACTTCCAGGATGAACGAATAAACAACCATTATGTGCCTCATGAAGAATTTTCTAAATCAATTCAGTATCTCTCGGTACACAAATCCTACCTCGAAACCTCAAACAATCATCTGATCCAATATGATATTCTGAATCACTATTCAATTGGCACTGAACTCTTTTAGCTTGCAACTCATTATCATCTTTCTGAGCTTCGCAAACTTGCTGAAAAAATACCAGTCTAGCTTTCAACTAGGCCAAAATCGATCTGTCGTCGGATAAGGCTAACCGTGTATTCATCGCCCTCAAAGCAAACAAAGACTTTCTACATAAAGCATATGCGACTACGTTTGCTTTCCCTGGGTGATAGTCGATCACATATTCATAATCTTTCAACAACTTGAGCCATCTCCGTTGTTGCAAATTCAAATCTTTCTGAGTCATCAAATACTTTAAACTCTTGTGATCAGAAAAAATGTGACACTTCTCACCAAATAAGTGGTGTCTCCAAATTTTTAAGGCAAACACAATAGCGGCTAATTCCAAGTCGTGCGTCGGATAATTCTTTTCGTGCGGTTTCAACTGTCTCGAGGCATAAACTACCACTTTACCCTCTTGTATTAACACACAACCAAGACCGTTCAATGACGCATCGCTAAAAATCACGAACTCTTTCCCCTACCCAGGTTGTACTAATATCAGTACGTCAGTCAACAACGCTTTCAACTGTTCGAAACTCTTTTGACATTTCTCAAACCACTCGAATTTCACATCCTTTCGTAACAATTTGGTCATAGGTGTAGCAATCATCGAAAATCCTTTAACGAAACATCGATAATAGCCAGCCAAACCCAAAAAGCTTCTAACTTCAGATACATTTCTCAGTGGTTTCCAATCAACAACTACCAAAATCTTACTTGGATAAACCCGTATGCCTTCCGCTGAAACAATATGTCCCAAAAATCTAACTTCTCGGAGCTAAAACTCACTTTTGTTGAATTTAGCAAACAATTTTTTATCTCTTAAAGTCTATAACACAATTTTAAAATGTTCGGCATGCTCAAACTCATCTTGAGAATAAATCAAAATGTCATAAATAAAAACAACCACAAATTTATCTAAATACGGTCGAAAAATTTGATTCATCAAGTCCATAAAAATTGCTGGAACTTTTGTTAATCCAAAAGGCATCAAAAGAAATTCATAATGCCCATCAATTCTCGGTAAAAGATACTTGTTCTTTATTGTAACCTTATTAAGCTGATGATAATCAATACAAAGTCTCATGGATCCATCTTTCTTTTTGACGAATAACACTAGTGCACCCCAGAGTGAAAAAATCGATCTCGCAAAACCCTTATCTGTCAACTCTTGCAACTAAGACTTTAATTCTTTCAATTCGGTCGGAGCCATTCTATACGAAGCTATCAATATCGGTGAAATTCCTGGTACTAAATCAATAGTAAATTCAACCTCTCTGATGGGTGGTAATCCTGGCAACTCCTCTGGGAATACATCCGAATATTCACAAACTACCGGCACAGATTCAATCTTCAATTTGGACACTTTCGTATTCAACACATACGCAAGATTAGTTTCACAACCTTTTCTTACATACCTCTGAGCCGACATTGACGAAATCACAATAGGCAACTCACCCGACTCATCCGGTTTAATCTGAAGAATTTCATTATTTTGACATTTCAATTAATTAATCTTTTGGCTACAATTCACTACGACACCATGTAGAGTCAACCAATCTGTAACACCCCTATCCCAAATCCGCTACCGGAATAGAGTTACGGAGCATTACTGGAGTTTCAAATTTATTTATCAGACATTTTATTTCATCTAGTATTCATATTTGGAAACAATCAAAATCAAACATATTGTCCCTTAAACATATTTATTTTTCTCGACATGTCTTACTTGAATTTATTACTCGACTCAACATACTTAATTTCCTTGTATCAACGTATCAAAGATAATCACACTTTTACATATCATGATAAATATCATACTCTTGCCGTTTCTTCATAAACATAAATAAGTTAATTCATTATATCAATATTTCATATACCATCAACTTGTATTTCCTTATATCACATAATTAGGTTACATGAACTTACTTGGCTAAATCGCATAAATACCAAGATTCAGGGGCATTTTGATAAATTTTCTATTTTCGTAAATTTTCTATTTTCATTGATTTTTCAACCGATCTTGATCTAAATTAATAATTTCATTAAATTTATTAATTTAGACAATAAAATAATTCCTTTCACCCAATTTGGTCATTTTTGATATTTTTACAAAAATTACCTCTAAAGTTTTACTTTTATTCAATTTAGCCCCTGAGTCTAAAACATGAAAATTAGCCATACTAGCTGAATATTCGTATATATTTTCCTCCTTCTCCTCTCCATTCCACATCCTTAATTTATATAACATGCTTATAAGTAACATTATCTATGATTTCACTATTTACTTATAAATTTATTCAAAGCTGTCCATTTGAGTCATAGTCACTTGGAACGGTGGAAATGTGCAAGTGTACACAATCGTAACAAGTAATAAAGTGGCAAGTAAATGTCGAGTTATCGTACCCATAGGGACTGTAAAAGAATTATTTATGAAAATGGTTCAAACACTTTGGTTACAGAAAAATAATTGGTTTTGAGGAATATTTAAAAAGTAAAAGAAAAACGAAGTAAACAATAAAATAAAACAAAGTTCTAATGCACGATTTCAAAAACTAATTTTAATCAAGATGACATAATTGTGTTGGATTAATCACATTTCTTACCTTAGAATTATTAAGCTCGTGTTTATACTAGTTAAAACATAGCAACTCGGTAATTTGCTAACTTATGAACATACTTACAAATAAAAATCCATTCATCTCTTGTACATATTTCTATGCAAATTCGAACGATTAAACAGACTTCTATTAGTGAACATGTTATTGCACATACATACGTATTAAATTAAACAATCTCTCGCATATTCCTATGTCGATGCAAACGATTAATTCAACCTAACAATCATATAAAAGATCATGTGAAGTAACAAAGTATTTTTACCTTGAAACAATTTAATCACAAAAATCCTGCAAGTTATGTAAGGCATATGTATCGTCAAATACAATGCAAATTTAATCTTCAGCTACCTTAGAAGAATTAAACATGCACAGATTAAGTATTGTGTCCATTAATTACAATTTCAATGCGTTTAAATAATTAATTCATTAGCTATCTAAACAATTATAATGCCAGATAACTTAGCATAATTTTACCTAATCAAACATTTCATCGAGGCCTTTAACAGCATAAACACAATTTTAATAATCTAAGAGGGCGAAATGAAATCAAACCAACACGAATTAAATTCAAGCTAAATTGATTAAATTAAACATTTCAAAAGCATGAATATTCATAAGCATGTTTGTCAAAACAACAACAAATAATTTAAAGAGATAGGAAACAAGAAACAAATCCGGTGGCTCTCCGTGGCTTGTCTGATTGATCCCTTTTTCGTTCTTCGTTGTCCTCGTCTATCAAAGGGGCTTATGAAAACTTCCATTGCCGCTTCAAATGGCTGGAAAACACCTCTTTTCCAAGAGGAGAAATCGGCACAAGAACACCAAAAAGGTGAAAGGGAAAATGGGGAATTGAGAGAAAATGAGAGAGGAGAATGTGAAGGCTTGAGGTGTGTTTTGAATGAGCAGCTAGGGGCTGTATTTATAGGTGATCAAGGCTGCTAAAAATAGCAATACCAGCAGCAAAAGAGGCTCCCTTGGCCGGCCATCCCATGTGGCAAAGTTGAAAGATTTAACTTTGCTAAATATGGCATGGGCAAATCTTTAAAGCTATGAATTTTGGAGGGGTTTGAATGAGATTTTGAAAGATCTTCAAGGACTCCTTTGCAAGCTGAATTAATCAGCTAATAAGCTGATTTGGGCCATCATTGTGAACGGCTTGGGCTGCCCAATTGGTGGCTGGTTCGGGTCGATCGGTTCAGTTCAACCAGTGCGGTTCAACTAGCCCTTTTTTCCCATAAACAATTAATAATAATTTATTTAGCCCAAATTAAATTTAGAATAAATTAAAATTAATTATATTATGATTAAATATTCATAATTAGACCGTCTTGGGCTGGAAATAAATTTTCCTTGAACTTCAAACTGCTTCTCGGTTTTATTCTTCGAGTAGTGTCTGCCGAGCTGATTTTCACCCTTTGTGCGATTCTGTCAAAAATAGTTAAAATAAATCAAAATTAATTATAAAATTAATTAAAATTCATCATGTTCATTTTTTAGCACAAATTAATTATTTTATAATATTTAATTATTTTCCGACAAGAATTTACTCGAACCACATGAATTTGGGTCAAAAAGGGCATGAAAAAGTATATAAATTTTCGTATTTCCATCACTAAATTATTTATATCTTGAGTTACAGAATTCCAATTTAATATCCGCTTTATGTTTTAGAAACTAGACTCAAATATTTTTCTACCATAAAAAATTCAGAATTTATAGTTTAGCCAATAAGTACTGTAAAATCTTCAAACTTGACTCTGTTCTGCTATTTGACAGCTTCTACCTTTCTTTATTAAAAATTAATTATCTCTTAATACAAGACTTAGATGATGTTCCCGTTTATTTCTATTAAAAATAGACTCATTACTGATTTAAAAATGTAAATTTAAGCCCCTAATTATTTTTCTCCAATTTTTGATGATTTTCCAAACTCAGAACAGGGGAACCCAAAATTATTCTGACCTTGTCTCACAAAATTTACTATACCTCGTAATTTACAAGTCCATTGCTTACACCGCTTATTTTATGAAAAACTAGACACAAACATATTTAATTTCATATTTCATTCATCCTATAATTCGATTTCCACAATTTTTGGTGATTTTTTAAAGTTAACCTACTGTTACTGTCCAAAACTGTTTCTTATAACTTATTTTACAATTAAATCCTTTACCCAATTTTAACTTGAATTTCTATCAGTTTAACCCCTAATTCACCAATTAATTCAACATAAACTATATTCAAAAGCCTAAGAACTTTCAAAACT
This sequence comes from Gossypium bickii, assembly GCA_025503065.1. Lineage (NCBI taxonomy): Eukaryota > Viridiplantae > Streptophyta > Magnoliopsida > Malvales > Malvaceae > Gossypium > Gossypium bickii. Next base: position 43,320,231 of record CP106713.1, read on the forward strand.
TCAACTTAATTTCAACAAAACTTTGATCTAAAACTTCTAAAACTTCAAATTTAAGTAAAAAGGACTTAATTGACTTACCTATTAAAACTTCAAGCTCTCAAACCCTAGTTTCTCCTTTTCTTTTCTTTTCTTCTTTCTTTCCCCCTATTTCGTTTGAACTCTCTGCTTCTCTTCCTTCTTTTGTTTCTTTTCATTCCTTTTATATTCTATTTCTTTTTTTTTCTTTAATTTATTATAATAATGTTATAATAATAATATTAATTAATAAATATATTTTCCTTATTATATGATAAAATATATAAATAATTTACAAGCGTATAAACATATATGTTACACATATACCATTAATAATTATACAATTGTCTTCATTCTAATTTGTTTTAATAATAACAATCATAATTTAATAATTTAATATAAAATTATAATTTTAATTATAATAAATATCTATTTAATAACAAATACATATATTACAATTGTACACATATTTATTTTACATTTGTATATTATCATCACCATCCACTTGTCATCATTTAATTTATTTATCCTATAAAAATATTATATTATAATTATTTTATTAATAAATATCTTTTAACTTAAATTTTAAGTAAATAAATAATTATAATACAAGTGTGTATATACACATTATTACACATGTACCATTTATCACCCTACATTTTTCATATTTCAATTTATTTCATAATATAATAATATTTAATATAATTTCTAATTCAATAAAATAATAATAAAATTAACTAATTAATTAATTGAGTAAATATCTAAGAAAAAATCTTAGATTTTTCATGCCGCCACAACCATTAAGAATGGCTTATTTGCCATTTTGGTCCTCCCTTCTTTCTATTAATCTATAATTAAACTTTTATCCTTTATTCAATTTAGCCTTTTTTTCCTAATTTCTCTTAATTAAGTTAAATTCACTTAATTAAAGCCTAATTAAACACACAACTAGCCTCACAAATATTCCCAATAAATATTTACGAACTCGGTTCACTAAGACGGAGGCCCTATAACTCGCTTTTCCGGTGCCCGTGAATTTTGGGTCATTACACAATCCATTCCAAGAATTACATCGAACTCATCAAATGGTAAAAGCATTAAGTCAGTCGGAAAACAGTGACCCCGAATCATTTAAGGGCAATTCTTGCAAACTTTATCAACTAGAACATATTTGCCTTCGACACTTTAATCGCATATTCAGTAGACTCAACAGGTAGATTCTTACTAGATACCAAATTCATGCAAATATAAGAATGAGTCGATCTAGGATCAATCAATGCAACTACATTAGTATCATAGAGAGAAAATGTACCAGTGATAACATCAGGGGATGACGCATCTTCGCGAGCACGAATACGTAAGTTCTAGCGGGTGCTCTAACCTCTGACCTCGCAGTTAAATCTTTCGTTACACCTCTGGTACTATTCCCACTTCCAGTATTTCTCGGTGGCCTCCCTCTAGTGGTAGTGCTACTCGGTCTTACTTTCTGAAAATTATCTTTCTCGATCATTTCAGGGCAATCTCGGATGAAGTGATCTAGGGAGCCACATTTAAAGCAAGCCCAGTTATTCATCCTACATTCACTGAGATGTTGTCTACCACAGTGTTGACATTCAGGTCTAGTAGGCCTAGCATTTCCAACGCTCGCTATTGACGTAGTTTGGGCTTTAGAACCCGAATACTGCTTCCCACGATCTCTACTGGGATACCTAGCTGAGTATACAAATCCCTCGATTTCTTTAACGAAGATTGAAATGACTGATTCATCAGTCTTTTTCTGGAATCTTTAGCCTCAAACTCAACTTTTCTCTTTTCTTTGCTCAACTCTTCGGCTTTGCAAGCTAGGTCGACTAGTACAACAAATTCTTTCAGCTCTAAAATTCCAACTAACAGTCTAATATCCTCATTCAACCCATCTTCAAATCTCTTGCACATGATGGCCTCAGTGGGATTCTCGAGCATACTTATAAGCCTAACAAAATCTCACTCGTATTTAGTCACTGACATACGGCCCTATTTCAGCTTTAAAAACTCTTTGCGTTTCTGATCAATGAACCGTTGACTGACATATTTCTTTCTGAACTCATCTTGAAAGAATTCCCAGGTAATCTTTTCTCTCGGTACCACATATACAAGAGTATTCTATCACCGATATGCCAAGTCCCTCAGAAGTGATATAGCATATTTCAAACACTCATCTGGTGTGCAAGAAAGCTCATCAAATACCCTGATAGAGTTCTCAAGCCAAAACTCTGCTCTTTCAGGATCATCGCCAACATTGGCTCTAAATTCTTCAGCCCATTGTTTCTGAATCTTATCAAATTGAGGTTTGTTCAGTCTTAATAATTTCAAACTTGGAGAGCTACGGGAAACGGTTGGGGGTTAGGTAGGGGTGGAGGATGTTGGGCAGCCAGATTTGTTCGAACAAACTCGGCAAAGCATTCATTCATCCCTTGGAAGAAGACTTCTCTAGCCTCTCCTCCCTGACTAACCGTTACTGGTCTACTTTCAGATGGCACTGTCCCGTGGGTGGGAGCCGACGCATTACTTTTAACATCATCAGCTACCTCCCGGTTGGGATCCATTTACTAGATGAAAACACAATCTAAATTGTCAAGAGTCATCACATTATCACAATTTATATATGGTACGTATAGCTAGACTCACACACACGTTATGTTAGTCCAAGAATCGACTAAACCGAAGCTTTGATACCACTAAATGTAACACCTTCTACCCGTATTCAATGCCGGAATAGGATACGAGATATTACAGGACTTACATTACAAGCAAACATACAAATCAAGTCATAAATTTACATCCAATTTAAAATTTTTTGTAATCAATCATAAAATCCCTAATACGAGCCTACAAGGCCCAAAACATGCTTCAGAAGTGGTTTGAGACTAAATCCAGCACTTAGGAAATTTTTACAAAACTTAGAAAATTTTTGCTAAGAACAGGGGTCACACGCCTGTGTGGTCACACACGCCCGTGTCCCTAACCTGTGTAACTCTCTGTTTTTCAATGCATGAACAAATTGAGGTCACACGGCCAAGTCACACGCCTGTGTGCTAGGTCATGTGGTTAATTTAATTTTTATAAAATAGGTACAAACTTCACATGGTCAGGACACACGCCCGTGCTTGAGGCCTTGTGCCTCACACGGTTGAGACACATGCCCGTGTCTTTGCCCGTGTACTCAATTTTGATCATTCTGTTTCTCAAAATTAGGGTACTAGGGACACACGGCCAAAACACATGCCCATGGGGCAGACCGTGCATTACACACGGCTTAGACGCATGCCCTTGTGGACAAAATAAAGGCTATTTACCAAGCCAATTGTCACCCTCATTTGCATATAAACACCCACAATCTCATTGGCACAAACCATGGCATATTTAGGCAACCAAACATCCACAAATAAGACCAAATCATGTCATATCATTATCCACACTCAACATTCTTACAACATCATATTTGCCTAACAAAATCATACAAAACTCACATTCTACAAGTTCCAATATGGCTATCAATCACATGCATGATTTTACCTAGTTTTGCTAGCATACCAATAAACCAACCTTAACCATTCAACAACAAAACCATTAAGTAACATTCAACCATTTACCAAGCATTTATAAACCACATCACACAAGAGATAGTTGCACATGCATGCATATATAAATATATGTAAGCTTACAACCAATTCAACCAAAATGAGCCAAGTCACATGGCCGAATTCCACATCAAACCTTTGACAATTACAAGCCAATACATTTGGCCAAATTCATAAGGACACGTATAACAAAATGACCAAGTCCCTATACATACCATATTCTCAAAATGTTTAAAACCATCGATACCCAAAATGACAGAAGATAGTGTGAGGCGATCTCCGACAAATCTCCAATCTGAGCTAGCTTGGTGACACTATAAAACATGGAAATAAAATAGAGTAAGCTATATAGCTTAGTAAGCTCGTATAAAAGAAATAAGCAATCCTTACCATACATTAACATGCAAGTAATTTAACATAAGATAATGCAATTTACCAAAATCTCATGATCATAATTAACTTCCATCACAACTTACTTTAAAATCGTCATTTCACGAATTAATAAACATAAGCTTTAAGTACATACCTGTACCATCTCCTAATAATTTCATACTTAGTCTCATCATCGTTATACCCAATGAATCACTCGGAATAATAATATCAGATACTCGGGAAAACCTTGCATAAAAGGTGCCACATATGTAGCCATTTCTACCTCTATCTCCTAACACATATATGCTCACTCTCGAGCCATTAACGGGCCTGCTCACACAAGTTGTCAGTCAGGACGTAGCTACTCGGTGCTGCTTACACAAGCTGTCAAGTAACCGTAACATATGCCTATGTACCCAGCCACCGGTAGGACGTACAGGACCAGCACCCGGATCACATAACATAAAACCCTAGTGACATGTCACTTGTATCCTAATCTATTCCTGAGGTTCGATTAGGATTTCTCGCTTGCCAAATCATCGTCAAATGTGTCCGTAAGGTCGATATCACAATTCATGCATAGATTAAAGCATTTAAAATACATTTAAAGTAAAGCTTATTTAACATACGAACTTATCTCGGTCACAAAAACGATCAAAAAGATCTATTTGTCACTTACTTTATTTTTCCCACGATCTAGACCCGAACTTCATTTTTCTTGATCTATAATACAACATTTCACTTTTTTAATCATCACATTATTCAATTCAGCCCAAAAACACAATATGGAAAAAATTACATTTTTCCCCTAACTTTTCAACATTATACAATTTAGTCCGTAGGCTCGTAAAATGAATTTCATTCAATTTCATTACAACCCAAGCCTAGCCAAATGTTGTTTGTACTCATAACAGCCCACATTTTTCATTTATTCACACTTTTCTACACATTTTATTGACTTTTACAAATAAGTCCCTATTTGACGTTTTTACCAAAAATTACTTTACAAAAGTCGTTTAACAAACGACAAACATGCATTTTCTACCATAAAAAATCAAAATACATGCACATCTAACATGGGTAAAATATTAGACTTTAATTTTCTTTCAAATTAGACATTGAAATAGCTAAATCAAGTTACAACGATCTCAAAAATATAGAAATCATTAAAAACATGACAAGAACGGACTTACAATCGAGCCTGGAAGATTGGCCAAAAACCCTAGCTATGGCTTCTCCTAAATTTTGGCTATGGAGGAAGAAGATGGAAAAAATTTTGCCTTTCTTTACTTATTAGTCCATTTAATAGCCAATTTACTAAAATACCCTTAATGCATAACTTAAAAATTTTACCTAGCCACATCCATTTTTGTCCATACTAAAATGTAATGGTCTAATTACCATTTAAGGATCTCCAATTTGAAATTTCATAGCAATTAGACACCTTTAACTTATAGAATTCAAGTTTTTCACCTATTGCAATTTAGTCCTTTTAGTCAAATTGAGCACTCAATCGATAAAATTTATTAACGAAATTTTCACAAAATTATTCTATCATGCTGTAGACCTTAAAGAAATAATAATATAAATGTTTCTAATTCGAGTTTGTGGTCCCAAAACCACTGTTCAGATTTGACCTAAAAACATATTGTTACAATGATCATTTCCCACGGATAGTTGTTACAATGGTGGAGGTTGGTATGTAGGGTTTTATTGAGTTTGAGATTGATTCGCACCTCCTTGGGTACCTCCCCACTTGAGATTCAGATGACCCTCCAACCAGGATTATAAGTATCTGAATAGGGATCATGAACCCTATTATTTACATAGCTTGCTTCCTCCGGTTGGTTTTCTGACTGTGGTTTTGTTCTAGCTGGCTCGACTAGTGCCTCCAAATAGTTAAGCTCTTCTAAGATTTGTTTGAATCTATTCTTTTCATTTTCTTTGTTCACCGCTTTTGCTGTTGAAGGCTTCGATTAGTACCTAAACATCTCGTTAGGCCATATGTACGAATTCATAATCATATCTTCAATGATTTTATAAACTCATTCGTATGTATGAAACATGAGAGATCTGATGGGTGCTTCATCTAGATTAGACTAATATGTATGTCAACACCATTGTAGAATATTTGGATTTGGAGCCATGCTTGTCGTCTATGATGTGGGCACTTCTTTAGCGTCATCTTGAAATACTCCCACGCATTGTAAAGGGTTTCACCTTCATATTGTTTGAAAGTAGTTATTTCTCACCGAAGTTGAATGGTTCGACTGATTGGGAAAAATTTATGAAGAAATTTTTCCATGAGATCATTCCATATGGTAATGGAACCCAGTTCTAACGAGTCCAACAAATTGGTTGTGTTCACGTAATGAAAATGAGAATAATCATGGATATATAGCGTCGTCGGATACCCCGTTATACTTGAAGGTATCGTATAGTTGAAGGAACCAGTTCAAGTATTGATTCGGGTCTTTAACCATGTTCCCTTTGAACTACAACGTGTTTTGAATCATCTGGATTATGGCCACCTTTAATTTGAAATTATTAGTGTTAATCACCAATCTTTCTATGTTTTCTCACACTGCGTCTAAGGTAGGTAAGGCATACTCGCGCAACGTCCTCTGATGTAATGCCCTGACTTATTTATTTCTGTTTTTATAAATATTTATCAAAACTGTGTATTTGCTTCAGTGGTTAAGTGCTCTGGGTGTGTGTGTGTAAGGTCTGGGGTTCAATTCCCACCTTGGCAATTTTTGTTATTTTTTCTCCAAGCCTTACCCTTGTTGAGTGGCCTTTTATAAAATTCTTGTTTCTTTCTGCGGTTCTTCTTCTTCCAAAACAAAAAAAATCCCCAAATTTTGTTCTTTTTGTCTTCTTTACTATCGATAAACCATAATTTATACATATTTTAACCCTATGCTTGGCTTATTTTTGGATGAATTTTCATTAGATTTGATGAATTCGATGCTCCTAATCCTTTAAATTCATGTTTACACTCAGGAGAGCTTAGAGAGTCGAAAAGAATAATAAACGGGCCAAAAAGGGACAAAATGGGCCTACTTCAGAAATCAACACGGACTGGAATATCACACACGGGCATACCACACGGCCGTGTGTGGCGATCAGAATCGAGCACAGCCTGGACTATCGTACATAGGCGTGTCCCTATCGGACCCAAGTTAAATTCTATTCAAAAAAGACTACTTGTAGGCCAAGAAAGGTGCTCCAAAGCCTATATAAACACCTTAGGGGAGGACCTAAGAACATACACGGAGGAGGAAGCAGAAAATACTCGAAGATAACCATCAGGAGCAGCTTGGAAGAAGGATCTCCATCAAGACTGAAGATCTCCCATCAATTTCACTTGAAGTTTTTGGGTTTTCTTATGTTTTGTAGTTTTCCTTATTTTAAGATGTTTCCCTCTATCAGTATGAACTAAATCCCTTAAATACCTGAGGGGATGATACCTAGATGAATCTTATTACTATTTGATTTATAAGATAAATACTTATTCTTATTCCTAATTGTGAGTTCTTATTCTTGTTTTAATAATTCAGGTTATTGATGCAAGTCAAATGTGCTTATTCAGAGGAGCAAAAGTCCCTGCTTAAGAGTAGATCAACACAATTAAGCGGAGTTGAATGCAATCCTAGATATAGGACGACGTAAAACTGCCGAATTAGAGTCAAATCTAATAATGGACTCCATAGATCGAGTTAATGCGACACTAGGTGTTTTAATTAGAATGAGATTTCAATTAATCAACCTATAGTCAGTTGTTTTTAGTCTTGAAAGAGATATTAACATAAATCAGAGATTTCTACGAATTAAATCAAGTGAATAAATCGTATGAATCAGAAGTAATAAGTGTAGCGTAGGTGGATTCTTCCTTCGGTATTGCCTCTTTCATAAAGTTGTCTAAAAGTATTTTCCCAATTCATTCTCTATCGTGCTTTTAATTAGTTTCAGTTTAAAAGAAATCACTCTAAATATTAGGCTAGATAATAAGAAGATAGTAATTACTAGTACTCTTGGTCGTTGTGGATACGATATTTTCGGTCTTACCATAACTATACTATTAAACGATAGGTGCGCTTGCCTTTATTGTGATCATAGTTAGTTAGAGACACATCAAGTTTTTTGTGCCGTTGCCGGGGACTAAGATATTAGAAACACTTAATTTTGTTTACTTTAGTCATTCTTATTTTTATTTGCAATTTATTTTATTTTATTTGCTAATTTTTCTTTTATTTGCTAATTTTTCTTTTATTTGCTTCTGGCAGGTAATTTTAGTTTATGACTAGAAGAAGCCCGTCAGGACCCTTGCTTTTTGGCAGTGAGATAGAAAGTATCGCTCACAAAAATCGTAGGGAGATATGGTGAAGTCTACAATACATAGAAGAAGAGCAAGAGAACGAAACCAATATTACCGAGGAAATGGCTGATAATAATTCGCTACCTCTTGTGGTTGCCGCAAATATGGTAAATCAAAATCCTGCTCCTCGTACTATGTATGATTATGCTAAGCCTACTTTAACAGGAACTGAATCAAGTATTGTTAGACCTACTGTTGCTGCAAATAATTTTGAATTGAAACCTAACATTATTCAGATGATTCAATAGTTTGTTCAGTTTGATGGTTTGCAAGATGAGGATCCAAATAATCACTTGGCAAATTTTCTGGAATTCTGCGACACTTTCAAGATTAATAGCTTTTCTGATGATGCCATTCACCTTCGGTTGTTTCCCTTCTCATTAAGGAACAAAGCTAAACAGTGGTTGAACTCGTTACCACGAGGATCAATCACTACATGGGAACAAATGACCAAAAATTTTTTACTTAAATATTTTCTGCCGTCTAAAATGGCTAAGTTAAGGAATGATATCTCTTCTTTTGTGCAGATGGATTTAGAAACACTTTACGATGCATGGGAGAGATACAATGATCTACTGAGAAGATGCCCTTACCATGGGTTACCATTATGGTTACAGGTTCAAACTTTTTACAATGGTGTGAACCCCTCAACTAGGCAATTGATTAATGCAGCTACCAGTGGAACCCTAAATAACAAAACTCCTTAAGCGGCTTATGAGTTTATAGAGGAGATGTCATTGAATAACTATCAGTTGCAAGTCATGAGAACGAAGCTAACAAAGGCAGCTGGTGTTTTCAACCTAGACGCAGTGACCATGCTATCAAACCAGGTAGAGCTTTTAAATAAAAAGATTGATGGTTTGTGTGGTTCTTCGCAGGTACATCCAGTGATGCAGTACGATACGAATGGAGGAGGAATGAGAAATAGAGAATATCCATCCCATAACCTTGGTATAGAAAGCGAACATATGAACTATATGAGTAATAATTCTAGACCTCAGAATAATCCCTATAGTAACACTTACAATCCAGGTTGGAGGAACCACCCAAACTTCTCATGGGGTGGTCAAGGAAATCAAAGACAACAACCCCCTCCAGGCTTTAACAGCAACCCTACCCACAGGAGAAAAAATCGAACCTTGAGGAGATGCTAACAAAATTCATCTTGGTGTCAGAAACCCATTTTCAAAACACCGAAACATCACTTAAAAATCAACAGGCATCGATTCAAGAGCTCGAAAACCAAATAGGTCTGCTTGCTAAGCTGATCTCTAAACGACCACAAGGCAGCCTGCCAAGCAACATTGAAACTAACTCAAAGGAGCAACTCCATGCCATTACTGCTGTAACATCCTGAATTTTTGGGCTTATGCGTTTAATGGGTGAATATGTGTAATATGTTAATTTAAGTGTTAGGGGTCCAAATTGGGTTCAGGATTAGGCTAAGGCCTTGATTAAATTATTAGATTAGGCATTAAAGAATTAAAAGGTGGTAATTATGTTTAAAATGCCAAACATGGGCTTGTGGCCCAACAATAAGTGGCACTATAAGGGAATTAGAAGTGACGCCACACACAAGGGATTTAGGGGCCCAAAATTTAAGTTAAATGAAGCCCAAATCTTTTAATTTAAGTGAGTTAAATTTCGGCAATTAGGTTTAATGAGGTGGACGTCTACAAGGCTTAAAAATAGGAGATTTATATGGATTTAATAATTGATAATTTAAGAGATAAAAAGGAGAAAAGATAGGAGCCTATCTACAAGGCAAGTGATGGCCGAAAATCCATCACCTAGAGGAGTGTAAAATTCGGCTACTACATGGCAAAGAGGGTGCCGAATTTCCCCTCTCTTTTAGCTTGAATTTTAAGGGCGTTTTTGGTTTTCAAGAGAGGTGCCAAATATCTATAAATAGGGGATAGCTCTTTGATTCTGACATTTAAAAAACCCTAATTCTCTCTATTCTTTGTGACGAATTCTTTACCCTCTCCCTCTCCAATTTCTTTTCTCTAATTTTTTCAAAAGCCAAAACTCTTCTCCACTTTTTCCTCACTGTGCCGATTTCTCTTTAAAAAGCCGAAATCTTCATAGTTTTTCTTTATTCATCCTATTTGAGAATTAGTTCTATTCTTCCGGCATTTAAAACTTTTCTTTGACATTGATGAATCCTCTCTTCAAGTGCTAGCCGAATCCCCTATTCTAAGGTAAGTGTCGACTTTTGTTAGATCTCACATTTTATCCCCGGTTTTTGAAAGGCAAAAAAAGCTGAAAAGCTAATAGTTTAATGGTTCTATGATTGGGTGGCAATTCGGGATTTGAAGGAAGCTTGGTCAACTAGATCTAAAAGCCGAAAATAGCTAGTCTCTAATTTCGAGATTTTAAGGTAAGAAGATTTGTTATACAAATATATAAAATTGGGTAGAACACTAACCATGGCTAAATATAGGAGAGGCCCTAGTTTCACATCCTTCCAGCTTTTTGAGCAAAGTTGTAGATCAGTTTAGCAAGGGTATCGACATTAATCAGGTGTGTAGATCTCTAACACACTCTTTAATTGTGTTTTATATGTTATGGGCTAAAAAGTCAGAAAGTGGCTGTGTAGACAATCGAATAAAACCCTAAAAGGGTTAGGCAAGGATGCCAGGTACGTAATCATAGAAATCGCTATGTGTATTAATGTGTATTGATATATATATATATATATATATATATATATATATATATATGAAAGCCTGTATGATGTTTTCTTTATGTGTGTATGCATGGGGTGGGATTTTGATATGATGAAGGGGAAGAAGGTCGCATAGCGATCGGTGGCTTTGCCACATAGGTCACATAGTGATCGGTCTTTATGACAGGCAGCTCAGCTGTCGAGATGCTACGATGTATTATTAAGGTCGCATGGCGATCGGTGGCTAAGCCACGTTATATTATGAGGTCACATAGTGATCGGTGGCTATGCCATGTTTAATAATTCCTGAATAATAGGAATAGGCAGTACGGCTGTCGTTATGGTGTGTAGCGGATGGAGGGTTGATTGTAGAAATCCCCAAGGTGTGATGGTTAGTACGGGTTGGTGTGTAGAGGATGGAATTCTAGGATGGGTTGGGCTATTCATCATCTATTATCTGTCATGTGATTATGATTGTTTCCATTACGTATGGGCCAGGGCTCATAATGTGTTTGTGGGCCCAAGCCTTTTGTGTGTTTTCTGGATTTTCACACTGAGTCTTGGTGACTCACCCTATTATTTTTCCTAACTTTGCAGATGAGCAATAGATCGTGGATATGGGAGCCGAGACGGACTCAAGGGGCCATCAAATTTTATTTCTACAAATTATTTTTGGGATTTCTTTAAGTTTATTTTATTTTTATTTGGGAATATTTATGTAATAAGGCCCCTAGTTTTTTTTCAACTAAGTAGTTTTCAATGTTATGCAACATATGAATATACCACAAGGTTTATTTACATTTATTAATAAAAATACAAAGAGGTTTATTTTCAAAGAGTCTCTCCTTTATTCAAATTTAATTAATTTAACTTGTGTTTTCAAAATGCGATTAAGTGGTATGTATTCGATAACATGCCGGATCCGGTCGGAACGCATGGGCCGGGTTTGGGGTGTTACAACTGCTCACGATGGTGAAGGGTTAGACGAACCAAACCTGAGGTAAGAAGACGTGGTAGATAAAGGTAAGGCTGAGGTAAGCCATAATAAACCAAAACTGGTAAGTATAGAGTACAAACCTCGTGTGCCATGCCCTAATGCGACGAAGAAAGACCGCACAGATGAACAGTGCGGTAAATTTCTTAAACTTTTAAAGAAATTACATATTAACTTACCGTTTATTGACGCTCTTTTACAGATGCCCAATTCAGTAAAATTTTTAAAAGAGCTTTTGGCAAACAAACGGAAGTTAGACGATGCGTCGCATGTGGAATGAAATGCAGTGTGCTCGGCACTTTTACAGAATAAACTACCCCGCAAATTAAAAGATCTAGGGAGTTTTACGATTCCTTGCTGAATTCATGGTTTATCTGTTAATAATGCCTTAGCTGATTTAGGGGCAAGTATCAATGTTATGCCTTATAAAATGTTTAAACAGCTAGGTCTTGAGAAATGCAAACAAACTAGGATGAGCATTCAATTGGCTGATAAAACCATTAGATTTCCTAGGGGTATAATTGAAGATATGTTAGTCAAAATTGATGAATTCATATTCCCAGTAGACTTCGTTGTTTTAGACATGGACAAGGATAGTGACGTTCCTTTAGTTTTAGAACGACCCTTTTTAGCAATTGCTAGGACCATTATTGATGTTGATACAGGGGAATTAATACTTCGTGTGGGTGATGACATGATTAAACTCTAAGCACGTGATTCTGACAGAATATCTAGTGATCAAGATGATACAAGTCCTGTTAATGTAAGTAAACTTCATGTTCAATATTCTTTGCAGGAAATCCCTCGAGAAAAGATGACAGAGACATGGTCTAGCTCTCATATCGAGAACAAAACTGTTCATGAGGAACGAAGAGTCCAGATCGAGGAATTAGATGAGTAGCAAACACAGTTTAAGGAGAAATTGAAAGTATACGATGAACCAAAGCAGAGCCATGACGAGCCTAAAAATAAAATGAGTCAAATTAAGGTTGGAGACCGAGTTCCAATGGATAATACAGATTCTCGTATTGCCACTTCTGAACCTAATGGAGCAACCCTTTTCACGGTACTTAATATTTTTCCATATGATAAAGTCGAGGTAACTCATTCCAAATTTGGAACCTTCAAGGTAAATAATACTCGACTAAAACCTTATTTGAACAAAATTGATAGCAGGAATGAGGAGTTTCAACTCCTCGAACCACCATAATTATGCGAATGAAAGGTGAGTCAAGCTTAGACTCTAAATAAGCGCTTCTCGGGAGGCAACCCGAGCGCTAACTCCATTAATGTCCATATTTTTTATTTTTAACATCTAACTAAAAAACTAACCAATTTAATAAACGCAAGTTTCCCTACCCACACGGTCTTCCACACGGGCGTGGCCGCGGCTGTGTGGACACCACGAGTAGGTACACCGGCGTGGCGAAAACTTTGTGGGAATAGGACTAAAATTTCCCCCAAAACACGGGCTACGACAAAATACCACGGCCGTGTGATGTAGCCCAGGGCGACACTGACTAAAGAACACGAAAAGCGATAAATACACACGACGTCTATTAAGACCGTGGGCGATACTGAGTAAATGACACGGGCGTGCGACACGCCTGTGCCTTTAGGCCATGGTCGACACTGATTAATTAACACGAGTGTGTGAACCACTACACAGGCATGGGAGAAACGAATGATATATCACATGGTCATGCGATTCGGTCGTATGACCCAACATGCCCAGAGAACACGGGCGTGGGTCAAGAATCAAACACGCCTTAAACCAAAATTTACGAAACACACGGGCTAAAAAACAGGGCACACGGGCGTGGCCCCCAACCGTGTGCCCTAATCCCTATTTAAACACCCGTCTACTGTTCACCTTTCCCCCCAAAATTTGCTCCCAACCCTAGCCACCGTAGCTTTCCCCCCATCCCACTTCCAGCTACCACCGACTAACTTCCTCCCTCCTTCCTCCTTTTTCTTTCTCTCTCAACCCGAAACTTTTCCCCTTCCCACTCCTTTCCCTCTTTCTTTCTCTCCCCTTTCCCCTTTCCCTTATTCTTTCTCTGCACCGCCACCACACCAGCCACCACTTTATGCCGCCAGCCTTTCCCCCACCCGAAATCCGTTGCGCCCCACTCCGGCCACCATCCTTGCCACTGTTGGTCACTCTTTTTTCCCTTTATTTTGAATTCCTATTTATTTTTTTATTAGTTTTATTTTTGTTTTCTTTATTATTTTGTTCTTATTATTCATTCAGTTTAGCTTAGGATACCATAAGTTAGTTAAATACTACTTTTTGCTTACCTTTTAAATTTATTATGTTAGGAATATCTTGTTATTTAAGAATATTTTGATATTACTTGTGGTGATGCTTATTGCAAATCATTTTTAGGTCCACAAATGACTAATACTCGAGGCAAGACCAAAGCCGCCATCCCCGCTTCGAAAAAGCGGAAGGATCCTGGCACGGTCTCCCCGTGCGCGACCATTTTACAGCAGATATGCCACCACTTCCTTATAGACCAGTTCATCCAAGCTACTTCATTGACTCGATTTTAAAAGGTTCAAAGTGCTACCGGAGTATTCTCCCCCACCTTCACCTCTACCTAATTCATCAGGCTTCTTTTCACGGATTCCATCCAAAATTCAGGAAGTTCACTTCTCTCCCTATCTTATGATTTTTTTACTATATTGTCATTATCTATCTTTATACGTTGAGGACAATGTACATCTTAAGTGTGGGGAGGTTAATTATAGTATTATTAGAAAATCCTTGAATTATGTCTTATTCTTAAGTAAAATTTCTCATATTACTAATTAGAATAAAATTTCTATTGACTTATGATTTTTATTGATATGTTTTGGATTAAGTCATAGGTAATTGTGCATTAATGGTTTAAACTTTAAAACATTAGAGAATCAAGCATGATAAGTCTATTTTCAAATTTAAAAAATTTATTATGTTGTTTCCCTAAATTTAAATATTACTTTGAAGTTTGAAATTTGCAAGGTTGACATCAAAAACCATAAATTTTGTGAGACTTTGAACCTTTTAGAGCATATATTTTTCTTGCTCACTTTATTGTTGGTTATGAGTGTGTCAATATTGATTTGTTATTCTAGAACTTGCTTCGATTATGCACCACACTTTTGATTTGATATACTGAGATGATAAATGCACCTAGGTTTTAACCCACTTATCCCAAAAATCCTACCTTCATAATCAACCCTTAGTGAACTCCTTTGAGCCTAATAAACCATTTCTTGACTTACCCTTAATATTAACTTAAAACTCATTCTTTTTGATTCATTAAGAATTTTCCCTATTTTATTGACTCCCTTTTTGTCGAGGTTTGATTTGATCAGTTGCCTAACTATGTTCTTTATTAATTTCGTTGTTCTTATTCTTAAAAAAAAGTTGAAATATATTCATTATTAGTTCTATAAGCTTAAACGATTGTTTTTCACATTTTGTGATAAGTTTCAATTGATGTAATTTTTCAATATTAGTTTATTTTTCTAGTTAGGTAAATTATCAATTTAATCTCAATTCTAACCCTCTAATTCAGCCTTTATCCACACCTTTAACCCAAGCCCTGTTACAACCCTTTTTAAGACCTTTTGATTTGTGTATGATTTCATTTTATAGTGGTGGAGATTTGATTTTCATGCAAGCCTATGGTAATAACTTTTCATGTTTGATTTTTGAGTGCTTAATTTGAACCTTAAACATTTTGAGTGATTTGAGTGAACCTATAGTGAGGATGTCAATTCTTGTCGGTTTTGAATCAAAGGTAATTATTTAGATAAGGGGAAACACCTATGTTTTCGTGCTATAAAATTTGTGACTTGAATTGTTTGGATCTTTAAGATTCTTTTAGTTAAATTATCAATATATGAATTATCTGTGAATTATGATGAGACATTATTGATGAGAATTATGAATTGAAGAAGTTAATTTTAATTGAGAGTTGAGGATTTTACTTGAGGACAAGCAAGGGTTTAAGTGTGGGGATATTTGATAAACCATAATTTATACATATTTTAACCCCATACTTGGCTTATTTTTGGATGAATTTTCATTAGATTTGATGAATTCGATGCTCCTAATCCTTTAATTTCATGTTTTACACTCAGGAGAGCTTAGGGAGTTGAAAATAATGAGAAACTGGCCAAAAAGGGACAAAATGGGCCTACCTTGGAAATCAACAAGGCCTGGAATGTCGCACACAGGCATACCACACGGCCGTGTGTGACGAGTAGAATTAAGCACGGCTTGGACTATCGTACACGGGCGTGTCACACGGGCATGTCCCTGCCAGACCCAAGTTAAATTCTATTCGGAAAAGACTACTTGTGGCCAAGAAAGGTGCTCCAAAGCCTATATAAACACCCTAGGGGAGGACCTAAGAGCATACACGGAGGAAGAAGTAGAAAATACTCGAAGACAACCATCGGGAGTAGCTTGGAAGAAGGATCTCCATCAAGACTAAAAATCTTCTATTGATTTCTCTTGAAGTTTTTGGGTTTTCTTATGTTTTGTAGTTTTCCTTATTCTAAGATGTTTCTCTCTATCAGTATGAACTAAATCCCTTAAATACCTGAGGGGGTGATACTTAGATGAATCTTATTACTATTTGATTTATAAGATAAATACTTGTTCTTATTCTTAATTGTGAGTTCTTATTCTTGTTTTAATAATTCAGGTTATTGATTCAAGTCAAATGTGCTTATTTAGATGAGCAAAAGTCACTGTTTAAGAGTAGATCAATACAATTAAGCGGAGTTGAATGCCTCTTTCATAAAGTTGTCTAAAAGTATTTTCCCAATTCATTCTCTGTCGTGCTTTTAATTAGTTTTAGTTTAAAAGAAATCACTTCAAATCTTAGACTAGATAATAAGAAGATAGTAATTACTAGTACTCTTGGTCCTTGTGGATACGATATTTCAGGTCTTACCATAACTATACTATAAACGATAGGTGCACTTGCCTTTCTTGTGATCATAGTTAGTTAGAGACACATCAACTCTTTGACGGAAGATTAAACTTTTTTCTTCCGTTCTTTGTCTCTGCCTCTAATCCTTGCTTTTGTGCATTTCGAACCCTTAATTTCAGTGTAATCAGTAAATGGGGTTGCGTTTACATTCCTTTATCGTTTGTTTTTTGAATGTTAAATCTTTGCTGTATCTTTTGCGTAGGAGAAGTGGGTGAAGCAACATTTTCTTTTCAATGGTCGAATTTGTGCGATTGAACGGGTGTGTTGGCAGTAAGTGAGTACACATTATTCAGTTTAGTTTTGAGGGGTTTGTGAATTGTTGGCTAAATTCATTGTGGGTAATCTGTTTTTAGGTTACGGAGGGCTCCGGATTACTTTTACATCAAAATCATACTAGGTGTGTACCTAAAACGCAGAAAATTAAACTTCAGCAAAAGCCAAAAAACTGTTCTGTCGATGCCACACGGGCGTGTGGTCACCCGTGTGGTTGGCCATGTACAAGACACGATTGTGTGGTCGACAAAGGCACGCACGGCCGTGTGGTGGCTTGAGTGTGGCCATGTGGGCCGCACAGGCCAGGGCAAGTTGGGCGCGTGGGCTAGACAGGCGAGTCACACAGGTGTGTGGGTTTTAGGCCAGGCCGTGTGGGCTATATGGGAAAGGCCAATTTGGGCTTGTGGGCCCACACAGGCATGTGGGCCCATAATTCTGAAATTTTCCTAGGGTCGCATGGGTCATTCCAATCGACTGTGGGCTTATCGTAGGGTCGGTAAGGGCTAACCAAACGCTAAAACTATGTGATCTGATAGTTTAAAATTATGTTCTAAGTATCATACTATTATGCATGTTTGATTACTATGCTAGATGTATATCTATTATCTACGTATAAGCATGTTGAGCATGTTTATTCTGTTATTTCCCTATCTATTTCTGTATCTGTTTCGGAGTGGGATTTGTATCTGAGGAGGAAGTATTCTGTGCGACGACCATCACCTATATTCTGATAGCTTGGCTGCACATTATCTGACATGTTTCAAAATGACACGATATGGTGTATAGAGTTGGGTGAGTGTTTTTAACCCTACATGGTATGTTGGGATGGTCGTAGTTGGTGTGTAGAGGATAGGGGTAGGATTTTGTATATCTGATTCTGTTATCTGTATCTAAAATGGGCATGAGCCCAAATCTGTATCTGTCTGTATATGAGGTTTCTGTATGTTTGCTCATCTATTTCTGTTGGGTTACACACTGAGTTAACGTAAACCCACCTCTGTTTGTCTGTTCTGTTCAAGTAATCCACAGGCTAAGACGAATCGGTGCGGCGGAGTCTTGCGGTGACCACTAGTCTACAAACTGAAAGTATATAAAGATTTATTTACTTAAAGATTATTTCTAGGAGTTTTGTATTAATTGGACTCTCCGGACTATTGATTTAATTTTTGAGATTTGGATTTTTGTTTAATAATTTATTTGGACAACTAGCTAAAAACACGGTTTTTTTACTAAAATAAAAGTTTTCTAAAAACACGAACTGCACTTTTAAAATATAACGGTTTTAAAACTTCAGTTGTAAATTACGTGTTGGAAAATAAATGGATTAAGTAACACTTTCGGAAATTGAAATAAATGAATATGAATTATGAAATGTGAATGATTTGACGAGACGACTCTATTTTCAAAACCCTACCTTGTGACACCTTTGGATTCGCCATAACGTTTAAGCCAGGTTTGGGGTGTTACAGTTGAGCAATAGGGACTTCTTCCCGATTATTTCCTTATTGTTCCCGTGGCTATTCAAACAATAGATTTTCTCGAAGTAAATTTATAATTATGGATGGGTCGACATTCATTGTTGGACGATTGCGCCTATTAATTCGCTTCGAATCTAGATGTGGTTCAATCGGAGTGCTAGAGCTTCGGGCCATTAATGACTTGGGAAGAAAATAAAAATAAAAATAAACAAACAAAAATTAAAAATTGCATCTATAGGTCCTAACGTTCCTACTTACCTTATTATAGCGCCAACAACTTGACCGCTTGTAAATGTATTATCATTTATAGTTAAATAATACACAAAATATAAGGAATTAAGAATGGTGGTGTCCGCAATTGCATAGGTCAAATTGTAATATAGTCTGTACAACAAAATACTTGGGAGTATTCCAAGGATTGTACCCAAGAGAGGATGGAATAAATAATGAAAACACTTTTTTACAATAATAAGTCTAAGTAGTAGTAATTATTTCTTATATTACGATGAACCATAAAATAGGTTAAGGGAATAAAAATAAATAAGTAAATAAAAATAAACAAATGAAATAAATCGATAAACTAATCAGGAAGATGATGTAACACCCCTAACCCGAATCTATTGTCGGAACAGGGTTACAGAGCATTACCAAAATTTATAGGACATGTAACAGACATTTCATTTCATTCAGTATTCATTACAAAAATCCATCAAAATCAATCATATTGTCCCTTATATGAGCCTTCGAGGCCCAAAATTGATGTTAGAAATAAGTCTGGACTAAACCAGGTGCTCAAATTTTTTTTCAAAAAACATCAAAAATTTTCAAAGGTATAGGGGACACACGCCCGTGTGGGCCAGGCCATGTGGCTCACACAGTCAAGAGACACGCATATGTCTCAGGCCGTGTGGAAATATGAAATAGGGACACACGACCGTGTCCCAGCCCGTGTCCAAACTTGGGAGCTTACTGACTTGGGTTACACGGCCAAGCCGCACGCCCGTGTGCTAGGCTGTGTGATCATACTGACTTACATAAATAAGGTGCATGGGTCACACAGCCAAGCCACACACCTGTGTGCCAGGCCATGTGAACAATTTTAAGCATTTTGTTTTGAAATTTTATAAGATATAAGGGACACACGGCTGAGACACACATCCTTGTCTCTGCCCATGTGGACGAAATAAGTCATTTTCCAAGCCATATTTCTCACCCAATTTGTCTTCCACCTACATTAACACTATAACACATTTTCAAGACGATACAAGACATTCAAATCAAGCCAAAACCAAGTCTTATACATGGTATATTACCACATATATATTTCAAACCAATCATCAATATGCCTATATGTTTTTCATCTATCAACCATTTCAAACACACATCAAAACATGTTAAGGCCATATATATACATAACAAATTATACCAATCACAAGCCATACCAATGGCTAGTTTCAACCAAACATTTACACGCCATCATTGGCCAAACTTTGCCTATACATGCCATTATAACCAAAATTGATGTACTATATATAGCGAAATAGGCCGATGGATAGTGTGATGTGGCTCCAACCAACTCCCAACCTTAGCGAGCTTTCGAGTACTATAAAATAGAGGAAATAAAATAGAGTAAACATTTAATGCTTAGTAAGTTCGTATAACATAAAATTTACTTACCATTATTTCATATATAAGGTAAGCATACAATACATATTCCAACAACTTGGCCAAAAGCCTAAGCACATATCCTCAACATGTTAGCCAAGTAATCATATATAATAATCCATAATCATGGATGAATAAGTTCATCAAACAAGTTCCGTGCATGTATCACTCATCTTATAATTTCCATATATCATGTACTATCATTTCCATGCAATTTCATGCACCATTTAAATTATGATGGATACAGGTAACAATTAGTATTGGGTTCATATTTTCTTATATTAGAACATTGCTCGCTGAACCATTTAAATTATGATGGATACATGGGTAGTACACACGAAGTGTACAAATCTGTAATCCGTCAATTCATATACAGGTATGCCCGTGCGAGCATGTAATCGGGAAGCTCTTTTGAGCCATGTAACGGGAAGCTCTTACGAGCCAATTATCGGGAAGCACAAACGAGCCATAAACTGAAAGCTTTAGAGAGCCAAATATCAGGAAGCTCCGGAGAGCCATTAATAGGGAAGCTCATAAGAGCTGTAATTGGGAAGCTCATGTGAGCCAATATCGGGAAGCTCTGGAGAGACATATAATGGAATGCTCATGAGAGCTATAGTGTGTCCGCAACACATGCAGGATCACAACCAATCGAGAACCCTTAATGACAATGTCATTTGTATCCATCGAATTTCTTAGGTTCAAACGGGACTTGGTACTTGTAAGATATTTTCTTGATATGTGATCAATGTATTACATGGAAATTACACATTTCACATACATAAAAATATTCAATTCAAGACATACAAATATACAAATTAGTTACACGAACTTACCTCGACAAATGTTTGTAGACTTGTAAGCTACTAATCCGATACTTTTTCTTTTCCTCATTCTAACTCAGTATTTGGTCTATCTAGATCTATACGAATGAATTTAACTCAATTTAATACAATTCGTATTCAATTCAATCCAATACACATCTTTGACAAAATTACTATTTTGCCCATATACTTTTGAATAATTATGATTTCGTCTCTAGGCTTGGAAAATGAAATTGATACAATTTAATCCTTATTCCAAGCCTAGACAATTTTAATATATCACAAAAACAGCCCATGTATTTCATAAAAATTTAGAATTTTCCATGAGTTTTCCATCTTTTCAATTTAGTCCCTAAATCACAATTTCATCAAAATTCACTTTACAAAAGTTGTTTATCTATCAACAACCTTTCTTTTTCTACCATAAAACTTCATAATTTAACTATACTCATCCATGGAAAAACCCTAGTACTTTGATAGCTTTTCAAATTAGTCCCTGAGATAGCTAAATTAAGATGTTACGATCTCGGAAACATAAAAAACATTAAAAACGAGACAATAATACATACCTAATTAATCAAAATAAGCTTTCTTGAGCTCAATATTCATAGCTAGGGTTTCCATGTATTTAGTTTTAGGAAAGATGATGAAATGATGATATTTTTATTATTTAATTCATTTATCATATTTATTTTATCATCTTTCCAATATAATCCTTTTCTTTTCTTAAGTTTCCAATGATGAATAATCATCCTTATCTACTAACTCCTCTAAATGGTCTATTTTCCATATAAGGACCTCAAATTTCGAATTCCATAGCTATTTAATCCCTTTAGCTACTAGAATTCAACTTTTGCACTTTATGCAATTTGGTCCTTTACATCAAATTAAACATGAAATCGATAAAATTTCTTATCGAAATTTTCATACGATATTTCTATTATACTGTAGATCATAAAATAATATTAAAATAAATTTTCTTTCGGCCTCGAATTTGTGGTCCTGAAACCACTGTTCCAATTTCACTAAAAAAGGGATGTTACAGATGAACTCTCTTTAGGGTTTGTAACTAACTTCAGATTAGGGTTTTAAGGTCAATTACACATCGATTAAGCAAATATTACCTCCCAGCCTCTAATCAGCCTACTCGAATGGTTGATACTCGTTTATCTCTCAACCTTAGTTTCTCAATCAGGATAAATTATGATTTACTTGGTCTGACTTATCTCTTAACCTTGTCTAGCCCATGATAACTTATTAGGGTTGTCAAGCCTAACAGTTTAAGAACACATAATTTACACCAATTAATCCTCTTAGGAAACCCTAATTTCTCTATTAATCACACCCTCGTCCACTCATTAATCTCGTCTAAGGGATTTAGCCACTCATGTTATTCATAATCTCAACTCCAATTGAATAAACCATGTGAGAAACACAACCAATTCGGAGAAGAAAAGAGATTTGAATAATCGTGGATTGAATATCGAATGGGGGAGCTTGTGCATTATTCGACCTTTGCTTCCACGTCAATTGGGCCTTTATATCTTCATCTTACACAATCAATTGAACCAATTAGCACAACCTAAGGCCCGTGTCGGCCTATTGGGTCACAAAACCTACAAAATATGTTAAAAAACACTTATTTTTAATAACATTTTTCTTAAGGCCTAATTATAGAAAACATAACTTAAAATACTAAATTGCTTAAAAAACAAGTTCCTTAAGTACGGAATGGACCCGAATTAACTACTACATTTGATGGCAGGACAGAGGCCAGGAGGTAATAATTGATTAATCAGTAGCTAATCCAGCCTAAAACCTTAATCCCAAGTTAATTACAAACCTTGAAGCAAGTTAATTTTCCTAATTGGTTTATTGATTTTAAAGTTGTTTGTTTATTTTCTTATTTATTTGTTTTAGTTGTTTATTTTTATCCCCTTAATCTATTTTATGGTTCATCGTAATATAGGAATTAATTAGTAGTATTTAGACTTATTATTGTAAAAATGTTTTCATAATTTATTCCATCATCCCTTGGGTATGATCCTTGGAATACTTCTAAGTATTTTGTTGTACAAACTTTATTACAATTTGACTCGTGCACTTGCGGACACTATCATTCTAATCTTTTATATTTTTGGTGTTATATTTTACTATAAACAATAACTCGTTTATAGGCGATAACAGTGTAAACTTCAAATTTTCCATGAGGAACATACCTTCTCGTGTGCTCACCCTGATGCCTTTGAATTGCCTTTGGTGATTCATTTTGTGAATAGCTCATTTGTTTTCCCCCCACCTTAGACTCGCAAGTTCTCAGAAGAAAGACCTTGTTGGCCATGCGCACTCTGATTACTTCTAAAGTGCCTATCATCCCTTTGAAAGCTACTACAAGTTGCTCTATTAATTTTTGCGGCCTCTGCAAACTTGTGCGCCCTCTCACAAAAGTCTGCCAAACTCTGTGCTCTATTACCGGTAAATAAGTACTGAACATGCTTATTTTGAACTCCTATAATGAAGGCATCAATAGCCCATTGGACTTCCAAATTCTTCGTGTTCAATGTGGTTACATGAAACCACTTAACATAATCCTATAAAGATTCTCCATCTTTTTGCTTCACAAACATTAAACCCATTGGGGTGCTCATTATCATTCTATGGGCATGGAACCTACCCAAAAACATCTGACCCAACTGTGAGAAGCTTCGGATGGAACCCTTTAGCAAAGATAAAAACCAATCATTCGCACTTTCCCTAAGAGTCATTGAGAAAGCCTTGCACTTCGCCACGCCAGAAGCCCCTAACATATTCATGTAATCATTATATTGCATGAGATGCACTCTTGGGTCCCTTTTGCCCTCAAACATTTCATTCGGTACTTTGAATTTTAATGGCAACCCCACAGCTACGACCTCCGAAGCCAAAGGGTTGCTAGAGCAAAATAACCAATCTATGTCCTGTACATCAGGATGTAATGTCTGAACATCCCTACGCAAAACTTCCATCTCATTTTGCCACGACTTTGCATGTATTCCAATAGCCTCTTCCTAGAGAGGCGCAACATTGTCTTGAAGATCGGGATGGTTGGATTGCATCTTTCTCCTCAATTTTTCATTCTGTATTAGCAGCTTCCAGTGAAGCAACTGTTGCTGCTCAAACCTGGTTACTCTGCTGAGTCACTTATTCTTTCATTAGTCATAGCTGCTCCTGTAAAACAAATAATTTTTACGGCAATGCTTCCTAATCAGAGGGAAAGGATGGCCCCTGATTACCAGGAACATTGAGATCAAAAGAATTAAAGGCACCTCATTGGCCTGAGTTACCTAAGTCTTCTGGTTGATTTGCAAACCAGTCAGCGAAAAGGTCCATCTCTCGAGGTTGATTGCCGGTGTCAGATCTCCAACTTGATCTGATGGGAAGTTGCTATGGAAGTTCTCGTTAAGGTGAGTCATCTTTGTTTTCTAATTTTCTAATGGTTGAAAGTCTTTCCACGCTCACCGCACCAAATTGTTGAGTGCTTTTATAAGTCTATCTTTCATGGAGGTCAATTTCCTTATTTATATGTCATGGTTCCTGGATGTGACTACTAGGTAGGCCCCTATGCATACCAACACATATCCTATTTGAGGGTTAACACGTGCCCCCTAAGTATGGGTTCGCTTGAATGATAATGTGAACCCACCACGTGCGAACTTATATACGCAAACTGTACAAGCTGCCACTACAAAAGTAAATAGGACTGGGCCGATCCTTGTCTGGTAGCGGGTCGAAAATGGCAAACACCCACAACGGAGGTTATCTATTATAGTTCTTGTTCTTTGTTTCTTGTTTTCTTTCATTCAAGTTCACATTATCGTTTCCCAAGAAAATATCATCATAACAAAGGAGAGAAAATAAGATGCAAATTAGATCAATTAATATATATTTGACATTAAGGTGGGGATGATAGTCACACAGTTTAAACTTATGTCAAATAGGTATCTAATAAGGACTTTAAAAAATTATTTGAAATTCCAATCTCCTAAAATGTATTAATGTTATATATGAAGGTTACGAAATGAAATTATCCTTCAATTTCATTTATTAATCTTTGGATAACTTATTTTAATTTAAACTTTTTCAATAATTTTTTAATTGATTATTGAAATATTGCTTTAATCAAAGAGCATTGGTTATAAAAAAAGCAAAAGAAAAAAAAGGGATGGGTTAAAATGATTTCAACCTTTGTGGTTATAAAAATTTCCCATATCCCATGTTTGAAAATAATTGAATAAATTAGACATGTTATATTAAATTTGAAGTTACACTTTAATGTATTACAGCATTTCAATGTATTAATTAATAAATAATTTTTATTGGAATTCTGACACTCATATTTTAATTGTGAGATTTTTTTTTTTGTTTTCTTCTTTCTCTTTTTTTTTTTTTTACAATAATTTGTAAAAAGAATTTTACAATAATTTAAAAAATAATAATTTTACTATATTTTTATGTAGTATAAAAAAGGCTTTTAAAACATAATAATGAATTACATACTTGAATATACCATTATTAAATAAAAGTAGTAAATACTCTTAGAAACAAAAAAAAAATATTATTTTACTTGTAAAAAAAGAGAAAGAGGCTAATGAAATCTTAGATAGTAGAAGTAAGAGCTGAATACTTTGTCAATAAATCTAAAATTTTAAATTATAAAAAGAAATTTATTTCAAATCAATAACCCAAAAATAATAACAATAGAAATATTAAACATGTACTTTACAAATTTAATTATTTCAAAATAAATTTATAATTGAACACAATAAGTAGAGAAGAAAGTGAGGGAGTTTAGTTTTTGCTGTCATTCATGTGGTGTCACTTCAAGAAATATTCATATTCACATTCATTTTGTGTGGTGATGGTTTTGGTTGGGCTCTATCTACTGCTTTCAATAATCAGTTTTGTTAAGAGATTATGATGAGTTGTGGAGTATGGTGATTGGAAGGGATTTTTATGAGATGATGACCTCAGTTTTCATGAATTATGGATTGTTTCATATGTTTGTATCTTATTTTCTGTTTATCAACGCTATCAAGTTTAGTGTTGTTTTTGTATTTTCAACTATTTTTTGACCAATTTTGATTTACTTATTTGCTCTTCCACGATTACTATGTAATGTATTGTATGCTATCCCTGTTCCTTTTTTTTTAGTAAAAAATAAAAGACTGGGGTTATATTCCTAGTATATTAGATATTTTTAATTGGTTAAAATATGATGTTAGTCCCTGAATTTTGTCAAAATTTGAGATTTAATCCATGTACTTAAAAAATTAAAAATTAAGTCCTCATTTTTTTTATTTAAAAATCACAGTCCAATCATTAAAATCATAAGTATTTTCTGTCAAAATTTGTCAACTTAGATTTTTGATTAGGTTGTCCTTATATGACATGACATATGATTAATTTTAAATAAACATGTTAAATTGATAAATTTTAACAAAAACTACAACAACGACAACGATTAAATTAGGATTTTTAAATTAAAAAAGAATGGAAATTGAATTTTTAAATTTTAAAGTAGATGCTCCAAATCTCAAATTATATATAAGTACAGGACTAACAAAATACTTTTAACCTTTTCAATTTACTCCGAATTTAGTATATGCATTTTTATACGGATATGGCCATTATTGTGCTAATCCTACCCAGGATAAGCTCTTGGGTTTTGAGAATTACCAGAGGGCTCGGCCAGGCCCATCATTGTAGTCCAACAGCATTGACCGTAGTTCAACTTTAAGTAAAATTTGGTTATTAGTCCCTGTACTTTACAAAAGTTGTAGATTTAGTCTATACAATTTAATTTGGTCATTTTTAACCCTTCTACTTTTCAAATTTTAAAATTTCAAACCTCATCAAATGATAATTGTTAAATTCATTAAGTTATGCTATTTTCAAAATATGATGCGACAAATATATTATCATACGCGTAATGTCATATCAGCTAATTATTTCCACATATTATTCACTAAAAATATTAATTAATGGATTAAATATTGTATTTTGTGTAAAGATTAAAATTTCAAAATTTGAAAAGTATAAGGACTTAGAATGATTAAATTTGAGAATATGAACTAAATTTACAACTCTAAATGACTAGTAATTGAATTTAACCAAACAAATTTAATCGTTACTTTTTGGGTCAGTACTAAAACTTTAAAATTCAGAAAGTAAAAGAAGTAGACTTGATCAATTTAAAAAAATACAAAAATTAAAATTGATCAAATTAAATTTTAATGACTGAACCGATAGCTTTCATAAATTACAGGGACTATAACAGCATAATTTAACCTTCACTTTCTTTCACATCTTCCAACATTGTTTTGCTATTGTTATATACCAAATAAGAAAACGTGTAATGTTACTCGTTATAGTTTTGTGTTCTTTTTTCTATCTTAGTTCACATTGTCTTCCCCCAAAAGAAATCATTCATCAAAAGACGGAGGAAATAGATAAGATAGAGAGGGAAGATGCCCGAAACTAGAGTTGAGGTACCCGAAATGGTGATGTTGGAGATTCTGTCAAAGCTTCCAGTTAAATCCTTGACACGTTTCAGGTGCGTTTGTAAGCCTTGGTGTTCATCTTTTGAAACCCCTCATTTCATTGCCAAACATCAGCAAAACAACCTCCACAACAACAACCTTAATCTCCTCCTCAAACGTTGTCAGGGTAACACCCATGATGACATCTACTATTTCTCTCAACTTTCAACTGAGAAAGGCCAAAACTTTTCGGTACAACACAACATTCACTTACCCTTTTTCGAGGATTGTTGGTATGCCCCTGTGGTTTCAGGTCCTTGTAATGGATTGTTGTTTTTACATGATGCTGATAAGGTTGCCCTTTGGAACCCATCAACTAGAGAGTTTAAAATTCTCCCTCAATCCACAGTCCAACGCCCTCCTTCAGTAGATTCCACTAGTTTTGGTTGCGTTGGTATTGGGTTTGATTCTCAAAGTGGTGACTACAAAGTGGTGAGATTTGTTACTAATTATTTTGAAGAGAATGAAGATGAAGGGTTCATGGGTGATTGGAACCACCAAGTTGAGTTATATTCACTTAAAAGCGATTCATGGAAGGAGATTTTAGTTCCCAGGGTTCAACCTTATGGATCTCCTTTGTTTAATAATTACGTAAATGGGTTTTATTATTGGCAGGCAATTGGGGACTCTGATTACCTTATTCTCTCATTTGATATGGTCAATGAAAAGTTTTCTACTTTACCATTGCCTGAATTTGGTGGGTCTTTAGCTGAATACTATTTGGAACTTTTGGACTTCAATGGACTGCTTGGCGCTATTGTTTACCCAAGGGAAGGGACTGACAAATCTTTTGATTTATGGGTTATGAATGGATCATGGACTAAACAATTCAGTATTGAATCTCTTCCTGGAATTGAGAGGCCTTTGGGGTTTTGGAAAAATGGTGAATTGTTTCTCGAGAGCTCGGATCATGAACTCGTGTTGTTTGACCCCTCCGCACGAGAGCTTAAAAGTCTTGGTATCCATGCTTATCAGGAAACGATGCAGATTATTGCTTTTGTTGAGAGCTTGGTTCCAATCAATGGAAGATCAGAGCGCGAGGAACTTATAATACGTCGGCCGGCTGGAGACGCATCGAATTGATATTGAATATGAAAATGGTTGGGGACCACAACAAAAGAGGTAAGATTTCATGGGATTTGATCTCTTGATATAGAGTTTATGTCGACTATATTGTCTTTCTCCAAAAATGCTGTTATTGTTCGTTCTATACATAAGCCAAAGATGTTAGCCTCTGCCTTGCCTGTATTTTTTTCTGGTTGTTTCAATGAATTTGCTAGATTTCTGCCTAGAGAATCAATTAGTTGTTAACTCTTATCTGCAGATCTAATAACCTGCATATACGATCTGCAGGTGCATATACATGCTGGATATGGTGTGCTTTTCATACACGAATCGTTGTTTAGAGAGCTAGATGTCTCGAATCGATGAATGTAATTTGATGTTGAACAATAGGAACTACTATGATGATGATCATGACTTATTGTCTGTACTTTTAGATCCAAATGGAACAGTGTAATTAGCTCAAATAATTTTGTTTTCTAGGAATCCACTGAATACAGATTGCTTGTCTCTGTTTTTTCTCCCACTTTTATTACAATTTCCATTCCCAATTGCTTGCCTATGCAACTTGGGGCAGCTTACATCATGAATCGTTATCAGCTAGTTTCTCATTTTTGCAGTGGTGTTGAGGTATGTTTTTTGGACTAGAGTGTGTGTTGAGTAGAGGTATGATCAATGGTTTTTAATGTATTTGGAGGATCATATTCTCATACCCATATCTGGAAATCTAACACGAATGCTAGATATGGGTGCTAAAAGAAAACTGAGATGTAGGAGCAAAATTGGTAGTGATACCTCATGGCACCACTGCTGACTTATTAACTAGATTGGTGATCGTCCGTATCTAAAATGGTGCCTAACACTAGTTACGGATGCTTCAAGAAAAATGACAAGTACAGAAAGAATCTTATGAGCTAGGTTGCTCTATTGTTCATTCATTTCGCGTGGTCCATATTTTTATTCAACATAAATTCGAACATGAATACACGACTATGACCCTTCAAGGATGAAACTTCCAAATATTTGAAAAACTTTAAAATTAAATCTCTCTGTATCAATATGCTTAAATTACTCAAATATGAAAGCATATGATATAACGGGGGAGAGATTGGACAAGGCAGATAGTTAAGGTGAGGACTTAAATACCAGGTTTTCTATATGTACAGCGAAGCCGGGGTTCTTCATGATTCTTGCTGGTCATTGATTCAAGGATTATGTGTTTATTTTATTAAAATTATCATGATCCAAGGTTGATATATTAATTGATTAGACCTGCTCATGGGTCGGGTTATCTAGCTTAGCCCGAAGTTCACCCCAAAAGTGGGAGGGTTTGGATAAAAATAAGACATTTTTTGTCTGGGTTCGGCCTGAATTCACAAAAGGATAAAAAAAATCTACTATTTTCTTGTTGTTTTAATGCTATTTTCTTGTTGTTTTCTCTCTATTTTACTACTATTTCATTATTATGTTACCTATTTTGTTGTTATTGTTTAGATATTGTATAACACTTGTTTTATTGTTGTATACATATTTTTTAAAAATTTATTTTTAATTTGTTAGGAAATATTTATTTTAATGTTTGTAGTATTTTGATGTATTATATATATATATATTTAAAAGGTATATAAAAAATTTAATACCGGCAAGCCGAGCTGAACCCAAATTTTAACATTTTTGTCCGGGCCGAGCACGAATCTAGTAAACGGGCCTAAATTTTTTGTTGGGCCCAACCTGACCCATGAATTCCTCTATAACTAATCCTCCACGCCTCCTTTTTGCGTTTACATCAAATTCTCCTACGATTCATTCTTGCATTTCCACATCTGGTAATTGGTGATCATAACTTTTTCCTTCATTTGCTCTTCTTTTTCCTTAACATTTCTGGTAATTGGTGATTTGCTCTTCTTTTTCCTTAACATTTCTGGTAATTGGTGATCATAACTTTTTTCCTTCATTTGCTCTTCTTTTTCCTTAACATTCTTTTTACGTTCACTTTCAGCCAAAATGCATCATCGATCTATTCAAGACTCTTTAGTTTCTTTAATTTTAACTATGGATCCTTATCTTCTTCAATTAGTGAGCAATTATTTCTATTTTCATTCTCTAAGGGTTCACTCATAACCATTGGGTTTTAAATAATTTGGGTTGCATTAATTAAAGAAGTCCATGAATTACTACCATCTAGTATTGGTGTGCTAAAATCTTCTCATCTTTATTGGTCATTTCCCTTATTATTGTTTCTTAAATGCTGCCTTCACACGAATATTAACATCTACACCTTTATTAATGTATACCTTTCCACACTCTACACTGCTCATTCTTTAATTATTATATTCGACATTTCCTAAGGTGCCCCATTTTCTCTTTCATTATCTCCACCTCTAACATGAACTTGTTATTTAACCTTTTCCAACTTCTTTCTCTAATTAATATACACTTTATTTAGTGTTGGATGGAATTGAAGAAATGGATTGGTTAAAATCAATTTTACATAAAAATAGTCAACAACCAAGACATCTCTGCATCCTAAAACTCTAATCAAGAATTAAAATTGATTAATTAGTTAGAACCTTCATATCCATTTTAAAATAATTATATCCTTCCCTGAATTCCTTCATTAAAACTCTCTCATGGATCAATAATGTTTTGAAAAGTGATCATATTCTAAGTTTGAAAAGGGGCTCCCATCACAATTGTTTGATAAACCTAAATTTCATATGGTAGAAATGTGTCCATGTTTTAACCTCTTAAAACCAACTTGATAACCCAACTTATCTCTACTTAAGAAATATTTCTTCCATCCCATCCAGTCAAAACTAAAGAAGAAATCACTTGCCTAAGTTTCACTTTATATTGATGCCTTCTATCTATTTTGAACTTATCACTGTTAACTTTAGAAAATTTTATTGTATTTCCAATTAAACATTTTTGTAGTCTATGCATAACTTCACAATCAACAGAACCAATGCCCAACATATTAGACTCCAATATTAGATTATCTTTAATATATCTATCACTTTCCATGTTCTTAAGGATGTTTCCAACCATATTAGATCATGTTAAACTCTGCTTACAAGTTTTCTTGACTTCGCTTCCAATAATGGTGTATTACTATCTTTTGAATTTTGATATCATTATGTTCACGTTGGTATCATGTCTCATTTTATCTCTTTCAATATAAGAAATAAAGCCAAAAACCATTCAATTTCTTGCCACCCTCATTTTAGAGAACCCAACAATGTTAGATTTACAACTTTTAGAAATCTTTCTCTTCACGAAAATTGATTACTTGTACCATATATTTCAAAAACATATATGTTCACTACAACAAAACATGTCAAATGTTGATAGATGACTTGAGACACATCGGGATTGCGTCTTCTTAAATTGATTCACATCAATATGCAGAGATGCACATAAGTAGCATCTCCTTAGGTAGGCATTGAAGCGACATCACCGCGGCGTGTCTCCTTAGGCATAACTTAAAGAGATGCTTATGTCGCATCTCTTTGGAACTAACTAATGGAGACATTAGGCTACATCTCTCTGGATTACCTATGGAGATGCTTTCTTGCGTCTACTAAGCTGTCGATTGTAGAGACGTCAGACATCATCTCCATTGGTCTCTAAATTGTTTTACACAACTTAAACATTGAGATGCTCTGTTCTTGGTTTCTTTGTGGGTCTCTTGAATCTTGCTTTCTTTCTTCCAACGCCAATCTTTCATTCTCCCTAATTTTTGCTTCCTTACGAATTCACGATCTTGGATAGAGACAATGGTATGTCCATATTTACTTTCTTGAAAATTTATCCATCCGTATGATTTCAAATTCACTTATATCATGTTTAATGGGGCTTTTTGTTTACTTTTATGTATATTACCCCAAATATCCATTGCATGAATGAATTTGTGATATAAGTATTTCATTTGTATGTATGCAGATAATGAATAAGTTTGTTACTGAATTTGTTGCTTTAAATCAATTTTTTTCTTCTTTGAATCAATTTTTTGTTGTTTTAAATTGATTCTTTGCTTCTTTAAATCAATTCATGATTGTTATTTTAAATCGATCTATGATTGTTGTTTTAAATCGATTCTTTGCTTCTTTAAGTCGACTCATTATTGTTTGAATCGATTCTTTGTTGTTTAACTTGATTCATACTCCAACATAAATTCATTGCTGATATTCATTTGGTCCCTTGTCAATACTTGCACAACACTTGTCCCTTATCAAAACTAACTTACATCGGTGTAAATAAGTTCTTTTTCCCTCAAACCTCTTATTGGACATGTCAAGCAAAATGAGGTTCCCTCAATATTCTACTAAGAGAAAATACGTATATACACCTGATGTGTCTCACGTGACTAATTAAAAATATGATAAAGGTAAGTGCACCTATCGATAAATAGTATAGCTATGGTGAGTAGAGATATCGTATCCACGATGAATAAAAGTATTATTAATTACCATTTTTCTATTATTTAGCTGACAATTTGGAGTGATGAGTTTTAAACTGAAATTACTAAACTAATTTAACAATAAACTCAACAGAGAATAAATCAGGAAAATAATTGAATAATAACCAATAAGAGAGACAATACCCAAGAAAGAATCCACATAGACTTCATCTATTATTATGAATATGAATTAAACGATTTATTCACTTGGTAACTTGATCCATAGAAATCTCTAAATTATGCTAAAATCTCTTTCGAGAGTAAAAGCAACTGACTTTAGGTTGATTAATAAAAGCAACTGACTCTAGGTTGATTAATTAAAATTTCTTTCTAATTAAAACCCTTATTATCGATTAACTCGATCTATGGATTCCCTTATTAGATTTGACTCTAATCTGGTAGATTTATGTCATCCCATTTTAGGATTGCATGCAACTCCACTCAATTATGCTAGATCTACTCTTAAATAGGGACTTATACTCCTTTGACTTAAGCACATTAAACATGTATTAATATCTCGAAAATATTAAAACAAGAAATTAGCACACTTAATTGAGAACAAGAATCAAGTATTTATCGCGTAAAACATAAATTAAATAATAGAACTCATCATAGGTTTCATCTTTCCTAGGTATCTAGAGAATTAGTTCATAATTCTAAATAAAAACATCTCAAAGTTAGAAAATCACAAGAAACAAATAAAATCATAAAACTTTAAAAGAAATTAGAAGGAGGTCTTTGATCTTGATTGAAATCTACTTCAGAGTTGGCTCTAATGGTGTTCTTCGAGTTGTTTTTTTCAATATTATCTGATCCTCCTATATCTCTTCTTCTATTTGGTATTTATAGACTTTAGAATACTTAGAAAGCCTAAAAATTGTGTTTTTCTGCATGTTGACACAGCTTGACACATGGCCATGTGTCTAGCTCTTATGGCTTACATAGTCGTGTGTCCAACCCGTGTAGGAAGGCCCAGCTCATGTGGCTCCTAAAATCTGCTCTTTTTGACTGGTTTTCACTCATTTAGCTCCCAAATGCTTACCTAAGTATAGGAACATGAATTCAAAGGATTAGGAGCATCAAATTCACCAATTTGCATAAATATTCATCCAAAAATGCATTAAGAACGAGATTAAAATATGTTAGTTTAATCATTTACCAACACCAGTGTAAGTAAGTTCCTTGAATCGATTGTTTGCTGTGAAATATATAAGCATTTTCCTTTTATTCTTTAGAACTAACTAATGAAGACACTAGGCTGCGTATATCTGGATTAGCTACGGAGTCGCTTTCTCGCATCTCCTAAGTTGTTGATTGTAGAGACGTTATTCATCATGTCTATAAGTCTCTTTCCAATAATTTCTTTTATAAAAACCCACTAACCCTCATTTCTTATAACAACCCAAACCCAGCTTAGACATTACGATCAGATTATGAAGGTTACATTGATACATAAAATATTATCCGTTTATTTTTGTGAGAACTTAAGTTTAAATCAAAAGTAATTAAATTTAGTTAATTTAACAAAAAACATAAGTGTCCAAAAATTTGTGTGAGATCGCGTTTTGAAGAAAACTTGTCTTTTCGCTTATTTTTAAACAAACCCATTCGCTTAAACTACCAACTAATTGCAAAACAACATTTTTACTTGATTTCAAAGCATTTGCAACAGAAAAATACTTTGGAGTACTTAATTTTGAAAATCTTAGTGTTTCAACAGTTATGTCGTCTTTGTTAAAAAATACCATTTTAAAATATTATGCTTGCAAATAAAAACAAATACAAAAATAAATGTCTCAAAAACATTTTAAAATGTCCAAAAGTCCGTAAAGCCCAAATTAAATCCAAAACATACTTAAAATCAAAATGTCAGAATCGAGCTCTAGAATCGCCTCCAAATCCTAAGTCTGAGGATCACCTGGAACGAATCAAATAGACGAGTGAGCTGGATGCCTAGTGTGTGACTTGATCCACAACCATAATTTTAATTATAACATACACATATGCAAATATCATAACAAGATTTCATATTTTTAGAAACATACATCATATCAAAACAAAACCTACCCCCATCCGCTACACACCAACTCCGTCCAACCAATCACACCAAATAGGACTACAATAGTCCATCTATTCAATGACATTGATATGTGGTGTTATACCACTCAAAAGGGTGTAGTTGAGATGCCAGACAAATATTGCGGTTTAACTGCCAAAATTGCAGTAAAACTACCAAAATACAGTTCCTCCATCACAGATTAGAACCCACATAGATGCAGATGCATGAACAAACTAACATATAATCATATCACATAAAATGTATGACATTCATAAACATCTTTTCGCAGCTTATATCATATCATATTACTCACACATAATTAATCCTACTAATCATGCTTTCTAAGCATACTAACACATGACATATCGAATATATGTTTTTAAAAGCCTCTAAAATAACCACGGATCTGATTCTGGAGTCTCCTAGTCAGCCCTAAATCAGGCTTTCAAATTAACCAAAAAGGGCCCACATGCCCCAACAAGCCAGCTCTTATGGCCCACATGACTTACCTATTTAGCCTACGTAATCACACATGCCCGTGTGCCCCACACGGCCGACTACACACCCATGAGGTGCACACAACCGACCACACGCTCCTGTGGTGCACACAATCGACCACACTCCCGTGTGGTGCACATAGCCAGCCACACAGCTGTGTGACATTGTGCAATTTTGAAACAACCACTATTTTTTGGGGTTTTTCGAGTTCCAATCAAGTTTTTGGGTTAGACTCACACACCTGATGATAGTTCTGATAAACCACACAGCAACGCATTCTGAATCCTACATATGGCATCAAATCGCAACGATTAACAAACACGAATTAACCAAAAAATCCACTAGATTACACCTATTTTTAAAAGAAAACAATCTCTAAAATCAACACACGAGCACTTACTTCATAAATAACAGCGTCGAAACAACAACTATGTAACGCCCAAAAATCCTGAAATTCTAAATTTCTGTGCATTGAAGTTGGTATGTATAATTAGCACTTAGAATATTAATTTTAAGGTATTACCAGGGTTATTTGAAGTCATAGGGAGAGGGAAGACCATAGGGAAAAATTTAATTTTTGCCTTAGTGGACCCTAGTCTCAGGTATTAGGCCTCTTAAACAGATTAAGGGAAAATAGGACACAAATGGGCTTGTGGTCCAGTAGCAAGGTGGCTCACTTGGGGAGCTACAAGGTGGCGTTACTATAAGGTGAAGAGGTCCAAGGTTCGAGACTTAGGAATGGTGAATTAAGGAGTTTTATTTTTGCACATGGAAGAAAAGTAGTGGCGCTAGAGTGGACTCTGGAAGGGAGTGTTCAGGAGAGAAATTTAAGGTAAATATAAGAGAGAAAAGATAGGGGATTGAGGTGTAGATGTGTTGGTGCCGAATTGGGCTGTGGGGGAATGTAGGATTCAACTTTGGCTATAAAAAAAAGGGGTGCCAAATTTATTGAAAAGTTCCCTGGGTTCTATTATTTTTCTTCCTCTCATTCTTTTCTCCCATTGCAGAATTCCCGTGAGGGGCTCTTTGAGTTTCCGTATTTTTTTTCTTCTTTTCTCCCCCCTCAATCGGTTTCTTCCATTGCCGAATTACCACAACCTTTTTTGCTGAAATCCCTATTTGTGCTGATTCTTTGTTGTTTTCCTCCATCACAAATCTGTTGATCAAGTTTTAAAAGTCGGATCTCGTTCAGTAGCTATCTAGGCTGCAGGATCAAAGGTTGGATTCGGTAAGTACTTACTCAACCTCATTTAGTGTGTTTTGGTAAAAGCCGGAGGGCTATCTAACTCTTTCTTGTCGTTAACCCTGTATTAACAAGGGTAGGGTTCAAAGATTGTAAGCGTGGTAAGGGTCGCTAGCAAGTGGTAAGTGTACTCGTCTCAATTGTGGATTAGTAAGTGGCTGAATGTAAGTATGGCTTATAGTGGTGACTTGTGTGGAATACGAGTCACTTGATAATTGATAGTATATGTGTGTGTGCAGATCAATGTGAATAGTAGCTAAGAAAGGGCTACTAAAACCGGTGGCACACGGTAAGGTTATGGTAAGGTTTCAGTTTTTGGGTAAATGTTGTAGTTAAATAAGTATTGATTTAGAGACTAGTATTGATTGTAGCTTAAGGCTGAGGATAGTGTAGCATGTCGCAGTAACCAGGTGTGTACATACACTTCACACACGACAAATCGACAAAAGTCGAAATACCGAAAAACTAGAATGTCGAAAAGCTAAAAAGCCGAAAGGTTCGCACCGGCAACCACACGAGCATATGAACATTCCTGTAGGGACACTGATATGATTACCGAGGCCAAGAGAGCGATCTTATGGTCTCGAGCCACTATTTGGCTGACCGGGCCAGATGGGGCTAAATAAGCCTGCCGAGCTCCTAGGCCCAAATCGACAAGAGTTGATATGTGAAATTGAATGATGGGTTGATATGGATGGTTGTATGATTTGATAAAGATCGGGCCTAATGGGCCACATAAACATGACTGGGCTTAATGGGCTATATGGACATGATTGGGCTTAGTGGGCCTTATGGGATTTTAGAAATGCATGCTAGGGTTTTAATGGATTTTAGGCCTAGTTCTGATAAATCTTAAATAGCATAAAACTTAATTTAATAATCAAACATGTCTGTGGACAAGTCGCTAGGTTAAAGTGTGGTAATGGGCATATGCATGTCTAGGATTGGATTTAGGGGGAGCTTGGTACTTAAGCGGTCCTAGTGACCCACCTCCTCTTCTTTAGGATCCTACCTGGTGCATAGTGTCTGTTCACTTTAGCAGCAATGACTTGTTGATGGGCCAAAGTTCATAACTAAAACCTGAGATAAAAAAATTACGAAAATACCCTTGTAGGGTAGAATTATGAAAATACCCTTGTAGGGTAGATTTACAAAAATACCCCTAGGTAGTAAAATGACTAAAATACCCCTAAGTGTTGAATGTGTGGAAATGTGTATGTTGCATTCATGAAATATATGTTGCACTTGGGTGGGTTTGATGATACGGAGGAAGATATGTGAGGATCGCATAGTCGCTTGACGATCGTGGATCCACGTGTGGCTTTAAGCCCATTATATGCTTAGCAGCCTTGCTGTAACGTTTGAGTAGTGCCGCTGCTGGTGCTACCTTTGGAGTGTAGGGATGGGTGGGTTGATATTTATATCCCCACAGGAGTGTAGGGTTGGAAGGGAAATGGAGTGCAGGGTTGGATTTGGGATGGGAGCATTGCATTCATGTGATACTAATGTAATATGAGGTTATTATGGGCTAAGGCCCAAGACAACCGATTTTGATAGGGCTTAGGCCCAATGTGATAATTGCATGTTGATTGGATTACCAAGGGTTATACACACTGAGTTTTGAAACTCACACAATTTTATTTAATGTTTCAGGTAACTCTCAGTAGACGACTCGACATGGAAGAGGACTCAAAGGTGGCCACAGTGCAAGTTACTTAGAAGTTTTTAATTTAGTTTCGAATGACTTTAATTTAATTACTTTATTTTTATTGGGATGTAATAAGGCCTGGTATCTCCAATTTGACTTTACATTTGAGTTTTATTATTGTTTCAAATGCTTAATTATTAAACTTAAATAAATCTCTAAAGTTTAACATGGTTTTCGAAATAACTATAACATATGGACGTTTTCTTAAAACATGGGCTTTCATCATAACTTAACAAGTTGCAAGGATTTTGGATTTCTAAATCTTAAACTTAAGTTTTTGACTATGCAAATTTCCTACTAAGCATAAATTTAACTAAACAAAGTCGTTTTGGAATTATCCCTTTGATGTGACATCACTGGATTCAACCATAATGCCTGGGCCAGGTTTTGGGCTGTTACAGACTACTCCACCGGAGGATTCTGATTCTCACACCTTTCGTCTAATCAAAAGCCACGAGAAATGCTTAACACAAAGAAGAATGAGAAATAAACACTAACATCTCAAACCTTGTTTAACGAACAAGAAATAAACAACGTTACTTATACTATTCTTGGATTACGATTGGAAACGAAGAGTAAAAAAGATAGTCCCATAATGACTTAATGGCTGCAAAACAAAAGTAAAAAAAAAAGTGAAGGAAATAATGAAATCTCAATAGGAAAGAAAAGAAAGAAGGGAAAAAAACAAAAGAAACGTGACAAATGAGAGGGGATTGGATGGTTTTGGGAGGAGAAAAACTAGGGGAAATAGATAAAAAAAAATAAACAAGATATTCTCAAAATATTCTAACCCACTAGATTTCTTTAAAATTCAAATTGACCACAAGTTCTAACACATAGCAAGAAACAAAAAAGTTTTACACATTTGCCCACAACAAGATTCAAACACAAGATATAAAGGCAAGCTGAAGCCTTACCACTGAACCAGTAGGCTCATCCTTGATAGCAACTCACAAAAACAAATGATAAGCCCTAAGACTTAAGTCTTACATAATACGAAAATTAATGGAAAATTTTTAAAATAAGGGAATCAAACTTAGGACCTAAAGCAAACATTCAAAACAATTAACCAACATACCAAATAAAATTATTTGACATATTTAAACAATCCAAACTTATGAATGTTGGGGCATTACAATTCACCCCTCTTTAAAGAAATTTCAGCCTCGAAATTCACCTGACTAAAAAAGATAGGGATACTGCTGATGGATCGAGTCCTCAAGCTCCCAAGTGGCGTCTTCTGAACCATGATTCCGTCATAGAACCTTAACTAATGGAATGGTCCTTCTCCTCAAGACCTTAACCTTACGATCTAGACTTTGTATCGACTCCTCCTCAAAGGAAAAATTTGGCCTCAACTCAATCTCCTCCACCGGTATAACATGGGAAGGACAATATAGACACGTAAAAGACGTCATGAATGTGGTCCAACTTCGAAAGTAACTCTAACTGATAAGCAACCGGGTATACATGCTCAAAACCTGATCCAGTCCGATAAACCTAGGGCTTAACTTGCCCTTATAACCAAATTTGAGAACCATTTTCTACAGAAAAACCTTAAAGAATACATGATCCCCACCTCGAACCCAATATCCTACCTCTTAAGATCTGCATAAGACTTCTATCTATCAGAAGTGACCTTAAGTCAATCTTGAATCAAGTAAACCTTATCCTTAGTCTCAACAACTAACTCAGGACCGAACACCTTCTTCTCACTCAATTCAGCCCAACAAATTGAAGTGAGACACTTACGATCATATAAGGCTTCACAATGAGCCATATGAATGATAGACTAAAAATTATTATTATAAGGGAATTCAACTAGCTATAGAAACTCCTCTCAACTATCCCGGAAATCAATAACACAGCTTCGAAGTATATTATCTAAAATCTAAATTACCCTCTCAGACTAACCATTAGTCTGCGGATGAAATGTTGTACTGAAGTCCAATCGAGTACCTAGAGCCTCATATAATTTCTTTCAAAATCGAGAAGTAAATCGAGGATCCTAATGTGGAATAATCGATACCAGAGCCTTATGAAGCCTAATTATATTTGAAATTTAAAGCTTCGCCAATTTCTGCAAAGAATAATTGGTCATGATCGGAATAAAGTGAGGAGACTTAGTCAATCGTTCCATAATAACTCAAACAAAATCCTTCTTAGTAGGTGTCAAATGTAACCCACTAACAAAGTCCATAGTTACTCGTTCCAACTTCCACAATGGAATCTTAACGAGTTGTAGCAAACCAAAAGGAAGTTGGTGCTCAGCCTTAATCTACTGGCACGTTAGACAATGATACATAAATTTAGTTACTTCACGTTTCAACCCAAGCCACCAATTACGGTACATCTTATTACCACTAGGATGCATAGCATAAGGACTACTATGTGCTTCCCGTAGAATGGATTACCTTAAATCTACATCACTCGGCACACAAATCCTACCTCAGAAACACATAATACCATTGCTATTAAACCCAAATTTTAAAATCTTACCCTCATCAATCTGCTGAACTCAACTAATTAGAGACTCATCCAGAAGCTGCTTATTTTTAATCTCACTCATCCAAGTTGGCTTAACTTGCAACTCGACCAGAATCCCACCATCGTCAAACAAACTTAGGTGAGAAAACATCGCTATCAACTAGGACAAAAATCTTCGAATAAGATAATCAGCCACCACATTAACCTTGCCAAAATTATATTCTATCGTGCATAAATAGTCATTAAGTAACTCGATCCAACGATATTGCCTAAGATTCAACTCCTTCTGACTGAGGAGGTACTTAAGGCTCTTGTGATCAGTATAAATGATACACCTTTCATCGTACAAGTAATGCCTCCAAATTTAAAGAGAAAAGATGACAACAGTTTGAGATCATGTATCGAATAATTACCCTCATGTTGTTTCAGTTGTCTCGATGCATAAGCCACTACCTTTCCCTCTTACATTAGAACATAACCCAAACTGGTATGGGGTGCATCACTATACACCACAAACTCTTTCCCAAGCTTAGGCTGAATTAGAAAGGGTGATTGTGTCAAAATAGATTTGAGCTTTTCAAAGCTCGATTATGGCTCATTAACCCACACAAACGGAGTGTTCTTATACAATAACTTAGTCAATGAGCTAATATAAGTGAGAACCCCTTGACAAACCTCTGATAATATTCTACCAAACCAAGAAAATTCTGAAGCTCAGTCCGCTTCTAATCCAGAATAGCCTCTATCTTTTTAGGGTCCAGTTGAATACCCTCAGTAGAAACCACATGCCCTAGAAACATGATCTCACTCAACCAAAATTCAAAGTTACTTAACTTAGCATAGAACTTCTTCTCACGAAGAGTCTGAAGAGCTACTCTAAGATGTTAATCATGCTCATCATCCGTCTTAGAGTATACCAAGATATCATTGATAAACACTACTATGAACTAATCTAGATATGGTTGAAGAGCTCAGTTCTTGAAATCTATAAACGCAGTCAGAGCATTAGTCAAACTGAATGGCATGACAAGGAATTCATAATGCCCATAATGAGTCCTAAAGCCAGTCTTTATGCACATTAGCCTTCTTTACCTTCAATTGGTAATATCCAGAATGAAGATCAATCTTTGAGAACATTGACGCCCCACAAAAGTGATCAAACAGATCATCAATACTCGAAAGTAGGTACTTGTTCTTTACTGTCAATTAGTTCAATTGGTGGTAATCTACGCACATCCTCATAGAAATGTTCTTCTTTTTGATAAAAAGAACCGGTGCTCCCCACAGAGTCACACTAGGTTAAATAAACCCTTATCCAGAAGTTCCTGAAGTTGTAACTTTATCTCCTTCAGCTCTTTCGGTGCCATAAGGTAATGAGTGATGGACATCAGAGTTGTCTTAGGCAAAACCTCAATTCTAAACTCAGCCTCCCTATCCGGTGATAACATCGACATTTCTTCGGGAAAGACGTTCGAAAAATCCCTTACAGTTTGAATCCCTTCCACAGTTGATACTAAATTACTCGTGTTATGCACGTAAGCCAAATACGTATCACACCCCTTTTGGACCAACTTTTTGGCTACCATAGAAGAGATTACATTAGAGAGGTAATCTCGACACTTGCCGACCATCACCACTTTCTCACCATCTCCAACCTTAAGGTGACGTTTGGTTGGATGGAATAGCAATTCCATTCCTTCCTAATTTTTCCCGCTACAGTAGAGCATCTATTTGGTTCACCGTTTAGGTGATTCCACGGAATAGCTATTACACCCTCATTCCCTCATCTCACCGTTTACCTATTCAGAGGTTGGAGGTCTAAATACCCATCCAACACCACGCCATTTACCCTTTTAGACGAAAATAGCCTGCCTCCTTATCATTCTCTCTATATTTTTTCCTCTCTAAGCCCTTCATCTTTATCTCCCCAAAGATTGTAACGGTACGTTATTTTTTCCTGATTTCTTTTCACCTCTTTCAACTTTTCTTTTCCCCTCTCAATCCTTTGATTGAGACTTTTTCTGTTCAATCTTCTTTACTTTTTTCCTCTTTTATGTTTTTTTAAGCATGCTCGCAAGTCGGCACCGACAATCGGAGGCGTGAAGAAGCCTCACCGATATCG
Source organism: Gossypium bickii (assembly GCA_025503065.1). NCBI lineage: Eukaryota > Viridiplantae > Streptophyta > Magnoliopsida > Malvales > Malvaceae > Gossypium > Gossypium bickii. The sequence goes on from CP106713.1 coordinate 43,363,728, forward strand.
CCCTGGAACTGTAGCTCTTGATTAGTCATCAAATCACCTGTTATTTTGGAAAGTTGTTTTTCCTTCGTTTTTGCTCAAGCTGTTGATTTTAGAAAAAGGGACTAGAATTTTTCTATTATTTTATTGAGAAATACGAGGGTCGTTTCAGATTGGAAAATCAATAATCTGCAAATCTATCATCCAATAGAAGATGGAAGGGTAGGGAGAGAGTGTTAATTATAAGGTCTCCTTATTGCCATTGCCATTGTTTTAAAATTTTGTGTCATTTGATCAAACAATTCCTTCTTTACCATTTGGTGAATAACTTGTTAAATTTAGAAACCCTGATTTTGCTGGGTTTAATTGACCAAGAATAGGGTTAAGAGTTGAGAGTTTTGTGTGTAAAGAAAATCAATTTGGTGGGTTAGGGTTTGAAGAACGTTGAAGAAGTAGGTTCTTTTTTTTTTTATTTCATTTTGTTTTCTAATGGTCATATTCACTATCGTTTTCTTCCAGAAGTACCAGAACTCCTCATCAGGAAATTGCCTTTCCAAAGGCTCGTTCGTGAAATTGCCAAAGATTTTCAGATAGTAATCCCAAATTAATTTTACCAGACAAGTATAATTTTACCTTAGCACACCCTTGCTGGTATTTTGTATTATAGTACTTTTCCATCTAGAAGAAAAGAAACAGGTTCCAGTAGTCTTAATATTAGTCACATTGGTTAATCTGACTCTTTTATTTTCTTAAAGTACCTGTGTTTGACTCTTTTATTGTTCAAGCTTAGATGTAGAACCTAAAGCTGAGGCTAATTGAAATTTATGCGTTGATTAACTGTTCCATGTGAATATAATTTTAGTCTTTGGGTAATACCTCAGTTTTCTAGAGAAAAATGTTTACAATGCTCATATTATTTTGTCAAGCTTTTTCAAAATTGGCTTTTTCACTCTTCGGAGTTCCGTTGTTCACCTTTTCAAATATATTTACATGGATGTACGAATTTTGTGGACAGTGTTGCTTTCTGCTAGTTGTTTTGAATACTATCTTACGAGTAAATTGTTTGTCATGATCTTTCTGAAGTTCATCTCTCACACATTTGTGCATATGTACCTAAATGCTTTTTGCTAGTTGTTTTGAATGTTATATTATGAGTAAATTGTCTCCCTGTTGATGAATTAAAATACAATCTCTTTTAATTTATTAAAGCACGCACTATGGATATAACTACTTATAAATTAGGTAAATTCTCATGTTAATAAATTGTTAAGAACTTTGCAGCTTACATAATTTTCCCTGTGAATGAATTAGAGGAAATGATACAATTACTTTAGGTTTATGGTTTTGCTAAAGAGTGGCCTTATTATGGCACTCTTTGAAGTTAGTTAATATTCTATTTGTAGTAATAATTGTGTCTTAAATGCAATAGGTGACCATGTGATCGATGATTGCTGATAGATTGAGTTAAGATTTTTCTTAAAGAATCTTAATTTGCAAGAAGCAAGCATTATGATCTTTTGATATAACATAAATTGTTAATCTTGCTCATATAGTTTATTGCTCTTCGGACAAATGATCCACGAGTTTCCAACATCGTAAAGTTTTCCGACTGGATAGGTGAACTAAAAGTAGAGGTATGGTTTCATTATATCTAGTAATCACAGTAGCTCATTTTTTGAATTATTTATGTGCAGACGAAATGTCATGAGACATGAAAAAGGTAGCTCTTTAATACCGTGGCTTGCTCAAGTTATGGAAGCTTTCTGTATAATGTTTATCTATTTGATGCTTGAAGAGAATTTTCTCATGAAACTAACTTTTGACCTGACAAAGGGCAGATAATTTAGATATATTTCTTAAGAAAGAAAATCGTTGTCCATCCATACTTCACAAAACTGGCAGGTGCTGAGAAATATCAAAATAAAGGAGCGACATTTGCTTAGTTATATGTTCAATCCTTGTTTGAATTGAAATATCAATATTCCAGCTAATGTAACATCCTTGGACAAGGGGAATGCCATTAATATTCTCATAGTTAGATGTGTACCAAGAGAACTTGAGTAGGGTTCGGTGCATGTAAACTTAGATGCATATATAACCAATAGCCATGCCCCCTCTTAAGTCAAACTTTTTAAATCTAAAAAAATATGAATATTTACTGGCTTTTTAAGTTAGAATTCCAAATTTTGCTATATGAACATATAGTTGCTAACTTTTAAGTTCGAATTCCAAATGTTTTTTAAACCTAAAAAAAATATGAATATAAAAAGGGATGGAAAGATGTCTAAATCCAAATCAAAGAAAAATAGAAAAAGTAAATTGAATGTCATCATTTCTCCACCCCATTCTTCAATGCCTGAAATAATAACCATTATCATCTATTTGGTGTAACCAATAAGGGACTTACTTTAATTGAAAAAAAAAACATAATTTATTTTAATTTTTTAAATAAAAGATCTAAATACATGTTTAGTGAATTTATAAATAAGTATTTTACCACTACACCAACAAAAATTATTAATTAAAAATTAATCTTTTACATAAAATATTTTCTAATGCCATTGATTGAGTTGGTGTTGCAAACCAATATGGTATTGAATTTTTCTTTCATTAACATGATAACTTTTTAACATGTTACAGAAAAATGACAAACAATTGAAGCATGGTTATTATTTTTAATATGATATATTTATTTAATTTCTTTTTACTCACAATTTTTCTTTTTTGTACATAAATTATCAAACTACATGCAAATTTAACCTTTAATTTGTACATAAATTCTTATCTTCCTTGTCAACTCAAACCCAACCCAGATTGTATTAGATAAAAAAATGAGTAAAAGAAAACCAACAAAAAAAGAGAGAAAGGGTTGTTACCTGAAAATAGGGGAAGGAAAAGCAAAGAGCCTAAAGAAGGGAAGCCATTGCGAAGGAGGGAATTTGGAATGGTGAAGCAAAGTTTGTGCAGTGAGAGAAATGGGAAATGATTCCAACATCAAACAGGGATCCCTAAAAAAGTATAATATGTATTGGTTACAGAAATTTTAAAAGTTGTTTTTCTTTAAATTTGAGATTTGATTATTACTAGTAAATTCATCGTTTCATTGATTTGTCTGGTCCAAATTTTATTTGGGTTACGCGACTGTGTCGGAGGTAGGTATGATCTGTTTTTAGTCATTAGTAAAATAAACAACAGAATTATCTGAAATGAAAATAGATATCGTAATTATAGCGAAATTTGCAATACACCTCATCTTTAGTCTGTTATAGTTTTAGAGCAGAATCAGATAGACTTAATAAATAATAAATTCAATTGTTTTTTATTTTATTTAATATTATATTATTTTTATCAAATAATTTAATTTAAAATAATTTACTAAACAAAAGTTATAACTTAAATTTAATCATTAATATTTCAGTTTATCAAATATAACCTTAGTCTTAAGTAAATATAGAATTTAATCTTTATATTTTTTATTTTTAGCAATTTTGTTGTTTTCCCTTTTAAATTTTAAAATTTAAGTTCAACTCTACACTGTAAGGAGACAGTGTTATCATATATGTTTTTCAATTTAGTTTATCTTATATGTTTTTCAAGACATTATTATTTGCTAAGCCAAGAGCCTATTTTGTTGAATGAAATTTGATAAATATGTATTGTTCATTTTTCTTTGATAGTGTGTTATTGCTTCCTCTTCTTCTTTGGTTTGCTTGATTGCTTCTTCCACCCAAAGTTGAGCTTCTTGTATTCACTGAACCACTATAAGTTCTTTACAATTTAAATTCTTTGATTTTATTTTACTGTTATTGAAATTAGTATTGAAGAAATGTGACACTTTTACTATGATTTGAAGACATGTAACACTTTAATATCTTGCAGTAATGGCTCGTCTGCCTTTAATTGTACAAAGTGAAAGGTGTAAAAGAATTAGTCTTGCTATTACAATATGGTTGCAAATGTGTACAGTTGCGAGTTGGTTCTTAGTTGCATTGGGTGCCATCTATAGCCTACATACCTATAGACCAAGGATTAGATCCTATATTTTAAATTTTTATGCACAACGAGATTATGTGAAAAGACTTGTATATGCTAGTGATGAGACATGTATTGAACAAGTTAGGATGAATAAATTACCTTTTTTAAACTATGTGAGATGTTACAAACTTTAGGGGGATTGAAGTCGTCAAGGAACATGCTTGTTGATGAGCAAGTGACAATTTTTTTACATATCATTTCTCATCATCTTAAATATAAAGTTATCAAGCATCACTTTAATAGGTCCGAGGAAACCGTTAGAAGATCATTTCATAATGTTTTAAATGCTATCATACGCTTACAAGATGTGTTATTTAAAAAGGCAGAGCCAATTACAGCTAATTCTACAGACCCAAAATGGAAATGGTTCAAGGTATTGGAGTGAATACTATATATAGCTCGTACATAATTTAGTCCATTTAGATTTAAATATAGTATCCTAACTCGAGGTATTATACATGTGATGTAGAATTGCTTAGGTGCTTTAGATGGAACCCACATCAAGATTAGGGTTCCAACAGTTGAAAATCTAGATATCGAACACGAAAAAGTGACATAGCAACAAATATGTTAGGTGTTTGTACACCTGATATGCATTTTGTTTATGTTCTTCCTGGTTGGGAAGGTTCTGTTGCTGATGGACGAGTTCTTCAAGATGCTATTAGTAGGAGACATGGACTAAAAGTTCCTCATGGTAAAGTGCAATATTATAGGAATTTGAATTAATTTTTAATATCATACTTTTTTGGAAAATTAACCATGACAAATAGTTTCTTTTTATAGGTTGTTATTATCTAGTTGATGCTGGATACACAAATTGTGAGGGATTTCTTGCGCCTTTTAAAGGACAAAGATATTATTTGAATTAGTGGCGTCAGGGTTACCAGCCAAGTACTCCGGAAGAATTTTTCAATATGAAACATGCTTCAACGCTTAATGTTAGTGAAAGATGTTTTGGGTTATTAAAACTTAGATGGGGAATACTTAGGAGTCCATCATTCTGTCCTGTGAGGGTGCACAATAGAATCATTATTGCATGTTGTTTGCTCCATAATTTTATTTGAACCTATATGAGTCTTGATCCTATTGAAGCGGAGTTGGAAGAAGGATTACCTAGTAACGTGATAGATGATGATGAACCGAATATCGTAAATATTCATCCATCGGATGCATGGGCTACTTGGAGGATGGAACTAGCCAATCAAATGTTTGATGAATGGCAAACATCTAGAAATTAGTTAGGTTTAGGGTAAAAATAGTAAACATTAAGTTGTTTATGTTATTTCATGTATCTAGTTTATGAAACTTTGGTGGTGTTTGAATTGTTTTTTTTGTATTGTACTAGACTTGTTGAATGATAATTTATTTTCTTTTGATTTATCATGTGTTATAATTTTATAAAGTGTTGATCTTTTGGTGCATAATATTGAACTTAATTTTAATTTGCATTTTTTTCTTAAGATAATTATGTCAGGTTTTTCACAATCAACTGCTTCTTCCCAAAATTCTTGAGGAACCAAAAAGAAATGGCTTCCAAAAGAAGATGCTGCATGAAACACCCCAAACCTGGCCCACGAGCTTTGACCAGATTTGGTATGTTCCTCAAGTAAACCGGTTCAAATTCTTTTGTTACTTAAGGAAAACTTGTGCGATTTTTAAAAAAAAATTGTTTGGGTTGGGCTTGTGTTGAAAACCAATTCAATTTTTATATTAGAAAACCCCTTTTTAATTTTAAGTGATAAAACATAAAGAGTATATTTTAAAAATAAATTACTTAGTCTTTAACTTAATAAAAATTTGTAAACATAATTAAACAATAAACAGAAACAAAATAGTTCACCATGGCCTTATCGCCTTATTACATCAAATAAAATGTCCAAATAAAATTCCTTGCTGAGCATGGCCACCTTTAAGCTCCTATCGACCCGGTCCATTACTGGTCATCACCTGAAAAAATGTTCCCCAATGGGGTGAGTCAACCAGACTCAATGTGTAACCGACACTAAATCATAATAGAATCAGGCATAACAAATATTACACATTCATATCATAGCATACAAATTATGATGCATTCCCAAACCCGAACCTAATAAGCCATCCGCTACACTCCCCGCACCAACCTCGCACACCGTGGGGACTACTAAGTCGACCCTCCTTCCGCTACACTCCATATCGCGGTCTTAGGTCACCGCATTTGTGGTCTTAGGTCACCACATTCGATATCGCAGATCTTAGGTCACCGCGATTCAGACATCGTGGTCTTAGGTCACCACATTCAGATACCACGGTCTTAGGTCACCGTGTTCGTGGTCTTAGGTCACCACATTCACTTCCCCTTTCAATAACCCATATGCCCCATATAATAATATGCATAAATATGCCAGAGTTCACATTCTTATTCTTATTCTCATGTTACAATTAACATATTTCATAATCCTAGTAGGAGTAGGAAACGTACCTGAGTACTTTGTACCACTTTATGGTACCTTAGCCATATTCACATTCTTAATATCACATATATTAATTAAACATGCCATAAAACATATTATGAAATAGTGTGGGGTACACACCTGATTCGCTTAGCAAATTCCTTGAGATCTCAAAATCTGATCTACCGCTTAGATCCTTAATCCCTACATTTGATTAATCACTTACTAATTTAATAAAAAGCCATTCGGCCATAAATCCAAATCCTAGTAGGATTAGTATACTTAAACCTTACCTTGTTGCCGATTGGGACACCAACAAATCCCGAAATTGATCCTTGTTTTCCTAGGAATGTCGAAATTCCTATAACCTTACGTTAGATTTAATCTAATCATCAGGACATAAAACATGGCCTTTGGCCGAATATACATATGTCTTACCTTAATCTTAGAAATCCCAAAATATTCCTCCTTGTAGTCGACAGTTGTAGAAACTTGAGAGATCCTTTGTAGATTCCGCCATAAAACAATAGTAGAGATTAGATCTTAGTTTTCGACAAGCCTAAGAGAAAAAGAATGAGAACCGAATTGGATCTTACCCTTTTATATGGAAATCGGCAACACCTATGCTTGAAGCCCCTCCAAGATTCGGCTTTTGAATGGATTGGAAAGAAAGAAATAGGAAGAAAAGAAAGGTGAAGAAATTGGCTTGCTTTGCTAGAGTTTTCGGTTTTGGAAAAATAGCAGAGAATAGAGAATTTGCTAGGGAAAATTCGGCAGAGAGAGGAGAATTGTTTAGGGAATTTCGGCAAAGTTAAAGTGAAGGGATGGATGGCCTCTTTTCCTTATATAGCCGAATTTACTAACTTAGAATCCCTTACTTGGCCATCACTCTTCTATTTTGATGGCTTTATCTCTTTAATTATCTCCTAAAATAAAAGATAATTCAGCAGCTATCCTTACTTAGCCGAAATTATTAAACTCAAAGTCCCTTACTTGGCCATCACTTCTCCCTTATTTTCCTAATTAAAGAATAATTCCTCATTTATCTCTTGAAAATAATCTAAAATAAAAATCCATTATTTATCCTCTATTTAGCCAAAATTTAAAGAGAATAAAACTTTTCCTTTTTAAAAAACTTGTGCCGTCCACCTCACTTCTTCTGGAAGCAAAATAAAATTTCTTTTATTTGCTTCCCATGTGACTCGAATTCAGGCCCAATACCCTTGTATGTGGCGCCATTTCCAGAGGCCCTAAGTGGCATCTTCAGGCCACTTTTCCAAGCCTATTTGTGTGTCAAATTTCACATACTTTTTCTCTTAAGGCCACCTTGCCTTAATTTCCTCTTTCAATCTTTAAAACTCGACATTTCTAAGTCATTTCTAAGTTTCCAAAAATTTTCGTTTGCCTATTTAAACTTGACATTTCCTTACATTTCCAAGTTTCCAGAAATGTTCACTTTCCTCTTTTGAATAATTTCCAAATCATTTCCTTACATTTCCGGGTTTCCAAAAATGTTCATTCCATACATTTCCAGGTTTCCAAAAATGTTCATTTCCAAATCATTTCCATACATTTTCAGGTTTCCAAAAATGTTCAAAACTTATTCATAACACGTAAGACATGTCATTTCGTACAATTAAACCGAAAATGCATAGGCCCTTTTCAGGATGTTACACTGCATTGGTTGCTTGTATGGTCGACTTGGACAATGTTGGAACCTTTAATGCAAAATATGGGATTCAAAGCCGGGTATTTAAATGAGCTGGAAAAAATATTAGAAAAATTTTTACCCCATGCATTGTTGAAGGTTAAACCTAATCTTGAATCGAGGATTAGGACATTGAAAAGGGATTGGTCAATCGTTTATGACATGCTTAGTGGAAAAAATAATAGCGGACTTGGTTGGGATGAGCATAGGCAGCTTATTGTTGCTAAAGATGCGGTGTGGAACTCATATATAAAAGTAAGAATTATTTCAAGTCTTTATTATCTTATTTTGACCAAACTTATATCTAATATGAATTCCTCATTTTTTATAGTCATAAAGAAGCAGCTCAATTCAAACATCGTAGTTTCCCTTATTATGACCAACTTACTGCCATCTACGCAAAAGATCGAGCCACTAGGAAAGATGCTCAAACAACCGCTGATATTATTGAAGAAATAGATGTTGATAATGTGGCTACTACAAATACTCATGAAGAAAGAAACGATTTCCATGGATGCGAAGTTGATGTTTCTTTGGATGATATGGATCTTTTAGCTACACAACTGCAACCAGGTAGAAACCAAGGTGATTCCACATTTTCAAAGAAGAAAAAAAAGATTTCTGATGTAAGTGATTCTTCTATTTCATTTAATGATGCTACCACTTTATTGGCGGAAAATATACAGACCGCTGGCCTTGAAATCAGTAAGAGCATTGCCTTCGAAGTGTTAATTCAACAAAAGTCAGAAATGGCCATTCAAGAAAGTGCTCTAAAATTATATCCAACATTATGTGAGGTTTAACTGAGGATGAGCGCTTTCGAGCATTGAGCAAAATTCTAGATCATCCAACGCAAATGCTCATTTTATTTAGTTTACCTTCTGCTGTGCGATTGGAATGGGTCAGAAGATTTCTTGCTGACCATTAAAAATCATGGTTGTGTTGATGATATTTTGGTAACTTTTTGTGTTTGTAATATTTGGATGGTATAATAACATGATAGAATGTCATTACAATGTTGTAACTTTTTGATGTTGTAAAATTTTAAAACATATGGATTATGACATATAAACTAATGAAATCATGTAACTTTTTGTTAATATAAGAATATTATGCTTGGATGTGAAATATAATTCTCAAGTTATTTATTACTTCTAATACTTTATTTTTTATTGTAGAATAATTAAATTATTTATTTCACTAATGATATTTTAGCACATTAAATATGTATTGCAGTTTAAAAATAATAAAGTAGATTATATTTTTTTATAGTATTATATATTTTGATTCTTTTAAAGTCATATAATAATTATATTAAGAATGTTATTAACTTATATTTTTTGTTAAATTATATTTAATAATAATTATGTTAAAATATGGTTAAATTATTTATTATTTTTATTAAATTATTTTCAATAATAATCTTATTAAAATTTAATAACAATAACAATAACAATAATCATCTACCTAAAAATAATTTCTGCTAAGGGTATTCTGGTCATTTTAGTTTTTTTCCTTATGTTATTACAACATCATTCCATTCAACCAAACACAAGAATACTATTATAGTTCTATTCCCTTCAATTCAACCAAACAGTTGAATTACTGATTACAACTCTATTCTATTACAGTTCTATTCCATTACAGCTCTATTCAATTATAACCCTATTCCATTACAGTGAACCAAACGTACCGTAAGAGTCACCCTCTTAGAATCACAATCCAATCTAATTCGATACTTCACTAACCAATCCATACCCAATTGTAACACCCGAAACCCAACCTAAGAGTTTAGTTCGAATCCCGAATATTACATTGATAACCAAAGTGATCGTAGGTAAATTTTTAAAAAACAACTGATATATCAAATCGTGATATTTAATCATTTAATAACCAGTCAGAAAAATTACAGTTAATATTGTGTATTTATATATAAGCGAAATAAAACTTAAATCAGAATTTGTAACACAGTTTTATAAAACTTTACATTTCGAAACTGAATGACAAATATAACTAAAAATATAACTTATACTGAATTTTCACCAAGATTGTCCGAGACCTATGCATATCGGGTCCTACGTTAAAATTCTGAGAAGATACCTGAAAAAGAAACACTAAGAGGGGGTGAGCTACACGAGCTCAGTGTGAGTGCGATTCAAGACAAAGAACAGAAATACAATAGTCAAATTAGAAGCGCAATAGAATTTCAAACACACACAGAGTCAGAGAGTATGCTTGGATCTAACCTCCCAACCAAACGTAACAACCAGAGCACACTAAATTCACATAGAAAACTCTACATTGGTGATGAATAGACAACTAATCTTAGAGACAGAATTCATAGACAGATGCAAATGAAATGCAGTCAGATGATAAAACCCACCCATCCAGCCAACACACCTCTCCGTTCCCCAATCGCACCCCATAAGAGTTGTTTAAGCTCATCCAACCAGAACACACCATTTAGGACCTCGAAAGGCCCATCCAACCCTACACACCATGTATGTGGACTAAGCCACTAAGATATTAATACGTAGCAGAGCTGGCATATATGCTGTACAGTGCAATGCAGAAATCCGATGTACAGTCTTGTTGCACTTATGTTGCCAGATCAGATAATAGTACACATCAAAGCTGACGCACACGCAGTACAGTGTGATAAATCGCCATACGAATATAATGCAGTAAAATTGTCAAATCAGATCAGAATCAGAATTTCTTCTCTTCACAAACCCACCCAAAATCCTGAACTTTGTGCAAAAGTATGCATACACACAAATTCAAAGAATAGAGACGCTTAAACAGACAATCAGACGGAACATATATGCAACACACCCTACAAACAAGATTTAGAATTATACATCACAAATAATCATCACAGATTTCGAGTCTTACGCACCCTCACTAAACTTAGCTAAGGGTCGGAGCACACACAAATACATTTTTGGATCAGAAACGCATTTGGAACCAATATAAGTTCCTTAGGACCACAGCCCGTGTGCTCTGGCTGTGTGGAAATGCCTAGGCCGTGTGAGAAGTCAAAAGACCATGTAAAAAAGGCACACAGCTGTGTAGCAGAGGCACATGCCCGTGTGAAGAGAGGCACACACCCGTGTGAATAGAGGCACACACCCGTGTGAATAGAGGCACACGCCCATGTCAACCAGGGGCATAGTCGTGGGAATAGGCTGTGTAACTCTCTGTCCATTTGTACTAAATTTGAGTACAGGGCTGATACGACCGTGTGAGGGTCTCACATACTCGTGTGCCCACCAAACATGGTCGTGTATCCAGAACACACGCCCGTATGGGATCTCTGAATCTCCAAATCAGCCACACGGCTGTATGGCACCAAATCGCTCAAACCCTAATTCCCAAACACACACGCCCAACATGCCCGAAAACCCTAATTCCTAATTCCACACGGCCATGTGAACAGGCACACGCTCGTGTTGCCATCCCAGGCAGTCACGAAATTCCTTCAAAGTAGGCCAAAAATGTTATTTTAGCTGTCAAAATAGTCCCCAACCTTTACAACATTGAAAGTACATTTGAATACGCAATATTCCATATATTTCTTCAATAATTAATCTCCCAAATCAATGAGTTAAAGCACACTCAAGAAATATCGAAACCATAATTTGTAATATAAAATAGTTAATGTAACATCCTCGAAAGGGCCTATGCATTTTCGGCTTAATTGTACGAAGTGACATGTTCTATGTACTAAGAATAAATTTTGAACATTTTTGGAAACTCAGAAATGTATGAAAGTGAAATGGAAATAAACATTTTTGGAAACCTGGAAATGCATAGACATGAACATTTTTGGAAACTAGGAAATGTAAGGAAATGATTCAAAAATGGAAAGTGAACATTTCTGGAAACTTGGAAATGTAAGAAAATGGCAAGTTTACAGAGCCGATCAAAAATTTTAGGAAACCTAGAAATGACTAAGAAATGTCCAGTTTTAAGGTTTAAAATAGGAAATTAAGGCAAGGTGGCCTTAAAAGGAAAAGTTGGTGAAATTTGACACACAAACATGCTTGGAAAAGTGGCCTGAAGATGTCACTTAGGGCCCATGGAAATGGCGCCATGTGCAAGGGGCATGGGCCTGGGTTTGAGTCACTTGGGGAGCAAATAAAAAGAGTTTTATTTTTGCTTCCAGAAGGCTGAGGTGGACGGCACATGCTTGTAGAAAAGGAGGAGTTTTATTTTTGTAAATACTCGATAAATAAGTTGATAAATAAAGGATTTTTTTAAATTGGATTATTTGAGGAGATAAATGATGGATTAAATAATTTTAATTTAAATAAGGTGATAATTAAAGGATAATATTATCACATATGAAGAGTGGTGGCCAAGTAAGGGACTCCTTAGTTGATAATTTCGTCTATAAAAGGAAGGGAGGAGGGATACTCATCAATTTTCTTTTTTTTTCTCTGCTCTGCCGAAATTCTTAGGGTTCTCTCCTCTTCTTTTCTCTTTTCCTTTGTCTAGCCGAATTCCCTAAGCCTCCTCTCTCTTTTATTCAAAACCAAAAACACAAACCAACCTAGCCGAATTCTTCATAGCACCAAAAGCCGAAGTTCTGCCAAAGCTGAATCCTTGTTGTGACAGAAGGGTGTTGCCGATTTCATTGAAAAAGGTAAGATCAGTTATTATTTGATTTTCAATCTCTCTTTTTAGTCGAAATATAGGAATCTAACTCCTTTAGAATTCCATGGCCGAAATATGGAAGGTTTTCTTCGGGATCTAGTAGTTGTCGACTACAAGGAGAAGTACAACGAAGTTTTCGGGATTTTTAAGACTCAAGGTAAGTCATATGAGTATTCAGCCATAGGCCATTTAAAGATGATTAAGTGTTAGAAATTAATCTAACATGTGCTTATAGGATTTTCGACAGACTTATAAGGCAAGGTTTTTGGGATTTGGACAAAAAGGAAATCGACACCAAGGTAAGTGTATAAATCCTACTAGGATTTGGATTGTGATTGAAAAGGTTTATTAATGTGTTTGAATAATTGGCCGAATATAGGGATTAAGATCTAAAGCAATAGATCAGTTTCTTCGGGATTTCAAGGACTTCATTAAACGAATCAGGTGTGTACCCCACACTACTTTGTAATATGAATTATGGTTATATGTATTAAAATATGTGTTAATAGAAATATGAGCATGGCTAAGGTACCATGTTATGGTACTAAGTACTCAGGTGCGTTTCCTACTTTTACTAGGAATATGAAAAATGTTATTCGTAACATGAGAATATGATAAGAATGTGAACTCTGGTATATTATGCATATTAATATATATGGGGCATATGGTTGTATATTGAAAGGGGAAGTGAAAAGTGGTGACTTAAGACCACGATGTCGAAAAAGTGGTGACTTACGACCACGCGATGTCTGAAAAGTGGTGACCTAAGACCACGATGTCGAAAAGTGGTTTCCTAAGACCACAGATGCGGTGACTTGATCCCGCAATTTGGTGTGTAGCGGAAGGAGGGTCGACTTAGTAGTCCCCACGGTGTGTTTGGCAGGTACGGGGGTATGTAGCGGATGGATAATTAGGTTGGGTTTGGGAATGCATCATAACTTGTATTCATGGATCTGAATGTGTAACATATGTATGCCTGATTCTATTATGATTTAGTGTCGTGTGCACATTGAGTCTGTTTGACTCACCCCGTTGGGGAATATTTTTCAGGTGATGAGCAATAATGGACCGGGTCGGCAGGAGCTAAAGGTGGCCATGCATAGCAAGGAAAAACTTTCATTATTCGGGACTTTTATTTTTATTAAGTACTTACATTTTTAGTTTGGGAATTATTTGATGTAATAAGGCCATAAGGCCCAAGTTGGATTTCTTTATCTCTGTTTACTTTTAATTATTATGTTACCAGTTATTTTTGATTAAAGTTAAACTAAGATTGTTTTTTTTTTTAAAATAAATCCTAAATTGTTTTGTCACCTTACTTAAATTGGATTTTCAAATAAAATAAATGAGTTTTCAATCTAAGCCCAACCTAAAACGATATTTTTCTAAAATTACACAAATTTTCTCCAAGTAACAAAGAACTTTGAAATCGGTTTACTTTAGGAACATACCAGATCCGGTTCAGGCTCGTGGGCCGGGTGTAGGGTGTTTCAGTTAAGGTTCGAATCCCACACCTGTTCGCACTCAGAGATGGCTAAACACTGACTCGACGACACTAAAGCGAAGCTCTTCAAAAACTACCACACCACCACTTTTCAAAAAGAAGGAAGAATAAGCAAAAAAAAAAAAAAAAAACCCAAAAAAGAAAACAAAAAGAACACATCCAAAGAAAAAGAAAAAAATAAAAATTAAATAAAATTATATACAAAATATCAAATAAAAATATATTAGTTAAAACGCACATTCAAAGATTCGAACCCAGAACCCAAAGGTTCACTAACACTCTCTCAACCACCAAACCAGCAATCCCATTCTAACACTTAAATGTGCCACTAAACTCAATAGCACCACCAACTCACTGACCCTAACAATAAAACCCAAAACTTCTAGCCCCAAAATTTAGGGCATTACAACTCACCCTTCCTTAAAGAAATTTCATTCCCAAAATTTCTAACTAACTAAACAGTGGTGTAGAGCCCAATTCTTGTCCAGGCCTTAAACACAAAATAAAATAAATAAAATAAAACACTAAAAATTCAAAGTTTATCACAGTCCATTAAACTACATCAGCCCAATCCAATTACACAGCCCGAATAGCCCAATAATTTTAGCAATCAGAAAACCCTAGGGGAGCTTTAAGAATTTTCCAGTGCCGCAGTAGCCTCATCCACGCGTGCCTCCACGCACACCACTGCTCGTGCCTTCGCATGCCCCACACGCCTCCGTACACCACGTCCGCGCCTTCCGTGCCTGCAAAAAAGGCCTACCAATAGTAGAGAAACAACAAAATATACAAAAAAAAAAAAGATTTGTATTTCAATGGCTATAAAAAAGCCATCAAACTCTTGTAATTGTTTTTACGCACACAGAGAATACAGAGAAATACAAATCAGAAACAGAAATTCGAATTTGGTTTTTTTTATTTCAATTTCTTTCAATTTTCAAATTCAGTTCGGTTATCTTTCGATTTTTTTTCCTTTGCATGTGAGATTAAAAAATAAGCAGGAGAGTCCCTGTTTTGGGTAGCGTCGTCGGAGCTTCGTCTCCTTCGTCGAAATCGCACCCAAGGGGGAAATCGAAGCCTTTTCCGATTTTGAATTCGGGGTTTCGACTGAGAGGAAACAAAAAAAAAGGGCTAGGGTTTTGATTTCAAAAGAAGGGAAGGGGGCTGATTTTCGGATTGTTTTTTAGGTTTTATTAGCCTTTAAAAACCATGCGAAACGGCGTCATTTGAAGCCTGATTAAGTGACCTTAAAACGACGCCGTATAAGGCCGCCCCTACCCGATCCGATCCAGTGCCCTCAGGATCCGCACATTTTCGTGGTGAAGGGATATTTGCGCAATCGGTCCCTATTTTCTACATCGTTATTTGATTAGACCCTAGGTACTTTTTCTTTGTTTTTTTAATTAGTCTTTGTAATTCACGCGCACTTTCAATTTAGTCCAACTTGAACGCTGCGTTTTGGGCTTTGGAAATATTTGCTGGTTCGGTCCTATTATTTGTGTGCATTTTAACTTGGTCCTTAATTTTTTTTAAATCATTTTATTTATTTATAAAGTAGCCTGTCAGTTTTATTATTATCTCAATTGAGTATTTTCTTAGTTTATGTTCATAATCTTTGCAAATTCTTTTATGGTATTAAACTTATTTATTATTTATTATAAAAATTGTTTTGATAAATTATTTTATTGATTTTATGATGTTTTAATCGGCCATATGCTTCTATTTGTACATATTTTAATTTATTATATAAATACTTAATTTCAATATTTTTATAGGTTACTCAATTTTAAAGAACTGTATAGTATTTAATTCAAATACCCTTATACACTATTAATTTATACTTACATATAATTTGTATTAAAACTATCTTATTATATATATATATTATTAATTTCATATTATTTTATGTATGTATTTTCTTTTAAATCTATATATGTACATATTTTATTTTAAATCTATATATGAAATTATAATTGTTATTTTAAAGATCTTATTTTAAATTATGTTTTATTAATTTCAAACACCTCCCTATATTATTATTTTTATATACATATGCTATTTATATTATGTATCATTTTAAATTATTTTTTATATCACGTATTTTTTATATTCATTTATGTAGCATTATGTTTGTTTGTAATTTGCTTTGAATTTCTTTTGGAATTGTTCTTAATTCATAAGTTTTCGAATATTATCGTTAGCATTTGCATAATGTTGATATGAGACCATTGCTATTATGCATATCTTAATGTGTTCTTTCATATGAAATTTCTTTTTAACCTCACTGTCATGTATTATTATTCCATGTTTACTACTATACTTCATTTTTATTATTGTATTGCAATCGAGATTTCCAACTTAATTGTTCAAATGTTTTTTATCCAAACAAACCAAATAAATACTTTATAAGTCGATTTTAAAATCGCTTATTTGAAAACTCCTCAAACTAAGGCAATGTTCCGTGTTTGGAAATCCGAGAAATTGTGCCCTAACGTGCTGGGTTTCAGTTTTTCGTTTAACCAAATAACTGAATATCCTTTTAAAATTTCATTCGTGTTTTCTTAGCTAAAAAAACAAGGCAATATCTTGTGTTTGGAAATATGAGAAATCGTACCCTAAAGTGTAACATCCCGAAATAGGGCCTAAACGGAATAGTGGTTGCGAAACCACAAATTAGAAGTCAGAAAAATATTTAAATATTATTTTCCATGTTAATTATGTGTGAATTATTATGTGTGAGATCTTCGTGATTTAATTTTATTGTTTGGGTGTTGAATTATTAAAAAGGGCTTAATCGCGTGAATTGAAAATTTGATAGTTTAATGTGTAATGGCTAAATTGTTGATGTCTTTTTAAAGAGAAGCATTAAAGTTGTAATTTGCCCAACTTTAACTATAGTGGACGGCATGATTATGCTTCAGTGACTATATTATATGAAATTATATTTTATAAATGTTATTATTATTAATTATACATTATATTAAGCTTATAATAATAAGACATAATGGAAAGAAAGAGAATATGCAAAAGTTCATCTTCTTGGCCGAACATGAGAAAGAAAAAAATAGCATTTTTGAAGCTTTAAGTTTCGGCATCTAGGAGGCTTAATTCGGGTATGTCCTTTGTTCGGTTTTCGATAATTTTTACGTTTTTGAGATTGTTGCTTCGAGTGCTACAAAACCCATGTTGAATTTTTGATTTTGGTGAATATTTTGAGTTATGCCATCGATGAGAACTTGTGATTTTTGATGATTGATGGTAGATTATGCATGTTTATGAGTAGAGGAATAATTTTTACTAAGTGATTTTCAGTGAAAACGAGTAAAACGAGCTAATTAGTCAAAGTTGTTATTGTTCATGAGTATGTGTTATAGTAAGAATTTGAAGTTGCTATAGAAGGGAAAAATGTTCAGCATGTTAGAAAACATAAGAATAAGGGCTGAAGTTTAATTTTCGAGCCTAGGGGAAAAATCGTAATTATGTAAAAGTTTAGGGGCAAAATTGTAATTTTTCCAAAGTTAGAGTTAAGGACTGTTTCAGTAAATGTGAGTATTAAATAAGCTAAATTTGCTATTATAGATCAAGAAGAACGAAATCCAGAGTTAGATCGGGGAAAGAAAAAGATAGTGGACTAAATCGATATAGTTTATCGTATTTTGTTTCGAGGTAAGTTTGCGGTAAATAAATGCAATATTCTATTATTTTATATTTAATACTATTAAATTCCAGCATTTACATATTTATTCTGTAAATTTATTATCTAAAGACTCAAGTATGAATTGACGGAAAAGCTATCTCAGAAAGTTCCGGTTGAACCTTAGGAATGTGTAGGATACAAATGTCATGACATTAGGGTTTAAGGAAATCATGTAAAACCATGCCAAGGCATGGCATTGACAAGTTACTATAAGGCAAAGGTTCCATGTAAGACCATGTCAAGGCATGGCATTGGTGAGTTCATAAGGCAAGGATACCACTTAAGACCATGTCAAGACTTGGCAATGGTTAAGTTTCATAAGGAAAGGTACTCGCGTATCCTTAGTATTCCAAGTGGTTCAACGGGAAAATTCAAAGAGTATACCAAAGTAAAGGTAAGACAAGTTCAAGCTAAAAAGGTAAGGTAAGACAAGTTCATGTTAAAAGGTAAGGTAAGAATACAAGTTTAAGTATATTGAATTAAAAGCTTAAGTGATCTTGATAAGAAAAGAATAAGATAATTCATTAAGAATGTTGTTATCTATTTACATGTAAACTTACTAAGCTTTATGCTTACTCCCATTCTTTATTTTTTTTTATAGTATTACAAGCCAACTCGGGGATCTAAAGGACGTCGGAGATCATTACACACTATCAAAGGATTATATTGGTATTTTGTGACTCGAATGTTTTAAGTTATGGCATGTATAGGGACTTAGCCATTTTGTGTGTATGACCTTATGATATGGCTTAATATTGGCTTGTAAATGCTTGGTAATGATTAGCCATTAAAATGGTTAATTAAGAACATGATTTGGATGTTATGAAATGCCTAGTTGATAGTTATTTTAAAGAAATTATGTAATTATATGCAGGGGAATAGTTGGACAGCAGCAGGGATGTGATTTTGAAAAATCACTAAATATAGTAGAAATGGAATTAGGTTGTTCATGAGATATAGAATTAAATCTTCTTGAGTCTATTTTTATATAAAAAAAACGGTGTAGGAAAAAGAGTTGTATATTATGAGATAAATGATTTTTAGTGAAGAGAGGTCAGAACTGTCGAACTGTGTAATAGAGGATACTTTAACTAATAAAATGTACTAATTGGCCATACCAAAAATTCTGGAAAAATTATAGTAAGAAGATATATGAGTCTAGTTTCAAGGAAAATTTACGGATCTAGATTTTGAGTTTCGTAACTCAAGTTATAATTAATTTAGTGAACATGATGCAGACGAACAGTTTCAATTTTTATGCCCAGAACTAGTAAGTTAAGTCTAGTAATGCCTCGTGCTCGACTCCGGCAACAGTCTCGGGTAAGGGGTTTTACATTTATTGGTATCAGTGCAAGAGTTTAGTTAGTTCTCGAAATATTCAACATGAGTAAGAGTCTAACTATACATGCCATACTTATATTTTGATAGTGTGACGACTCCTGACAATTTTAAAAATGTTTTTCTTTTATAGTAATGGATCTCGAACGAGATGGTGCAGATGATGTAGAGAGTAATGCGCCCGCTCCCACTGAAGGGACGGTGCGACCAGATAGTCATTAAAGGCCCGTTACAGTTAGTCAGGGAGGTGGGGCTCGAGAAGCCTTCTTCCAAGCTATGAATGATTGGTTTGTTGAGTTCGTTCGTACGAACCTGGCTGTTAGACCTCCAGCCCCTCATGATCCACAGACCACCCATGTAGCTCCCCCAGTTATAAATACAGTTAGAAGAGAGAAACCACCCATTGACAAGATCAGAAAACAAGGGGCTGAAGAGTTTCGGGCTACCAAATATGATGATGCAGAGAAAGCTAAATTTTGGCTCGACTATCAGAGTCTTTGATGAGTTATCCTGCACACCGGAAGAATGTATTAAATGTGTGGTGTCACTTCTTAGAGATTCGGCCTACCAGTGGTGGAAGACACTTGTGTCAGTAGTACCGAAAGAAAGAGTTACTTGGGATTTCTTTCAAGAGGAGTTCCATAAGAAGTACATTAGTCAGAGGTTTATTGACCAGAAAAGAAAAGAGTTCCTTGAGTTAAAATAGGGTAAGATGACTGTGATCGACTATGAACGTGAATTTATCTGACTCAGCAATTATGCTCGAGAGTGTGTGTCTATAGAGGCTATCATGTGCAAAAGATTTGAGGATGGGCTCAATGATGATATCCGACTGTCAGTTGGTTTTTTAGAGATAAAAGAGTTTGTTGTTTTAGTTGAACGAGCCTGTAAGGCAGAAGAGTTATTAAAGAGAAAGGGTGAAGCTGAAATTGATATGCAAGACACGAAAAAAAGATAGATGAGCAAGTCATTTCAGTCTACATCCAAGAGGCCTAGAGAGTTTTCTACGAGATCTAATTTTTCAACCGGGTATTCTAGCCAAAACAGAGGTGGAAGATTTATGGATTCAAAAGCTCAAACCACTTCGATTGCGAGTATTGGTAGTATTCAGCCTGATAGGCCCGAGTGTCCTCAATGTGGTCGACGTCATCTAGGTCAATGTCGAGCAACTGAGATTGGTTGTTTCTGATGTGGTGCACCAGATCATTTCATTCGGGAGTGTCCTGAAATAGTTAAAAAAGAAGTAATACCAAGTGCAAGATCAGGTAATGCCCCTGTTAGAGGCAGTTCTCAGAGAAATTTGGGAGTAGGGGCAGGTAGAGGTACATTTAGAGATACAGCAACAAGATCAGATGTTAGAGCACCCACAAGGACTTATGCTACCCGTGCTCGTGAAGAGGCATCTTCCCTCGATGTAATTACAGGTACATTTTTCTCTTCATGATGTTAATGTTATTACTTTGATTGATCCGGGTTCAACCCATTCCTATGTTTGCATGAAATTAATGCCTAGTATGAACATGCCCATAGAGTTTACAGAATTTGTGATTAAAGTATCGAACCCATTAGGTCAGCATGTGTTAGCAAACAAAGTATGTAAAAAATGCCCTTTGATGATTAGAGGTTACTATTTTCCGGCTGATCTCATGCTATTGCCATTTGATGAGTTTGATGTGATTCTTGGTATGGATTGGTTAACTGCACATGATGTGATAGTGAATTGTGGAAAGAGATTCATTGAGTTGAAATGTGAAAATGGTGAGTTCCTTCGGGTTAATTCAGATGAGTTAGATAGTTCAATTTCCATGATTTCTGTTATGTCTGCTCAGAAATGTTTAAGGAAAAGATGGGAAGCTTATCTTGCTTTTGTGTTGAATACTAAAGACCCAGAGTTGAAAATTGAATCAGTGCCAGTGGTTTCCTGATGTGTTTCCGGAAGAACTACCAGGTTTGCCTCCTATCAGAGAAGTTGAGTTTGGTATTGAATTGATTCCAGGTAACACACCTATTTCTATTGCTCTTTATAGAATGGCTTCAATAGGATTGAAAGAATTGAAAGCTCAACTACAGGAATTAACTGATAAAGGCTTTGTAAGACCTAGTTATTCACCATGGGGCATGCCAGTGTTATTTGTGAAAAAGAAGGATGGTTCCATGAGATTGTGCATAGACTATCGGCAACGTAACAAGGTAACCATCAAGAACAAATATCCATTACCTAGAATAGATGATTTTTTTGATCAATTGAAGGGAGCCACTATGTTCTCTAAGATAGATTTGAGATCCGGATACTATCAGTTGCGAGTTAAGGAGTCAGATGTTCCAAAGACTATTTTCCGAACTAGGTATGGTCACTATGAGTTTTTTGTGATGCCATTTGGCTTAACTAATGCTCCTGCTATTTTCATGGATTTAATGAACCGAATTTTTAGACCTTATTTGGACAAGTTTGTAGTCGTGTTCATTGATGACATCTTGATTTATTCTCATGATGAGACTGAGCATGCAGAGCATTTAAGAACAGTTTTACAGATTTTTAGAGATAATCAGCTTTATGCCAAGTTTAGCAAAAGTGAGTTCTGGTTACAAGAAGTTTGTTTTCTTGGACATATTGTCTCAGATGAAGGAATTAGAGTTGATCCGAGTAAGATTTCAGCAATTGTTGATTGGAAGCCTCTCAGAAATGTATCAGAGGTCAGAAGTTTTCTTGGTCTTGCCAGTTATTATAGACGATTTGTAGAGGATTTTCCAAGATAGCTACTCCATTGACAAGATTATTACGTATATCAAAGTTTGAATGGACTGAGAAGTGTCAACGAGTTTCGACAAGTTAAAAGTATTGTTAACTAAAGCTCTGCTTTAGTACAACCGAACCGGGAAAAGAGTTTGTGATTTACTGATGATGCATCCTTGAATGGACTAGGTCGTGTACTTATGCGGGAAGGAAGAGTAATTGCTTATGCCTCTAGACAGTTAAAGCCACATGAGAAAAACTATCCGACACATGATTTAGAGCTAGCTGCTATTGTATTTGTATTGAAAATTTAGAGACATCACTTATATGGTGAGAAATGCCGAATATTCACTGATCACAAAAATTTGAAGTACTTGATGACTCAGAAAGATCTGAACTTGAGGCAAAGAAGATGGCTAGAGTTGATTAAAGATTATGAGCTAGTAATCGATTATCACTCGGGTAAGGCAAATGTTGTTGCTGATGCTTTGAGTAGAAAACCGTTATTTGCATTGAGAGCTTTGCACACTAGTTTGGCATTATCAGATGATGGTTCTATCTTAGCTGAGTTGAGAGCTAAATCAACGTTTCTTGAAGAAATTTGTGAAGCTCAGAAAGATGACAGTGAGTTGCAAGCCAAAAGAGTTCAGTGCGAGTCAGGTGTAGAGTCTGATTTTTAGATCGGTTCTGGCGGTTGTTTGTTGTTTAGAGACAGAGTATGTGTACCAAAGGATGATGAGCTTATTAGGAAAATCTTACAGGAAGCACATAGCAGTTCTTTGTCTATTCACCCAGGTAGTACAAAGATGTATAATGATTTGAAGAAAATGTATTGGTGGACAGGAATGAAAAGAGATATTTCAGAGTTTGTTTCTAGATGTTTGATCTGTCAGCAGGTAAAAGCCAAACATCAAGTACCTTCAGGTTTATTGCAGCCTGTATTAGTTCCTGAGTGGAAATGGGATCGAGTTACTAAAGATTTTGTGACAGGATTGCCTTCGACACTGAGAAAGAAAGATGCAATATGGGTTGTGATTGATAAGTTAACAAAGTCGGCTCATTTTATCCCAGTTCGTATGGATTATTCACTTGACAAGTTGGTCGAGTTATATATTACAGATATTTTGAGACTACATGGAGTACAGTTATCGATTATCTCAGATAGAGATCCGAGATTTACTTCACGGTTTTGGAAGAAATTACCGGAAGCTTTAGGTACAAAGTTGAGTTTTAGTACAGCTTTCCATCCTCAGACTGATGGTCAATCAGAGAGAGTTATTCAGGTGCTTGAAGATATGCTTAGATGTTGTGTATTGGAATTTCAAGGTAGTTGGGAGAAATATTTACCGTTAATAGAGTTTGCTTATAATAATAGTCATCAATCGAGTTTGAAGATTGCACCTTATGAAGCTTTGTATGGACGTAAATGTCGCACACCTTTGTATTGGACAGAGCTTAAGGAAAATCAGATTTACGGGGTTGATGTAGTCAAAGAAACAGAAGAAAAAGTAAAAGTCATCAGAGATTGCTTGAAAGCGACTTGGATAGATGTAAATCCTATGCAGATTTGAAAAGAAAAGGCATTGAATTTCAAGTTGGTGATAGGATATTCTTGAAAGTATCCCCGTGGAAGAAAGTTCTCAGATTTGGCAAGAAAGGCAAATTAAGTCCCCGTTTTATTGGACCGTTTGAGGTGATCGAGAGAGTTGGGCCATTGGAATATCGATTGGCTTTGCCGACTGAGTTAGAGAAGATTCATAATGTGTTTCATGTGTCTATGCTACATCGTTATTGTTCAGATCCATCGCATGTGATTTTGCAAACAGAGGTTGAGATTCAGCCAGATATGACTTACGGTGAGGAACCAATAAAAATTCTAGCTCGAGAGGTTAAGCAATTAAGGAATAAAAGTATTCCACTTGTGAAAGTATTATGGAATAGACATGGAATAGAAGAGGCTACATTGGAGCCCGGAGAGACTATGCGAAAACAGTACCCAAATCTCTTTACAAGTAAGATTTTTGGGGACGAAAATCCCTAAAGAGGGGAGAAATGTAACATCCCGAAATAGGGCCTAAACGAAATAGTGGTTGCGAAACCACAAATTAGAAGTCAGAAAAATATTTAAATATTATTTTCCATGTTAATTATGTGTGAATTATTATGTGTGAGATTTTCGTGATTTAATTTTATTGTTTGGGTGTTGAATTATTAAAAAGGGCTTAATCGCATGAATTAAAAATTTGATAGTTTAATGTGTAATGGCTAAATTGTTGATGTCTTTTTAAATAGAAGCATTAAAGTTGTAATTTGCCCAACTTTAACTATAGTGGACGGCATGATTATGCTTTAGTGACTATATTATATGAAATTATATATTATAAATGTTATTATTATTAATTATACATTATATTAAGCTTATAATAATAAGACATAATGGAAAGAAAGAGAATATGCAAAAGTTCATCTTCTTGGCCGAAGGTGAGAAAGAAAAAAATGTTTTTGAGATCGTTGCTTCGAGTGCTACAAAACCCATGTTGAATTTTTGATTTTGGTGAATATTTTGAGTTATGCCATCGATGAGAACTTGTGATTTTTGATGATTGATGGTAGATTATGCATGTTTATGAGTAGAGGAATAATTTTTACTAAGTGATATTCAGTGAAAACGAGTAAAACGAGCTAATTAGTCAAATTTGTTATTGTTCATAAGTATGTGTTATAGTAAGAATTTGAAGTTGCTATAGAAGGGAAAAATGTTCAGCATGTTAGAAAACATAAGAATAAGGGCTGAAGTTTAATTTTCGAGCCTAGGGGCAAAATTGTAATTATGTAAAAGTTTAGGGGCAAAATTATAATTTTGCCAAAGTTAGAGTTAAGGACTGTTTTAGTAAATGTGAGTATTAAATAAGCTAAATTTGCTATTATAGATCAAGAAGAATGAAATCCAGAGTTAGATCGGGAAAAGAAAAAGATAGTGGACTAAATCGATATAGTTTATCGTATTTTGTTTCGAGGTAAGTTTGCGGTAAATAAATGCAATATTCTATTATTTTATATTTAATACTATTAAATTCCAGCATTTACATATTTATTCTGTAAATTTATTATTTAAAGACTCAAGTATGAATTGACGGAAAAGCTATCTCAGAAAGTTCCGGTTGAACCTTAGGAATGTGTAGGATACAAATGTCATGACATTAGGGTTTAAGGAAATCATGTAAGACCATGCCAAGGCATGGCATTGACAAGTTACTATAAGGCAAAGGTTCCATGTAAGACTATGTCAAGGCATGGCATTGGTGAGTTCATAAGGCAAGGATACCACGTAAGACCATGTCAAGACATGGCAATGGTTAAGTTTCATAAAGAAAGGTACCCGCGTATCCTTAGTATTCCACGTGGTTCAACGGGAAAATTCAAAGAGTATACCAAAGTAAAGGTAAGACAAGTTCAAGCTAAAAAGGTAAGGTAAGACAAGTTCATGTTAAAAGGTAAGGTAAGAATACAAGTTTAAGTATATTGAATTAAAAGCTTAAGTGATCTTGATAAGAAAAGAATAAGATAATTCATTAAGAATGTTGTTATCTATTTACATGTAAACTTACTAAGCTTTATGCTTACTCCCATTCTTTATTTTTTTTATAGTATTACAAGCCAACTCGGGGATCGAAAGGACGTCGGAGATCATTACACACTATCAAAGGATTATATTGGTATTTTGTGACTCGAACATTTTAAGTTATGGCATGTATAGGGACTTAGCCATTTTGTGTGTATGACCTTATGATATGGCTTAATATTGGCTTGTAAATGCTTGGTAATGATTAGCCATTAAAATGGTTAATTAAGAACATGATTTGGATGTTATGAAATGCCTAGTTGATAGTTATTTTAAAGAAATTATGTAATTATATGTAGGGAATAGTTGGACAAATAGTGATGATGTGATTTTGAAAAATCACCAAAAATAGTAGAAATGGAATTAGGTTGTGCATGAGATATAGAATTAAAGCTTATTGAGTCTATTTTTATATAAAAAAAAGCGGTGTAGGAAAAGAGTTGTATATTATGAGATAAATGATTTTTAGTGAAGAGAGGTCGAATCATTGAAATCGTGTAATAGAGGATACTTTAACTAATAAACTGTACTAATTGGTCATACCAAAAATTCTGGAAAAATTATAGTAAGAAGAGTCTAGTTTCAAGGAAAATTTACGGATCTAGATTTCGAGTTTCGTAACTAAAGTTATAATTAATGTAGTGAACATGATGCAGACAAACAGTTTCAATTTTTATGCCCAGAACTAGTAAGTTAAGTCTAGTAATGCCTCGTGCTCGACTCCGGCAACGGTCTCGGCTAAGGGATGTTACATAACGTGCTGGATTTCGATTTTTCCGTATGACCAGATCCTCAAGTATCCTTTTAAAAAAAGTTTTGCATGAATTTTGAAAATTACGAGATGATCTTGATATCGAGGGTTTTAAATGTTATACCCTAACGTGTTGGGCGTGAGATTTCATTCCTTTGGAATAAGAGAATTTCAATATCCACTTCAAATTATTTAAACTTATCGTATTCTAAATCCTTTTAAATTCTCGACATTAAGACATTAATTAGTCAATTTGGTACCAATTTTGGGCGTTGCGAGGGTGATAATCCTTCCTCACACGTAACCGACTCCCGAACCTATTTTCTTAGATTTCGTAGACCAAAATTATTATTTTAATAAATAAAAATGTTTTATTAAAATAATCCATCTCAAGATGATCCGATCACACCTCGAATAAAAGATCAATGGCGACTCTCATTTTTCGTTTTCATTTTCAAAACCAAAGTCGACCCCGTTTTACGTAAAAATAGTTTCGACAGCTTGACGACTCCACTGGGGAATTGTTAAGAGTCAAGCCACAATTTGCTTAATATTTGTCTTTTGATTGAAAATTTGGAAGTTTGTTTTGAAAATTCATATTGCTTTTGATGCATTTGTTGGTGCTATGATTGCAATAATATTGAGTGTCATAAAATACTTTGGAATTGCACTGCATGACCGTTGTGGTTACACCTCTTAAATGGGAGTAAGAAACTATGCCTTCGTGAGGTTTTCACCTCCGCATGGGCTAGTGGACTACTTCCGGGATACATTCGTACCTATGTCCTCGTGAGGTTTTCACCTCCGCGTGGACATAGGGAAATATATTCCCTTGAACCGAACTTGATCCACATGAGCCTATAATGGGTGAGGATTAAGGAATCTGCTGGTTCAGGTACCCTTTTCCTTAGAACTTTATCTTATATAGTGGACCATAGGAACCCACCAAATGTAGTAGTGCTAAATGTTAGTGGTTATCTGTATAGGTGTTTGATTATTTTCCATTTGCCTTAAATTTTATTATTTGCTACTGACTTGTG
Organism: Gossypium bickii; assembly: GCA_025503065.1. Lineage (NCBI taxonomy): Eukaryota > Viridiplantae > Streptophyta > Magnoliopsida > Malvales > Malvaceae > Gossypium > Gossypium bickii. The sequence continues at coordinate 43,391,221 of CP106713.1, forward strand.
TGTTTTGTTTGTAATTGCATGACATTGCATATTTAAGGAGTAGTCGGTTCATGTCTGATTACTAAGTTAGAAGGCTTAACATGGAGAACGAATTTCTTAATAGAGTCAAGGATAATGTGGCCATCAGTACATGGTCAGAGAAGCTACAACTAGAGAAAGAGGACAGCCTGGCTGAAGGATACACATCGAAGCTGTGGGACTTTACCCGCATTAGTGTGATACAAAATGAGCTACAAGAGTTGAGAGATATATGGGCCCAATGGGATGAGGGAACTAAGCAATGGTTCTACCAGAATTATGGCGATATACCCTATTTGCTGGATCTCAAGGTAGATAAGCATTTGTTTTGGGCTATGACTCAGTTTTGGAACCCTGCCTATAGTTGTTTCACTTTCGAAAAGGTAGACTTGGTGCCCACTGTTGAGGAATATACGACCTTGTTGCGTTGTCTAAAGATCCAAGTCGACAAAGCTTACTCTAGGGCTGCTAATGCCCTGACTTCTGTGAAGAAGTTAATGAGTATTACTGGGATGAGCGAGCCTTGGGTTACAGCTCAAATTCAGCAGAAAGGGGATGGTAAATGTATTCCTTGGGTGATTATAAGAGACTTGCTCTTAGCATATCCGAATGTAGGGAAGAAAGTTGATATCTTCGCCGTGAGCATTTATGGATTGGTGATTTTTCCTAAAGCCCTAAGGCATATAGATGAAACAATCATTGATTTATTTGATTGTCTAGATAAAATAGTCACACCTGTACCTGCAATTCTAGCCAAGACGTTCAGATCCTTGAGCTTATGTCGGAGGGCAGGCAAAGGTAGATTTATTGGATGTGCACAGCTGTTATTGGTATGGTTCCACGAACATTTTTAGAAGGTGGACAAAGTCTCTTACCGGGTTTTCTTTGAAAATTTTTCCCCATTAAAGGAAGAAGTAGCTACGCAAAGTAGAGACGATATTTCAAAAAAGAGGTGGATGACAATTCTTTAAAATCTCAAAGAGGAGGATATTGAATGGAGAGCCTTTTGGATGGTCCCTGATGAGATCCTGTATCGGTGTGGAAGTTTTGATTATGTGCCTTTGTTCGGAATTTAGGGGGCTATTGGATACACTCCTTTGCTTGCATTAAGGCAGTATAAGTCAAGGCAATTTATATCGACAACTTGTGGGCTTGTTCAATGTGAGTTCTCTATAAATGAGACAATTATAAGAAAAAGGTTCGAGAGCTTTCGGATGCTTGGAAGTAGACTCGCCGGATGAAGAGATTAGCTGTTGGTTCTATGACGACGCCTAAATATAATGATTGGTTTAGCCAAAGGATTAATGATAATATTCCTGGGCTGAGTTTAGAAGGTGCTCGATCAATGGAAGAATACTTACAAGTTGTCCCGTCAGAGCTAGAGATTATAAGACAAGACTTTGAAAAGAAGAGTCTCGAGTTTGGGAAAAGGATTGAGTAGCTGGAGGAAGAGAAAATGCGCTTGAGATTAGATGTGAAAGTGCAAAAGGTAGAGGCTGAGAAGTTAAGAAAAGGGAAGAATAGGGTTGAAGAAGATCTGGATAGTTTAAAGACAGGCTATAAGAAGATACGTCTATCGATGAGGACTGTTGGTTTAGGAAAAACTTCAGAACAATGGCGTCAAGAGGTTCCAAACGAAAGGACTAAAGCTGATCAATTGGAGGAGAAATTCTGAGAGGCACTAGCTCGAAATGAATTTGTGGAAAAAAGCCTCTCAGAAAGTCGAAATGAATGAAGCAATTTAAAGGCTAGAGTCGCGAAACTTGAGAAATCTCTTCATCATCACCGAAGCCGTAATTCTGTGAAAGAATTAAGAGCAAGCTTAAGTAAGATAGAAGAAATGAAAGGGAAAATAGAAGAATTAGAGACAAACATTACTTACGGGCGTGAAATGCGGACTAAGTCCTTCAAAACAAGTGAAGAAAGGTGGAGGAGCAACTTCATCAGGCTGCAGAGTAAGTCGAAATGAGGGATTACATTATGGGAGAAGCCATAACCTAAATTTGAGAGATAGCTGGCTATTTGCAGACTGTGGCGGTACAAGCAGATATACTGAGTGTGAAGTATGAGTTGCAATTAGATCGGGGACAGGAGCTAGCTTCACTACTTAGAAAAATTAGAACTTTAGGTGCTAGGGCAAAGCCTTATTTGTAACTTGATTTTATGTAAAGAACTTTGTTTTCTAGAAAACTTTTCTAAATGGAATTTAATCAGAATCGACACCTTCTTTGCATTCATATCATACATTCGCACTCACTTTCATTTCATGCATATAAGGCCATTGAAAGATCCTAATTAATTAATAATTATTTCAGTAATCTGAAAACTGACAAAAATTAATCAAACACATATTCTTATGGTACACGAAGGAAAACTAAAGCAATGGATAAAAGAATAGAAAGGTTGGAACAAATGCAGAAGGTGAAGCAAGAACAGATGGAAGCACAAATGCAAGAGCAGCTGGTTAAGATCTAGCAGGATATGATGGACAAAATGATGGAATCTCAGAGAAATATGATGACTCAAATGACTCAGATGACGCAGCTGTTAAATGGGCTTATGGATAAAGGAAAGAGCCCCATGGTTAATGTTGAGGAGAATACTGAGTATCCTCAATATCCCCTTGATTTTACTCCACCACATGTGCAAACACAACCTGAAGTAAATTTACAAAAGCCATCTATCACGATTAGGCCTCAACAATTCCAAGCTGGTGCTTCAATGAATCTCTTCATCATCACCGAAGCCGTAATTCTGTGAAAGAATTAAGAGCAAGCTTAAGTAAGATAGAAGAAATAAAAGGGAAAATAGAAGAATTAGAGACAGCATTACGAAACTGTGAAATGCGGACTAAGTCCTTCAAAACAAATGAAGAAAGGTGGAGGGAGCAACTTCATCAGTTGCAGAGTCAAGTCAGAAACAGGGATTACATTATGGGAGAAGCCATAACCTAAATTTGAGAGATAGCTGGCTATTTGCAGACTGTGGCGATACAAGCAAATATACTGAGTGTGAAGTATGAGTTGCAATTAGATCGGGGACAGGAGCTAGCTTTACTACTTAGAAAAATTAGAGCTTTAGGTGCTAGGGCAAAGCCTTATTTGTAACTTGATTTTATGTAAAGAACTTTGTTTTTTAGAAAACTTTTCTAAATGGAATTTAATCAGAATCGACACCTTCTTTGCATTCATATCATACATTCGCACTCACTTTCATTTCATGCATATAAGGCCATTGAAAGATCCTGATTAATTAATAATTATTTCAGTAATCTGAAAACTGACAAAAATCAATCAAACACACATTCTTATGGTACACGAAGGAAAACTAAAGCAATGGATAAAAGAATAGAAAGGTTGGAACAAATGCAGAAGGTGATGCAAGAACAGATGGAAGCACAAATGCAAGAGCAGCTGGTTAAGATCTAGCAGGATATGATGGACAAAATGATGGAATCTCAGAGGAATATGATGACTCAAATGACTCAGATGACGCAGCTGTTAAATGGGCTTATGGATAAAGGAAAGAGCCCCATGGTTAATGTTGAGGAGAATACTGAGTATCCTCAATATCCCCTTGATTTTACTCCACCACATGTGCAAACACAACCTGAAGTAACTTTACAAAGGCCATCTATCACGATCAGGCCTCAACAATTCCAAGCTGGTGCTTCAATGAATCTCAAAACTGGCTCAGGTTCAGGAGATAATCCAATCAATACTAATGTCCCTAATTTGGATGAAGTAGCTTAAGGAGATAGGACAAAAGTAGAATTACCAAAGCAGCTAGAAGATAGATGTAAATGGTTGGAGGAGAAGTTTAAGGCGATAGAAAGTTTCGATAGCTGTTATGGAATTGATGCCAAGGATTTAAGCTTGGTCCCAGACTTGGTGCTTCCATACAAGTTCAAAATGCCTGAATTTGATAAATATAATGGGACAAGTTGCCCCAAAGCTCATAATACTATGTTTTGTAAAAGAATGATGGGGTACATTAATAATGACCAACTGTTGATCCATTGCTTCCAAGATAGTCTGGTGGGAGCAGCAGTCAAATGGTATAACCAGTTGAGTCGTGCCAGAATTGGTTCATAGAGAGATTTGGCTCAAGGATTCATGAAACAGTACAGTCATGTGACAGACATGACTCCCGGCAGAATTACTCTTCAAAACATGGAGAAAAAGGCTAATGAAAGTTGTAGACAATATGTACAGAGGTAGAGGGAGGTTACCATCTAAGTCCAGCCACCACTTTTGGCAAAAGAGACCACAATGCTCTTTATTAATACATTGAAGGCCCCGTTTATCACTCATATGCTAGGAAGCGCTACAAAGAGCTTCTCGGACATTGTAATGACTAGAGAAATGATTGAGAATGCCATAGAAAGTGGAAAGATCGAGGTAGGAGAAAGTAACAAGAGAATGGCCACAAGAAAGAAAGAAAGCGAAGTGAATAACGCAAGCATAGGGTACTCAAAGTCGATTACCGTTAATAAACCAAAAGCAGTGACTACTAGACATCAAGGTTCATCAAGGAAAGAATCTGGCACAAGGCAAAGCAATGAGAAACTCCAATTTACGCTGATCCCAATGACGTATAAGAAGTTGTATCAAAGCTTATTCGACGCGCATGTTGTGTCTCCTCACTACCTGAAGCCGATGCAACCTCCTTACCCAAAATGGTATGACTCAAATGCCCAGTGTGAGTACCACGCAGGGATCACAGGGCATTCGATAGAAAATTGTCTTGCTTTCAAGAAATTGGTAGAAAAATTCATCAACATTGGTATTGTGAAGTTAGATGACGCACCAAATGCAGAAAATCCATTACCCAATCATACTAATAATGGGGTCAATGCAATCAGTGAAAGTTCAGAGAGAAGAATCAAAGCAAGTGTCGCGAAAGTTAAGACTCATTTAAGATTGGTCTGGAAAGAAATAGTCGAAAGGAGACTAATTGTTACAGAAGAGAGTCATGGAAAGTTGATAAATTATTGTGAGTACCATTGTAAAATGGGTTACGAGATTCAGAATTGTATGGAATTTAGAACTTCGGTGCAAAATTTGATGAATAATAAAAAAATTGAGTTTTGTGAAGAAGGCGCAAAAGAGAGGAGCATATGCGTGTCCGGGTCAACAAAAATGAGCTCAAAAGTCAACTTTCCAGTGGTTATCATTTCATGACCCAAAAGCAATGAAGCAGGGGTACAGATGGCGCCGAAGATAATCATTCAAAAGCCAGCAGTTTTTTCGTATAGGGATAGCAAGAGAGTCCTTTGGAATTATGATTGTAATGTGACGATCCAAGGAAAAGCAAGTGCCTCAAAAGAAGATCAAGATACAGGTTCTCATACTCGTAGTGGGAGACACTACGATTTGGTAAATACCGGACCAGAACCAGTAAAAGGGAAAGCTCTCCAATGGTAGAACAAGAGGAGGAAAAATCAGGCGAGCCTGAGTCGCTTGTCAATGAACCGGTGATGGAGGAATAAGCTAAGGAGTTTCTGAAATTTTTGAAACACAGCGAGTACAGTGTTGTGGAACAGTTGCATAAACAACTCGCATGCATATCTGTATTAGCTTTGCTCCTGAGTTTAGACGTGCACTGAAACGCATTGATGAAAGTTTTGAATGAGACTTATGTGGCCAGTGATATCTCGGTTAATAAACTGGATAGATTAATTGGTAACATAAGTGCTGACAATTTCATCTATTTCAACGATGATGAAATTCCGCCAGGCGGCAGGGGGGCCACTAAGGCTCTGCATATTACCACTAGATGCAAAGGGTACACACTGCCAGGGGTCTTGATAGACAATGGGTCAGCGTTAAACGTATTACCCTTATCCACATTAAACAGATTACCTATGGATAGTTCACACATGAAAGAGTGCCAAAACATAGTTAAGGCGTTTGATGGCACGCAAAGAAGAGTCATAAGGAGAATTGAGATACCCTTATTAATTTGCCCGACTACTTATGAGGTGTATTTCTTGGTCATGGATATCAAACCTTCCTATAACTGCTTACTAGGAAGACTGTGGATACATTCGGCAGGGGCAATGCCTTCGTCATTACATCAGAAGTTAAAGTTGGTAACAGATAGTCGGCTAATAACAATAAAGGCTGAAGAGGACATTATTGCAGTTGTAACTAGTGATATGCCGTACTTGGAGATAAATGACGAGACAACTGAATGTTCTTTCCGGTCTTTAGAGTTCGTGAATGTGACCTTCATTACGGAAGGAAACAGAATTTCGGTACCAAAAATCTCTAAAACCACAAGAATGGGATTACAGATGATGATAGGAAAGGGAGCTTTGCCGGTAAAAGGGCTTGGAAGATATCTTCAGGGAAAGGTGGGGGCTCCGATGTTGAAAGAAAAGCAAGATCGCTTTGGCTTAGGATTCAGGCCAGACGCCAAAACAAAGAAAAAAAGAGTTGGAAAAAAGGAAAGAAAGAAGAAGGGCTCGTTTGAGTGGTGAAGAAATCAAGTGGGAACCCATGATAATTCCATACATATCCAAAACATTTGCGTCGGGAGGGGTCATTCATGCTGAGCAGAAGGTGCCAAAAGGAGAAGACATCATAGCAATGTTGGGCAATGTCTACATTAATGCCATATCTGAGGAGGCAATTGAAGAAGGGACCTTATCAGATATCCGACCTTATGAACCGGGAAGCGTTTTAGACAATTAGATTGCAGAAGAAATTCCTGTAGTATTTATAGCTTACTCAGAGTAATGTTCAAAACGCACTTGTTACTTTAAGCCTAGAAGCAATAAGATTTCTTTGGTGAAATAGGCTCACGTTCAAACATTATTATGCCAATAAAGTACATTTTTGTTATCATTTGAAGCAAACAATTCTTTCATTCTTTTTTATTATTTCAGATTCTTTATTTTGTGATTCCCCTCAAATCATCTTCTCACAACTATTCATAATTATACCATACAAATAATCATTCATAAATTCATTCATTCCATATTCTTTTGAACTTACAATAGGTTCCCGAATATCAACGATATTCGCGATGCTGCTGGGGACTCAGAATATCCTTTTGAACAAGACATGTGTTTAGAAGGATCATAGGACTTTGAAGATGACATAGATTGTGACTTATCTCTGGACTTGTTAAGAATGGTAGAACAGGAAGAGAAACAAATTCTACCTCATAAGGAGACAGTGGAAGCTGTGATGCTGGGGGAAGGGAAAGTAGTAAGTATTGGAACGTGCATAGCTAAAGAAACGAAGTAGGATCTCGTTGAGTTGCTACAAGAATTCAAAGATGTCTTCGCATGGTCATATCAAGATATCCCCGGTTTAAGCACCGACATTGTAGTACACTGTCTTCCCATAAAAGAGGATTGCAAGCCAGTTCAGTAGAAGCTCCGAAGGATGAGGCCAGATATTGTGCTAAAAATAAAGGAGGAAGTCAAAAAGTAGTTTGATGCCAAATTGATCGTTGTAAATCAGATTTTTAAATTTATAAATGAGAATGATCGAACTTGGAAACTAACTCTGACAATGATTAAAGGCAAGTGTACCTATCGAACAGTAGTATAGCTTAGGCAAGATCGGATTGTCGAACCCAAAAGAACTAAAAGTACTAATACTAACTTTCTTTCTATTATTTAGCCTAAATATTAAGTGATTGGTTGTTTAATCTAAAATTAACTAACTACCAAGCTAAGACGCAAAGACAAAAAGACTAAATTGGGGAGATAACTTTTATAAAACTCAGTTCATTTAGACGATACCCTTAGGAAGAATCCACCTAGACTTCACTTGTTATCTAGCACTGAACTATATGATTTATTCACTTAGTTTGATCCGTAAGACTCCCTAACGTATATTAAACCCTCTCTCGAGGCCAATAACGTCTAACCCTAGGTTAATTAATGGAAATCTCTTTCTCTGTTAATAACCCCCTAGAATAGAAGTAAATCGATCTATGGACTCCCATATTAGGTTTCACCCTAATCCGGCAAAATCTCGTTACCCTATCTCTAGGCATGCGATCAACTCTGCTTAATTATGCTAGATCTACTCTTAAGCAGGGACTTTTGCTCCTCCACCTAAGCACATCAAATTTGGATTAAGCTCACATAATTAAGAACAAACTAAGTATTTATCATATATTTCAGAAAACAATAACAAGATTCATCATAGGTTTCATCCCCTTCGGGTATCTGAAGGGTTTAGTTTATAACTGTAAAAGAAAACATCTCAAGAGAAAAGATAAAACAAAACATAAGAAATCCCTAAAACCCCCTGAAGGAATTGAAGGAGAGATTCACCATCTTGAGTAGAATTCCGGCTTCTTGAGATGGATCAACTGGCTATCTTCGAGTGATTCTTCACAGACCTGGCCTTTTCGGCTTGGCTCCTTGGCCTAGCTAACCGCCTCCTTTCTGGTAGCACTCAGGGGGTTTATATAGGCTCTTAAAATAGGTTTCTTCACCCCTAAGTATCCAAATCCGACTGAAATTGTTCATTGCCATGACAGGGACACGGCCGTGGCACACGTTCGTGTGGACCGTGGCCAGGCCGTGCTCGGACTTCTTTAATGAAGCACGACCGTGTGAATCGAGAGAAGGTAGTGTTCTAGATTATCAGTGAGGCACGGCCATGTGGGCTTAAGTCCAGGTCGTGTCAATTTCCTCTTTGGCCGAATTTGCTTCGTTTTGGGCCCGTTTTATGTTTTTTTTATCCTCGGTGCTTTCCTGAGTATAAGACATGAAAAGAAAGGATTAAAAACACCTTTTTACATGAATCAAGGGATAAATCATCCAAAAGCATACTTAATGTGGGATTGAAATATGTTACTTTTACGGTTTATCAGGAATTCTTGCAAGAGATCAAATATTCAGAATGGGTAGCCAACATCGTGCCTGTCCCTAAGAAAGATGGGAAAGTTCGAATGTGTATGGATTATAGAGACCTAAATAAGGCTAGCCCAAAGGATAATTTTCTTTACCCCACATTGATACTCTGGTGGATAATACGGTAGGCTATTCGTTGTTTTCATTCATGGATAGGTTCTTGGGGTACAATTAGATAAAGATACATTCTCAAGACATGGGAAAAACTACCTTCATAACATTATGGGGTACATTCTGTTATAAAGTGATGCCATTTGGGTTGAGAAACGCAAGAGCTACATACCAAAGGGCCATGGTAACTTTGTTCCATGACATGATACATAAAGAAATTGAAGTTTATGTGGATGATATGGTTGCAAAATCTAGAACAGAAGAGGAACACATCCAAGTTTTGAGGAAACTGTTCCTGAGATTGAGAAAATTCCAGTTAAAACTCAATCCAGCGAAATGTACTTTCGGAGCTAGATCTGATAAATTGCTAGATTTGTAGTCAGTGAATGGGGAATTGAGATTGACTCAGCTAAGGTCAGGGCTATACAAGAATTGCCTCCACCGCGCACCTCAAAAGAAGTTCGAGTTTCCTTGGAAGGCTGAATTACATTGTTCGGTTTATTTTACAACTAATTGAGAAATACGATCCTATATTTCCTCTTCTTAAGAAACACAACCCAGGCGTTGGGATGATGAATGCCAAAGAGCTTTTGATAGGGGTAAGCAATACTTGCCAAGCTCCCCAATATTGTCACCTCCATGCCCAGATAGACCATTAATACTGTATTTGACAGTGTTTAACAACTCCATGGGATGTGTGCTTGGTCAACATGATGAGTCCGGACGAAGAGAAAAAGCAATATATTACCTCAGTAAGAAGTTCACTGAGTGTAAGATGAAATACTCACCGGTTGAGAAATTGTGTTACGCTCTGATTTGGAGAACTCGGAGGCTGAGACAATACATGTTGTACCACACGTATTGGTTAATATTGAAGTTGGATCCTTTAAAGTGGAAGGATGGGCATATGGGAAATCCTACTTTCTGAATTCGACATTGTCTATGTGAGTCAAAAAGCTGTGAGAGGGAGTTCAATAGCAGATTTTCTAGCTAGCAGAGCTTTAGAAAATTATGAGCCATTGAATTTCAATTTCTCCAACGAGAATCTAATGTATGTAGCTGCTGTGAAGGAAGACACCCTAAAGGATCATCTTTGGAAGCTAAATTTCAACGGAGCATCAAATGCTATCGGTAATGGAATTGGGGCAATGTTAGTATCCCCAGATGGAGATCATTATCCATTCACTTGCAAATTGGATTTCGATTGTACAAATAATATGGCAGAATATGAAACGTGTATCATGGGACTCCGGGCAGCCATGGAGCGTGAAATCAAAGTGCTAAAAGTAGATGGAGATTCTGTACTAGTGATCTACCAACTAAAAGGCGAATGGGAGATAAGAGACCCCAAATTGATCAATTATCGAAGGATAGTTATGGGGTTAATTGAGGAGTTTGATGATATCACTTTTAGTTATCTCCCGCAAGAAGAAAATCAGATGGCAGATGCTTTGGCCACTTTGGCCTCCATGATCAAAATAGGTAAACAAGTGGACATGAAGCCTATTCAAATAAGTATCTATGAAGCCCCAGCAGATTGTTACAATGTAGATGAAGAAGAAAGAGATGATCATCCTTGGTATCATGATATATTACGATACGTGAAAAATCGTGAATATCTTGATCAGGCAACCGAGAATGACAAAAGGACCTTGAGAAGACTAGCCTGTGATTATGTCTTAGATGGGGAGATCTTGTATAAAAGAAGAAAGGATCAGGTACTTTTGAGATGTTTTGATGCTGTTGAAGCTAATAAAATTTTAGAAGAAGTCCATGAGGGCGTTTTCGAAACTCACGCCAATGGCTTTACAATGGCCAGACAAATTATGAGATTCGGGCAGTATTGGTCTACCATGGAAGAAAACTATATCAACTATGCAAAGAGATGTCACAAATTCCAGATTTATGAGGACAAAATTCATGTACCTCCTTCGCCCCAGCATGTTATGACTTCCCCATGGCCCTTCTCTATGTGGGATATGGATGTCATCGGACTAATTTTGCTGAAGGCTTCGAATGGGCATCTATTTATTTTTGTGGTCATTGATTACTTCACCAAGTGGGTAGAGGCTCCTTCATACGCCAACGTCATTAAATCGACAGTTAGCAGGTTCTTAAAAAAGGAAATCATATGCCGATATAGGATGCCTGAGAAGATCATATTAGACAATGCACTCAACATGAACAACAGTACAATATCAGATGTCTGTAGTCAGTTCAAGATCAGACACCACAACCCATCATCGTATCGCCCAGAAATGAATGGTGCAGTAGAAACAGCCAATAAAAACATTAAGAAGATTGTAGGAAAGATGACAGAAACTTATAGAGATTGGCATGAGAAGTTGCCATTTGCTTTTTATGCCTACCGGACATCTGTCAGAACTTCTACTGGGGTAACACCTTTCTCGTTGGTCTATGGGATGGAGGCAGTCCTACCCATTGAAGTAGAGATACCTTTCCTCCGAGTTTTTTCAGAGCTAAAGTTAGATGAAGCAGAATGGATCCAATCTCGATATGATCAATTAAACTTGATTGAGGAAAAGAGGTTAAGGGCTATCCAACATGGTCAGATATATCAAAAACGGCTAATGCAAGCTTACAATAAAAAGGTCCTCCCGAGAGAATTTCATGAAAGGGACTTGGTATTGAAAAAGATTCTCCCCATACAAAAGATTTCAGAGGAAAATGGATGCCAAACTGGGAAGGATCTTACGTGGTAAAGAAGGCTTTCTCTGAAGGAGCACTGATTTTGGCTGAAATGGATGGGAAAAACTTGCCCAATCCTGTAAATTCAGATTCAGTCAAGAAGTACTACACGTGAAGAAGAAAAAGGCCAAAGTGAAAATCCGCAAATGGGGCTTTGAGATCAAAGGGGATTTGAGTTGACAACATGAAAAGGGCAGCTCAAATTGTGACATGCGGTGATCTTGCTATACTTGAATTAACAAGAAGGGGTATACTATGTCTTGATGCATCGACGAAGTACTCAAGATCTCTTAAACACATGGCAAACTCAAAATGGTCTTCCAGAAGCTCAGGCAGATAAACTCAGGCTGTGATATCTAGGGCACCTAGTGTTCGTTCTTATTCATATTGAATGTGCTATCTTTGAATACTTGTTTCTTTTCAAGATGAACATTTTCAGTTAATTTCTTTTGTTTTCTTTTGGATAATTTATGTATCTTAAGCTTCACTTCACACCAATTTTATTCTCATCTCTTGTTATTACTTTCTACAAGCATGTTGCATTGAAATAATGAGTGATGGACCAACAATACTCTCATACAAGAAGTTTTGCATATTACTTTAGAGGTTTCCAAATAACACAAAAACCTGAAACAGGACCATTGTCTAAAACTCACCAGACCTAAGGTTTGGAAACACTTAGAAAGGTGGGGTCTAAGGAGTGACGATCTCTTCGAATTTTCAATCAAAATATCACGGCAGAGATGAGGCTTTAACAAACAAGCAGTAAGAAAGAGACCATTCTTAAAGAAGAAATTCTGTGCTCATGCTTGACATTTAGAGAATGGTGTAGCAGATCATTTTGATCCTATACACCTGAATCATAGCGAGTGGCAGTGTAATGATACAAGCTTTGCGCCCTCGAGGTATAATGGAAGGGACCCTAAAGTTACAGTGGGGGCAAACCAGTTGAGCAAAATATGATTGTTTTTTTCAGTTTTTGGCCAAAATACCAGCCAACCAAAAGACAGCGGGATACTCGCAATGATACCCTAAATTATTAAAAAGGACCATGCTCATGACATTTTGCATATATCATTCATAACACATGCAGGTAGGAGCATTTGATTCATTCTGATCATAGTATCCTAATCATCTTACATAAACATAAGCACATAAAATCAATTTTACAGGTCGTGTCCGCTGAGGACGATATGGCTACACCAGCAAATTCATAGATCTTGTCTCCCTAGAGTAATAGTGAAGCAAACTAAGGATCAATTTTTATTTTCTTAAAGTTTCAGCAAAAAAGATTGAAGTTACAAATCTCCTCTCTGAATTATTATTTTCTCAAAGTTCCAGTAGAGTAGGCTGAGGCTACAAATCCCTTCTCCCTGAGATTACATTGAGGATCAATCTTTATTTCCTTAAAGTTTCAGCAGAGAAGATTGAGGTTACGAATCTTTTCTTTCTGAATTCTTAGCGCCTTCCAGTGGAGTAGGTTGAGGCTACAAATCCCTTCTCCCTGAGATTATATTGAGGATCAACCTTTATTTTCGTGAAGTTTCAGTAGGGAAGATTGAGGTTACAAATATCTTCTCCCTAGATTCTTATCTCCATGAAATTCCAGTGGAACAGACCAAAGTTAAAAATCTTATACCTTTGAAGTTGCAGTGGGTCGGATCAAATTTACCAAATCCTATCTCCCTGAAGTTGCGGCGGAACAAATTGAAGCTACAAGTCTAAATTCCTTGAATTGCCCCTAAAGATGCAGTGGGATGGAATGAAGCTACTCGAAGAAGAGAGGCACCGAAAGAAGTCAAAGATTCGGCAAGACCGGGCAAAATTGGTCTTTCTTAGAAGTTTTTGCTCTGTTCTCGTTACAAGATAACGAGCAAAGTGGGGCAGCTGTAAAGCTCAATTCTTGCCCGGGCCTTAAACACAAAATAAACAAAATAAAATAAAACACCAAAAATTCAAAGTTTATCACAGTCCATTAAACTACATCAGTCAAATCCAATTACACGGCCCGAAAAGCCCAATAATGTCAGAAATCAGAAAACCTTAGGGGAGTTTCCAGAATTTTCCAGCGCCGCAGCAGCCTACCCCGCGCGTGCCTCCATGCACACCACTACTCGTGCCTCCGCACGCCACGTCCGTGCCTTCCACACCTCTAAACAAGGCCACCAATAATAGAGAAACAATAAATATATACAAAAATAATAGTAAAAGAATTGTATTTCAATGGCTATAAAAAAGCCACCAAACTCTTGTAATTTTTTTTTACGCACACAGAGAATATGGAGAATTACGAATCAGAAACAGAAATTCGAAGGTGGTTTTTTTGATTTCAATTTTTTTCAATTTTCAAATTCGATTCGGTTAGCTTTCGATTTTTTTTCCTTTGCGTGTGAGATTAAAAAAGGAGCAGGAGAGTACCTGTTTTGGGTAGCACCGTCGGAGCTTCGTCTCCTTCGTCGAAATCGCACCCAAAGGGGAAATCGAAGCCTTCTTCGATTTTGAATTCGGGGTTTCGGCTGAAAGGGAACAAAAAAGGGGGCTAGGGTTTTGATTTCAAAAGAAGGGAAGGGGGCCGATTTTTAGATTTTTTTAGGTTTTATTAGCCTTTTAGAACCGTGCAAAACGGCGTCATTTGAAGCCTGATAAAATGGCCTTAAAACGATGCCATATAAGGCCGCCTTGACCCGATCTGATCCAGTGCCCTCAGGATCCGCACATTTCTGTGGTGAAGGGATATTTGTGCAATCGGTCCCTCTTTTCTGCATCGTTATTTGATTAGACCTTAGGTACTTTTTCTTTGTTTTTTTAATTAGTCTCTGTAATTCACGCGCACTTTCAATTTAGTCCAACTTGAACGCTACGTTTTGGGCTTTGGAAATATTTACTGGTTTGGTCCTTAATTATTTGTGCACATTTTAACTTGGCCCTTAATTTTGTTTAGATCATTTTATTTATTTATAAAGTAGCCTGCCAGTTTTGTTATTATCTCAATTGAGTATTTTCTTAGTTTATATTCATAATCTTTGCAAATTCTTTTATGGTATTAAACTTATTTATTATTTATTATAGAAATTATTTTGATAAATTATTTTATTGATTTTATGATGTTTTAATCGGTCATATACTTCTATTTGTGCATATTTTAATTTATTATATAAATACTTAATTTCAAGAGTTTTATAGGTTACTCAATTTTAAAGAATTGTATAGTATTTAATTCAAATACCCTTATACACTATTAATTTATACTTACATATAATTTGTATTAAAACTATCTTATTTTATATATATTATTAATTTCATATTATTTTATGTATGTATTTTCTTTTAAATCTATATATGTACATATTTTATTTTAAATCTATATATAAAATTATAATTGTTATTTTAAAGATCTTATTTTAAATTATGTTTTATTTATTTCAAACACCTCCCTATATTTTTTTTATATACATATGTTATTTATATTATGTATCATTTTAAATTATTTTGTATATCACGTATTTAAATTTCAAAATGTATAAATTTTGGATTCATTTATGTAGTATTATGTTTGTTTGTAACTTGCTTTGAATTTGTTTTGGAATTGTTCTTAATTCATAAGTTTTTGAATATTATCGTTAGCATTTGCATAATGTTGATATGAGACCATTGCTATTGTGCATATCTTAATGTGTTCTTTCATATTAAATTTCTTTTTAACCTCATTGGCATGTATTATTATTCCATGTTTACTACTATACTTCATTTTTATCATTGTATTGCAATCGAGATTTCCAACTTAATTGTTCAAATGTTTTTTATCCAAACAAACCAAATAAATACTTTATAAGTCAATTTTAAAATAGCTCATTTGAAAACTCCTCAAAATAAGGCAATGTTCCGTGTTTGGAAATATGAGAAATCGTGCCCTAACGTGTTGGGTTTCAGTTTTTTGTTTAACCAAATAACCGAATATCCTTTTAAAATTTCATTCGTGTTTTCTTAGCTAAAAAAACAAGGCAATATCTTGTGTTTGGAAATCCGAGAAATCGTACCCTAATGTGCTGGGTTTCGGTTTTTCCTTATAACTAGATCCTCAAGTATCCTTTTAAAAAAAATTTTTTGCATGAATTTTGAAAATTACGAGATGATCTTGATATCGAGGGTTTTAAATGTCATACCCTAACGTGTTGGGCGTGAGATTTCATTCGTTTGGAATAAGAGAATTTCAATATCCACTTCAAATTATTTGAAGTTATCGTATTCTAAATCCTTTCAAATTCTCGACATTAGGACATTAATTAGTCAATTTGGTACCAAATTTGGGCGTTGCGAGAGTGATAATCCTTCCTCGTACGTAATTGACTCCCGAACCTATCTTCTTAGATTTCGTAGAACAAAATTATTGTTTTAATAATAAAAATGTTTTATTAAAATAATCCATCTCAAGATGATCCGATCACACCTCGAATAAAAGATTAGTGACGACTCTCGTTTTTTGTATTCATTTTCAAAACCAAAGTCGACCCTGTTTTACGTAAAAAATGGTTTCGACAAGTGGTATATCACAAGTTACACCACCACGCTCCCGCTGCACACTCTAGCTCGAGCAGAACCAAATCAAACCTAAGACTTCTCACACACACCCAGAACACTTAACCACTGAAGCAGATACACACTTGTCCTATCACACACAGTTAATCTAAACGTCAAAACATTCAACATCATACCTGTCTAAAAATCATCGAGGATACTCTTAAATTCAATGTTTGGTGGACCTACATCAAAAACATGCTCCCACCTTCTTCCAACAGTCGCCCAAATGGCGCTTCTTACAGTACTCACATAATGCAGCACTCACACCACTACCCGCACCCTCAATAAAATTGCTATTGCCACTCAAATGCATTCTAACACGCTTCGCAAAATGAGGCTCCAACCTCAGAGGACTACGATCTCTTTTCTTCCCACAATCCACACACCTAGCTTGAAGGGTTTCACTAGTCTCCCTTATCTATCCTCGAACACCTTATCTAATACCTCCCTCAGTACCCGAGTCAATGCCTCAGTACCAAGCTCCGGGTTATCGCTACCCGAAGTTAGTGGAATTACACTGACCCCAGACTTCTGAATAGTCTCACGCCTCAGAGAAGTAGACGAATTCTCGCGATCTTGCTTACCTTTAGAATCCATATCCGTCCTGTGGCTAACTTAAGATATCTATATTTTTAGAAAATGAACACAACTTAAATACATAAATTTATATTTCTAATCTTACATTTTTGAATTTCTACCTGGACCAACATCGGAGTTTCAGACAATTCAATTTCGTAAAATATTTACAAAGCACAATCATTCAACTTACTGTGGTAAAGTTTCTCAAAAATTTCTTTTTAAAACCACCACGTGCGCACACGGATATGTAAAAACACAGGCTGAGTTTTTGCAAACCTGGCTCTGATACCACTAAATGTAACACCTGAAACCCGGCCCAAGAGTTTAGATCGAATCCCGGATATCACATTGATCACCGAAGTGATCATAGGTAAATTTTTACAAAATAATTGATACATCAAATCGTGATATTTAATCGTTTAATAACCGGGCAGAAAAATTATAGTTAATATCGTATATATATAAGCAAAATAAAACTTAAATCGGAATTTGTACCACAGTTTTATAAAATTTTACATTTCGAAACTGAATGACAAATAGAACTCAAAATATAACTTATACTGAATTTTTACCAAGATTGTCCGAGACCTCTGGACACTGAGTCCAGCGTTAAAATTATGAGAAGATACCTGAAAAGGAAACACTAAGAGGGGGTGGGCTACGCGAGCTCAGTGTGAGTTCGATTCAAGACAAAGAATAGAAATACAGTATTCAAATCAGAAGCACAACAGAATTTCCAACACACAGAGAGTCAGAGAGTATGCTTGGAACTAACGTCCCAACCAAACGTAACAACCAAAGCACACCAAATTCACACAGAAAACTCTACATGAGTGATGAACAGACAACTAATCTTACAGACAGAACACATAGACAGATGCAAATTTACAGCTCACCTATCCAGCCAACACACTTCTCCGTCCCCCAATCGCACCCAATAAGAACTGTTTAAGCTCATCCAACCAGAACACACGACTTAGGAATATAATGAGAATATCTCAATTAGTTATGTCATAACTAAATACGAAGGAGCTGACAAAAGGAAATTGTTGTTTGTTATAACTAAATACGACTTAGCTGTTTAAGCTCACCCAAGACATAATTTTTGATAAAACCCCAGAAAAGGTTTAGGTACCTGAAATTATGAATATAATGAGATATCTCAATTAGTTATGTCATAACTAAATACGATGGAGCTGACAAAAGGAAATTGTTGTTTGTTAGGATTGACCCGATTAAGAAACAAGTAAAAAAATAGCGGAATAAAATGAGAAATTGAACACACAAATTTAACATGGAAAAAACCCCTCCAAAGAGGATAAAAAACCACAGGCAAAGATAATTTTATTATAATGGAAAGCAAACGAAGAGTACAAAAGATGGAGATAAAAAATATACCTCGAAAACCCAAAAAACAAAGAACCCTCAAAACGTAAACACAAAATTCTCTAAATGTGTTATGAGTTCTAATCTCTAATGGGTGTATTTTTTAAGGTTGTAAAAGAACCTATTTATAGGCTAAATTAGTATGCCAAATAAGCTATGCTAATAAATGCTAAATATATTATACTAATAAATACTAAATCTTCTAGAAAGAAATTATATTTTATTTAACTTGACTTGCAAGCAATCTTTTAGAATTTGGGTCACACAACTCTAACAATCTCCACCTTGACACGAATTCTTACAACACCATCTTTGCCAAAGCCCGCCACGGGCCTATATTAAACTATGCAGGGAATTAACTGGGTCGAATCTGTGCTTAGAAGCTGAAAGACTTCTAGCCTTCGACTTGTGCACTGCCAAATCAAAACTAACCCGGGTCTGATTTTCAAAAACACAGTGTCCTAACTTTTCAAAACCTGCATCCAAAAGAGAACCTCTCTTCAACAAAACGGTCATACTTTTTTCCCTCCTATGACCAAGTTGCCTCTACTCCAAACGAGTTAACTTCGACTCCATAACGGACGAGAGACGTTCGATTTCACCGGTCACTGTAGAACCTTCCAGAATATAAAGACTGTTGGTTCTTTTACCTTTTAACAAAATGAGAGTTCCACGAGATACTTTAATGGCGCTCGACTCGATGTTGATTCTGTATCTTTTCAAGTCTAAAATACTCAAAGAGATGAGATTCTTTTGTAAATCAGGTACATACCTAATATCTGAGAGCGTCCTAATTGTCCCATCATATATCCTAATTTTAATAGTACCAATACCAATTACCTTACTAGATGAATTGTTTCACATGTGCACAACTCCACCTTCAACCGAACTGTATGTGGAGAACCATTCTCTATTGAGACATATGTGGAATGAACATTCCAAATCTAGGATCCACTCAGATATGAGCTTGGAGTTATCACTCGTTGACACTAACAAGATATCATTATTGCTTTTATCGGCCAAATTAGCACTAGCTACATCTTTCTCGTTACTCTTAGTAGCTCTTTTATTTCGCAGTTTATAACAATTTGCTTTGACGTTACCTAACTTTTTTACAATAGCGACATATTTTTTCTCGTTTCTTTGATGCTACCAAAACGAAAGCTTGCCTATCTGCCTTGCTATCCAAACCAAACTCATTGTCGAGTTTGTCTCTACTCAACAAATGACGCTTCACATCTTCGAACGAGAGTTGGTCTCTGCCATAAATCAGGGTCTCCCTGAAAAACTTGTATAAATGGGGAAAAGAGCACAATAATAGCATAACCTGATCTTCATTGTCAATATGAACCTCAACGTTCTTTAAATCATTTAAAAGAGTAATGAATTGACTGATGTGATCTTTAAGAAGCTCACCTTCATTCATGTGAAACGTAAATAGACGTTGTTTCAACACTAAACTGTTAGCTAGAGACTTAGTCGCATAAAGAGTTTCTAACCTTTTTCCACAAGGCATATGAAGTATTCTCCATCAATACCTCTTGCAATACCATATTCGTGAGGCACAACTAGATTACAGACAATGCCTTTCCATCAAGCTCTTCCCATTCTATTTGATTTTGATTCTCAGGCTTTTTCCCGACAACAACCTTTTTCAAGTCGGTTTGAACTAGAATTGCCATCATCTGAACTTGCCACAGATTGAAATTTGTCTCACCATCTAACTTCTCAATTTCAAAACTTGTTGCTACCATATCTGAACGGGTTGATCTATGAAAATTAAACTAGCTCTGATACCACTGGTTAGGATTGATCCGATTAAATAACAAGTAAAAAATAGTGAAATAAATTGAAAAATTGAACACACAAATTTAACGTGAAAAAACCCTCCAAAGAGGATAAAAAATCACAGGCAAATATAATTTTACTATAATGGCAAAAAAATGAAAAGTACAAAAGATAGAGATAAAAATTAAACCTCGAAAACTCGAAAAAAAAAACCCTTAAAACGTAAACACAAAATTCTCTGAATGTGTTATGAGTTCTAATCTCTAATGGGTGTATTTTCTAATGTTGTAAAAAAACCTATTTATAGGCTAAATTAGTAAGTCAAATAAACTATGCTAATAAATGCTAAATATATTATACTAATAAATACTAAATCTTCTAGAAAGAAAATATATTTTATTTAACTTGACTTGCAGGCAATCTCTTAGAATTTGGGTCACACAACTCTAGCATTGTTGACAACGATAATATACGTAGAACACTTTAATATTATGGAAAAGTGAGAATCTTGAATGAAAATATATTTGAAAACTCATCAGAATAAAGAGACATTTCTATTATAACTTATGAAATGTATCTCGGACTTAAAGTCCAAACACCTGGAAGGTGTAAGTCAAGGGGAGTACATGTTAGCATAATAACGAAAAAATACAAGTCATAATATATAGAATTGACTTGTAACAAGAACGTTCACAAGACACTTGGTTTTTTTATTATGAAAAATGATTAATTTGTGGTGGATGCAAACACCAAATAAAGTTATTTATTTACGTCTAGTGAATTTGTATTCAGTTGATATAAGTTATTTAACAATATTGATGCCTGCAGCATAAAAATCGAGTTTCATGAGAAAATCATTAAATGTGAATATGATCTTGTTCAGAAGTTTTTATTAATTAATGTATTTATACATATAAGTTATTATCATCATTGTTGATATTAATGTATCAAATATCATTGGAGTTCCGGAAGAATTTCTAAGAGAAATAATTATTCGATAGATAAACTTTATAACGAAAGTATATCTAAAAATGAAATTTTGTCTCGACATGAAGATCGAGTGTTCAATAAGGACATACACAATGATATTATAAAGAATTGTTATTGAGTATCCAATAATGTTTACATAATCAAAATTAATCAGGGCTAATTTTCATGTAGATTGAAGACATTGAAAAACAATACAAATGGTCAAACAATAATGTTATAAAATGATGGTTCTGAAGTACTATTTCTTTATGTGACTAATAAAATAGTGAATGATAAAATACATCGTACTTTATAAAGTTGTTGGCGACATCTAAAGCATGAGAATGCAATTGAATTTTATTACTATATTGCTACATATCAATAAAATTTATTGTATATGTTGATGATTTACTAATTGATAAATAATATTGAATGTCTTAATATTGAGTTATAAAATGATGTTCAAATAAGGGGAGCAAAAATATGCACTATTGTAACACCCCTCACCCAATGCAGAGAATAATCGAAAATTCATTAGGCACTCCCTATCGCTACATTTGAAAAGTTAATTTTTAGCATTGGATTGTATCCTTTCAAATATCTTAAGTGATGCTTACATGAAGGGGAGTAAATTCAGACTTTTTTTTTTTTTTAAGGTTGTGAAATGATGTGTATTAAAGGATTATGTACTCTTTTTTCCTTCACTAGTTTTTTTGTGCCATAGGGTTTTTTTCCTATTAAGGTTTTTAATGAAACATATCCATTATACAATGAACATCCAAAGGGGGAGTGTTATGAAAGCTATTAAGTAGATGTTCATTATAATAAACATTTCATCTTTCTCAACTCTTCACCTTTCATATTCTTGTAACCTCTTTCCTATTTATGTATTAGAAAATGAGGAGTTTAATCTCCTTATATATATATATATATATATATATATATATATAGGAGTATACTACTTGTAATGATGATAAAAAAAAGATAAATGCAATAAAAATCTCCCTTTATTCTCATATATTATTATTGTGTTCTTTGCATTATTATTTTATAACAATTTTATTTTAATAATTAATTTTACTTTAATATTTAATGAGAATAAAAAAAGTATTATTTGGTTTTCATAAAAAAATAATATATAATAGTTAACTAAAAATGATTTAGGGCATATGTGTCATTGACTATTTACAATTTTAGAGTTAGTGCTTTCATATATAGTAAGGGTAATTATTTATTTTTAAAATATTTATTTTCAAAAAAATCTTTATATCGTGTTTATTGAAAAATATTATTGACTATTTTAAAAATATTATTTAGTAAATTTATTTTTATTATTGTAAATATAAAGTATTTTTTATATTATAAAATTTAAATAATTTTAAATTAATAAAAAATAAAAATTCAATTTTAAATAACCATAATTTTCTAACTCAACATCTCAATTAAGTTAGATTTTCAACAAATTTTATTTTTCTTTCTTAGCAATGAGAACCCTGTAAAAGAAAAATACTAATTTCAAGATAATGTAAAAAGCTAAATTTATAAATAAAATAAATTCACAAGAAGACAAAAAATAAGTTTGGTACAAGAAGATAATGTAATAAACAACGTGAAGAAAAGTAATATCTGCTGTGCTGTCTACGCGGCTGATAATTAAAAAATACAGGAAAATGAATCTAAGTCTTCGTTTTTGGGTCTACATAAATGATAAACAATTTTTATTAAACCCGCCAATTAAGTATTAAAAACATCATAATGAAAACATTAAAAATTTTGATACACCATGTTACTAAACCTTAAATTATATTGTATAATAATAATTGTCAAAATAAATAATAAACTAGTTTTTTTATCTCGTCCGGTAAATAATTTAATTATATGTATTTATTAAATATTAAATTTATTTGTATTTAAAAATAATATATTTTTTCATAAATAATATGAAATAATGTTTTCTAAGTACCATATAAAATATTATATAATATATACTATTTTAAGACTATATTTAATTTATAATTAAGTTAAAAAATTTTACCTATAAATTATAAATTTATTTAGTCACAAAGTCATTTCACTATAGTTTTGTGGCTGAGCTCTCCCTTATTACATACCATTACGTAAGCTACTCAATTAGTGCTTGTAAAATAAACTTGTCATAAGTGTATTATCCTCGTAGGATATCTTTGATCTCTTTAAGATAAATCTATTATCCCAAAATGATCTTATTTTATCTCATGGTAACCATTACATCTTCCTTCATTAAAAGTCAAATACAATCGACCCATGGCAATATTTATTTTTCATTTATCATGTAATGTCAATGAAATGATATCATTTACCCTTTTTTTGTTATAAATTTCACTATTATGAATTATGCTGCATACTGCAAAAGTCATATATCCAACACACCAGCTTTCGATTTTTTATCTATTTGAATTTAGGTTTTTACTTACATCAAAGTATATGAGTCACACATACATAGTCCTCATCCACTCAGGATTAAAGTATGTCACACTATGAACATCACAAGTGAATGAAATCCATAAACAGGGACGAAGGCTGTGGGGGAGAGAGACAAGGGTGGGAGATTTTTATTTTATTTAATATTAATATAATTATATTTATTTAGTATTAATATAGAATTTAAATTTATTATTATTATTTTGAAAATATTTATGTATTTTTTAAAATTAGGATCAAATTGAGACCATTTGTAAATATGTAACTAAATTGATATAATATGTAAAAGTTGAGGGCTGAATTTGTTATTATATCGATTTTTTAATTGCCACATCAACTTGTTATTTGTGATTTTAACATGAGTGACCAAAGTGATCGAACTATGTAACGTGGGTGCTTAAATTGTAATATTTTTGTTTTTGGTGCTTAAAATGAAGTTTTTGATAGTTGGGTGATTATGTGTGTAGTTTACCCAATAAATATTACAGCGTAACTTCATATATTTGAATAAATATGAATAAGAAAAATATGAAGCTTGTTAATGAGATTATTAACTTAATTGATGTTTTTGCTAATATCAAGCTAAAAAAAGTTAATCCGAAACCACGAAACCAACAAAAGTTTTAATATGACTGCTCATCACTTACCTCAAAACCCCACACGATTTCAACTACAAATCAACACGAGGAGAGCCCCACTCTACACGATTCTCTGCTGCCAAAACAGAAAATATAAACCTCCAATCGGTAATTTAAAAATCAAAAATACAGTACATTTAAGCCACTTACCAACAATCTACGGAAACAGAGAAACGAAATTCAGATAAGCAACAACTAAATGAAACAGAATAGAGAGAAGCATCAATTGAAAGAATAAAAGGGAAGGAAAATGGAATAAATTGACGTCAGTTTCTTTTCTTGAAAAAAGGGAAAATTTTGAAAAAAAAGAATAAAAATAAAAATAATCAAATATTAACTCCCAAATCCCTCAAATCTCTCCTCACTAACCCACTAACAGGCAAACTTTTCAGAAACCCAATTCCACCGAAACTCTCATTCCAACTGAGCAAAAATATCATCCTCGTTTGCGCAGGGATTCGAACATAAAACCTCCAACACACCAACTCCCTTACCACTCGAACCAGCATGCTCATTCTCATATGGATCAACAGACAATTTTATATATGCCCGCTCAACAAGGGCAAGGCTTGGATCTAAAAATAACCAAAATTTGCTAAAGGTAGGGCTTGAATTTGAGACCTCACACACACACCCAGATTACATAACCACTGAAGCAGATACACATTTGTGTCAGATATTTACAGAAAGAAAAACAAATTATTCAGGGCATTACATTACACTTGTTTGCTTGGACTTTGTTTGACTTCTTGTGTTTACCATGAGTCTAAGCCTTTTTTGTTCATTAAAAGGCAATGTTGTGTCTGTTTTATGGTGTCCCTTTGTCTTTGTTGTCTATTTGAGTGAGATATGTTTTGTTGTGATGTTAGTTTGGTCTTTGTTTCGAATTCTTTTCATATGTTTTCTATGTTTGATTTGTTATAATCATTAAAACAAAATCTGATATAAACTTAAAATTGTAAACCAGGATCTATCATGTCAAACCATCAAGAACAAAACTAGATGCGAAAGCGTACATGAATTCATTGATTTCTTGAAATCTACGGACCTTGGGGTTTTAATCTTCCAAATTAGCACACAAGAAATTCAAAGAAGGTGACTCTCTCTTTTTCTAAAGATAGGATATTAGAAAAGTTATTTTATGTGTAATTTGGGGACCAAAACCCTAATATATAACTTTTGCACATTAACCTAATTTCTAATCAGCCCATATTAATTAGAAATTAGTTACTAAAGTATTTACATATATTTAGCTATTTAATAACTAAAACCCAATAAACCTTAATCAAATTAGATCACTTTTAATTTGGGCTAACCTCTTATGGTAATAAATAATAACATGTAATTACCCTTATATTTGATGTCCATATTTTCCAACAATCTTCCACTTGGACCACTGATCGCTGTGAAATCAGAGTTTTAAATATTTATAAAAGAACGATCAAACCTGGAGACTAACTCTGACAACGATGTTAAGGCAAGTGTACCTATCGGGCAGTAGTATAGTTTAGGTAAGACCGGATGTCGAACCCAAAGGAACTAAATTGACTAATACTCACTTTCTTTTCACTACTTAGCCTAAAGAAAACAAAGGTTGGTTGTGGATGGTAGTAACAATAACTAGACTTAAAGGAACAAGGACAAGAAGACTAGATTGGGGATAACTTGGAAAAGACTCCGTTGATTTTTATGATACCCTCGGGAAGAATCCACCTAAACTTCACTTTATTACTTAACCTTAAATTATACGATTTCTTTTACTTAGCTTGATCCGTGAGACTCCCTAACCTATGCTAAACCTCTCTCGAGGTGAGTAACGTCTAATCCTAGGTTAATTAGTAGAACTCTCGTTCGCTTATAATAACCCCCTAGGAAAGCAGTAAATCGATCAATGGATTCCCCTATTAGGTTTCACCCTAATCCGGCAAAATCTCGTAACCCTATCTCTAGGCGCCCGATCAACTCCGCTTAATTATGTGGATCTACTCTTAGGTAGGGTCTATTCCTCCTCCACCTAAGCACATTTGATGTTGATTAAGAAACATAATTAAGAACAAACTAAGTAATTTATCATACAATCTAAAAATTAAATAATAAACATCTGTTTAGGTTTCATCCCCCTTCAGGTATCTGAAGGGTTTAGTTCATGAAAGGAAAATAAAACATCACAAGAGAAAAGATAAAACAAAACATAAGAAAAATCCTAAAACTCCCTGTCGGGATTGAAGGAGAATTCTGCCGTCTTGAGTATAATTCCGGCTTCTTGGTGATGAATCGACTGGCTATCCTCGCGTTATTCCCTAACTCTGACCTTCTTGGCTTGGCTCCTTGGCGTCACTTTCGACCCCCCTTCAAGGTGGTACTTGGGGTGTATTTATAGGCTCTTGGAATGAGATTCTTTCTCCCTAAGTATCCTTTTCCGATTGAAATTACCCTTTCCAGCGTCAGAGGCACGGCCATGTCACACACCCGTGCAAATCGTAGCCTAACCGTGTTCAGATTTCTTTGATGGCACGGCCGTGTGTGGTGGTGAGGAGGTCGTGCTCCAGGTGTTCCTCGAGGCACGGCCGTGTGGTCCTTGGTCCAGGCCGTGTCGATTTCGTGGAAAGGCCCTTTTCCTTCGTTTTAGGCCCGTTTTGCGTTCTTTTCGTTCTCGGGTGCTTTCCTGGGTATAAGACATGAAAAGAAAGGATTAAAAGCACCTTTTTATATAAAACAAGGCTTAAAACTCTAAAAAGCATAATAAATGTGGGATTAAAATATGTTATATTTTCGGTTTATCAACCATATATATTAATTATTCTATAATTATATGTCATTATATAACCTTATGAGCTCAAAATTTTACTATCATATCCAAAAAAGGTATTCTGAGCAATCTAGTCCATTAATTATGTTAGCATAGAACCAAGGTGATTTTCGTTACGTATATATCGTAACTAAATCCATCCATGATAACGTATATTAACACAACCAAATGACATAGATCAAGTATGGATGTGTAGCATGGAAATTACATGCAATATGATCTAAACATGTCTATTTCCAACTAGTCCTCCTTAACTTTAGTGTGATCAAACTTTACCAAAACCAGAGTGTGAATAAACCAAATAATTTTTTTTTTTGCAGAAAAAACTTAATACCCGTAAAATGAAATAACTGAAAATGTATCTATAACATAACAATATTTAAAAGCACAACTCCTACTAAAACCAAGTATCCTTAAATGACATTACACTCATATAAGCAGTGTGCTCATGAAAAACCTTGGGCGTAGTCCCTTATTAAGCTGGTCCGCAATCATGGAGTTTGTCCCAATATACTTTATAGGCACCTAACCAGTCTAAAATTTTACTTTAACAACTAGGAACTTAAAGTCTTTGTGCTTTGACTTTGATGTGCTCTTATTGTTATTAGAATAAAAGACTACCAATAATTGTCATAATTTGCACCTTAGTGACAAAATTTTGCATCAATATTCCATCAAAATCAGAGTCTATATACTTGATGATCTCTAACTTATCAGACTTTATACATGTGAGCATGCAATTTTTTTTAAATATACCTCATAATCGTTTTTGCTGATATCCAATGGTCCATACTAAGGTTACTTAAATATATGCCTAACATCCCAACAATGTACGCAATGTCTGGACATGTACATACTTGAGCATACATTAGAATCCCCGCTCATGAGACGTATTAATCTCAAAATCATTCTTGGGGTATTGGTCGAGATTTAACTTATTATTGACAAGCAGTATGCCATTAACATATAAAACCAAATATAGAACCTTACTCCCATTGAACTTGTGGTATATACAATTATCTGCCAAATTCATCTCTAAACCAAATGAGAAAAACATTTGGTAAATTTTGTAATACTATTGATGAGAAGTTTGCTTAAAACCATAGATGAAGTTCTTTAATTTGTAAATCATTAACTTTGCATCATCAGGCATAAAGTTTTCTAGTTGCACCATATAAATGTATGATCAATGTTACCATTGAGAAACCTGTAACAACCCATTTTTTAATAGTGTTGGAAACAGTGGTTTTGGGGTCACAAATCTGACGTGAGAGTTTGAAAATATTATTAATTAATATTTTTGAGTCAAGTAAAATATTATTGACATTTGAGTTAATGATTTTTGTTAATTGAAAGAATAAATAGGTTCAACTAGCATATCCCTAAAGTTGAGTGGTTTTAGAAAATAAGGTTTTGGGACCTCATTTCTATAAACCAAGCTTGTAAATATTTAATAAATATTTACGGAGTGTTATTAGGGTCATATTAAAATTTGGTTAATAAATTTTAATGTTTAAATAATTAATTAAATGAAAAGGACTAAATTGAAAAAGGTGCAAAACTTAATCACTATAGGTTTATTTGCATTAAATTGATCTAATACATGGATTAAAGGTTTAAATTGGTAAATTTTCCAAGCCTAAATATAGGGGACGGATGTGGTATGGTTTTTAGTGAAATTTTAATTATTTTTAATGGTTAATTTTGTAATTTGATAAATTAGTAATTAAAATATAATATGACAAAATATAATACTATCATCTTCTACCTTTGCTTTTTGTTTTGAAACTGTATAGCCATGGTGAAGCATAGAGAACATTTGGCCAAGCTATATTGCAGTGCATGTAAGTGAAATTTTGTCCCGTTCTTAGCAATTTTTATATTTTTGAACTCGTATTAACTTAATCTAGCTAAACCAGGGTAAATTGTAAAATTATTAAATGTTATAAATTATACTATGGATGAATTTGACATGTTTTTAAAATTTTATGGTAGATTGTTAAGCTTGGTTGTTAAATAGACATATTTTGTTAAGTAATTTTTTATGATTTTAAGGCTTAGGGACTTATTTATGAAAATGGTAAAATTCAAGGAAAATATTGTATATTGATGATAAATATGAGCTGTTATAAGACTAGGTAAAAATCAGCTAGCATGAATTTTAATTAAAAGTGGTAAAATTGCAAGTTTCGGGTTTAGGGACTAAATTGCAAAAAGGGTAAACTTTGAGGGTAATTTTGTAAAATTTTCATTTTAAAGAATCATATGCTAAATTAATTATTTTAAATTCTGGAATGGGATTAGTTGAATAAAAATATTTATCTATATCAAGAAACAACTCGAATGGACAAAAATCGCAAAAAAGTCAAAGTGGCGGAATAGTGGTCGGTTCGTGTTAGAAGTCGCTTATGAGTTCAGGTAAGTTCGTAACTTGGTTAATTAAATTAGTTATGGCTTCATAAAATTTAATATCTATTTGTGTATGTGTGTGAATCAAAATGTGTTGCTTTGAAGGAAATGATTAATACCATAGTTGAAAGACACTATGACACTATACCAGAATTAAATAAGACCATAGTTGAAGAAAATTATGGCATCATACCGAAGATGAGTAAAACCATAGCTAAAAGATGTTATGGCATCACAATTTTAATGAATAAGACCATAGCTGAAAGTTGTTATGGCATCACGATTCTAACGAGTAAGACCATAGCTGAAAGACGTTATGGCATCATGAATCAGATGAATAAGACCAAGGTTGAAAGATAGTATGGCAATATGACGTAAAATGAATAAGACCATGGTTGAAAGACACTATGGAATCAAACCAGGAATGAATAAGACCATGGTTGAAAAACACTATGGCATCAAGTCAAGAATGAATAAGACCATAGTTGAAAAACACCATGGCATCCTTCAACCATTCGGTTGTGATATGTATTATAAGTATGAATAAGAAATGAATGTTTTGACGCTATAGTTTGTTAATGAATATTTACGCTTTGGTGTGATTATATGTTTTATATGTCTATAAATATGTTAACTAGTGATGTTTGTGGTGTGTTTAGGGAATTAAACGGTTATATGAGTATTATCTGAGTAGTAAATGTTATTTCATTTGGTTCAATAGGTAAATAAAGCTTAAATAAGTATATGAATATATAATATGAATCATGATTTTGGATAATGAAATGAATTATAATGATATGTGTAATTGAAAGGAAAAGATGGTTTATTGTACATGTAGAAGTGATGAATTATGAATAGGTAATGTTGACATGTTATATACCATATTTTGGTTAGAATTACATGTGCATTGCTTTACCAACTAACCATGTGAGGTGTTGTGTATAGGAAAGGAATTTTGACCATGACTAAACTAAACTATGCTTAATTTAATGTATTCGGTAAGTTTAAATTTCCTTTATACTAGCTTACTAAGCACTAGTTGCTTACACAGTTGTTTTCTTTGTTTTGTAGATCATCGGAAAGCTCGACTAGTTAGAATCTTTGTCGAAGCACAATCACGCGATCTATCAACCATTTTGGTAAATTTTGTGTAATTTGGGCTAATGGTTATAAATGGCATGTATAGGGTTGTATGTTTATTTGGTATGTCTTGGATTGTGCCAAGCTTTGGTGTGCCTTAATGCTTTTGTTGATGGTTTGTATAGGAAATGTATTTATAAGTTGTTAATGGTTGTGCATGGACTTTTGAAATTAGGAAAGAAATGGTTGATTAATATGTTTTTGGATATGGATATTTGGTATATTTGAAGTATGTTAAATGATTGAACTTGTGATGTTAAATTGATCTAGGTTAGGTGTTTGAAATATGGTGCCTTTGAATGACATATTGGTTAGAACATATAGGATGGTTGAATTGGTATATTTTGTATGTTCTTAAGGTTTGGTTTGGTCATATGAATGTGTACGGGAAAGGTTTGCTTTGGTATGCAAGTATAGGTTTTGAAATGGCTTGTTTTAGGGGCTAAATTTGGAGCACACGGCCTGGGACACAGGCTGTCACTCGACCGTGTGTCATTTATATTTTAAGTACATGTTTCACACGGTCTGGGACATGACCTACGACATGGTCATGTGTCTTAAAACAATTTGTCACATGGCCTACGACACGGCCGTGTGACCCTTACTTTCCCAATTTTTCAAGTTTTTCCTAAAATTTTTTGATTTATTCAAAATGATCCCCGGTCGTTTTTAAATTATTTTTAGGGTCTCGAAAGATCAATTTAAGGCCCAAATGTGTATGTTTACTATAATTGGAATGAGTTATTGGAAATTTATACTTAAGTTGAATTATTGTTCTATTTTGAAGTTTAAGGTTATGTTTTATTTAGTAATGCTCTATAACCCTAATTCAACGAAGGAGATGGGTTAAGGGTGTTATAAAACCATTAATGTAATGTTCATCTGATGCAGCTTAAGGTTAAAATATTCCACTAAATCCATTATAATACTTTCTCTAGTGGACCTTTTTAATGACATTCGTTCTTGAGGTTGTTGAGTTTGCTATTTTGGAACAATTACCTCATCTTGAAAGGGATTTGTTCAACATTGTCTTCTTGAGGTTCCAGATTCAATTCTTGATCAATGATAGGTATGAGAACCTGAACATCGTCAAAAGTGATAGTAGGAACTGAGTTAGAATCCAATTCATCCTCAAAAGCAATGTGTCAAACATTATTTATCCCTCCAAACTCAACATCCTTAAAAAGTGTTGCAGTTCGCATCTCAAAAATATTCCTAATTGTGGGATCATAAAACTCGTAGCCCCTAGATTACTCAAAATTTTCTTGACCTTTATAATTCATAGACATCAAAGAAGTTAGAAGTGATGTCATCTCAACCTTATTGTTTTTGGCAAAACTTTTCTCGATTTCGTCAAGAAAACCATTGGTCTGAGTAATCGATTCAGATTTTGCTCCCTTAAAGGCTTCTGGAATGTTGTGCTTCATGACCACTAAACTCAAGAAATTTGAACAATCACACCTCTCAAAATCCCTTTTAGTATTAATGGGTGTCTTCTGCAGTGAAATGTGCAGGTTGTTCTTCCCTTAGTGCAAGGTCTATATCCATACAGCCAAACACTATAAGTGCCTTTTCCATTCCTGGAAATTAGTCTCACTAAGCATGGGTATAGAATTTATATTAATAGATATTGTGGCAGTAGAAGATAAACTAGCTAAATATAGAATATAATAGATAAATACAAGCTCACATGAGTATTCATAAGTAAATAATAAATTCAAAATAATGGCTAATCCCATCTCAATATACCAAACACAACATTAATAGCAAGTCTTTAGACTGTAATATTAATAGTAAGCGGTACTCTTGTTCTAGCAATCAAACATTGCCAATAAATTATGTCAAATAATTAATCTCAAATAATTAATCTATCTTTGAAGTAACTTATTGTTCATATAAAGTACCTTATAATTATCAAACATTTATAACCACAAATGTCGTTGAAATTCTACCAAATATTAACTTATCTTTGGGTCTATTAATAAACCCATGAATCACAAGAACATATAGTCATATTGATATTTTAAATAAACTAATTTACGCAAAAGAGGTTACTTTGGCGACATTTTGTTTCAACTAATCTATTTAAAATATTAAACATCCTTAATTAAATCCAAAAGCCAAAATTTGAATTTATTTGTTTCAAAATATTTTAAATTTAAACCAAATACTCCATTAATATTTCATCTTTGGACAAAATATTAACCTGTAAACGATATCTTGGTGTAGTAATAAAATATTGACAATTAGAATATGTAGAATAATAAATCTTCCTCGGGGCCGATTTATTACTCACATATAAAACCAAATAATCGTCACATGTTTATTATGACAGTTGCACTTGTAATTTTTTTTAAATATTAACCTTTCTTTGGGCCGATCAATATTATCGTTGTAAAAGCCCAATTTTGCCCTGGCCTATTAAAATAGAATAAAACCCAATAAAAATAAATAATGTCCAGTTTTATTAGCCCACCAAATACCAAACCCAATTACACTCTTTGACCCAAACCTAGCAGACCTAACCTACTCAGACCCAACCAAGCCCGAATACACCCAGGCCCAAAAATTAAACGAAATCAGCAGAACCCTAGGGTTCTCCCTCGCGCCGCAACATCAGTGCCCAGCAGCATCCCAACTGACGCCGTAAACTCCGCGCCCTCGATCGTGCTGCAGCCTCAGCAACCTCTCATCGTGCCACGATGCACACCGAGATTCTTTTCGTTGACCTGCGAAGAAGGAAAGAACAGCAAAAGGAGAAACAAAATGTTGTATTTCCATTTTTTTCAGTATTTTAGGGGATATAAAAACCCCGAAATAATCTGTAAAGAAAGGGGGGATACGGACACGAAATACACTGTTATACACAAAACAGAGAGAATACACAATACAAACAGAAAAAAACACGAATACAAAAGCAGTGAAATTTTTAAGGTGATTTTGTTTTTTTATTATTTTCATTTTTTTATTTTTTATTTACATACATTTTGCTACACACGAAGTAAAAAAAAAAAACGAAAGAGAGGAAGGATAGAAAGGTACCTAAGTGATCCTCATCGTTGGAAGTCGTCACTGGTGTCAGAATCGGATTGAGCGGAATCGGGCCCTTCGATCCTTCTCTTTTTCTTTTCGTTTTCAGGTTGAAGGCTAAGCCCTCACGTCTCTTCCAAAGAGGGGTTAAACCCCAAATCACGAAGCCTAGGTCACCGTCCTAGGCCAAGGCCTATTAGATCTCAGACGAAGTCGGCGTCGGCCGAACAAGAGAGGGAGTGGATTGAAGGAAAGAAAAGTTTACCCTAAGTTTTTTTAAAATCTGTAAAAAAAATAAATTTTAAAGAAAAAATGAGGCTTAAATAGAATTTAAAAAACGGCGTCGTTTAAGCTAAAAAGACCCGTGTGTGACCCAACCCATCAGTAGGGGTCCGTGCGTTTCTACCTGTAGGGAAAATTGCGTGAAAAGTCCTTCCGTGTTACTTGATTTTTCAATTAAGTTTTCTTTTATTTTTAATTCTGCCCTTCAAGTTTTCTCTGTTACAATTTGGTCCACATTCGAACGGCACCGTTTCAAAGGGTAGGGTCATTTTCAGTTTTGGTCCCTCTATTTCGCGCAAGTGTTACAATTCTATCCTTCTCTTTTTTATTTATTTTCAATTTTGCCCCAATGTTTCATTTTAAATTTAATTCAGTCCTTACTTTATTTTCTTTTTATTTTTTTTTACTATTTTGCCATCTTTAACATTTTTCTTATTACTTCTATATAGATATTATTATTATATTATTACCATATTCATTATTTTCATATTTATTATTACTATTATTATTTTTTTATTATTACTTTATTTTAATTATATTTTATTTACAAAATTATTTTAGTATTTATATATACTATATTATATGTTTTAAAATTCATATGTTTTTTATATTATATATATTGTTTTACAATTCATATATTATTCACTATATATATATATATTTGACTTTATATTATACGTATATTATTTTAAATTTTTTTGTATAAATATTTTTATTATGCAATATATTTTATTATCTATTACACATATTTTTCATAATTATTGCATTTATATATTTTACATGTATTAATTATTATAATTATTTTCAATATTTTATATGTATGTACATTATCTTATAATTTTTTATCTATTACACTATTCTTCGTTTTTTTTAATTGTAGGTTTTAGTATAATATTTCTATTGTTTAAATCATTCATTTTTTTATTCTTTATTAGTAGAAATTGTTAATATAGTTAGTAATTATGATAAATTGATATTTAGCAGATGTGTTGGAATGTATGAGTCCCCCGAACCATTTTTATATAAATACCATTTTTTTAAAATATTTATTTCAAATGATTTTCAAGATATGGTGATATGTGATATTTGGAGAATTTCGAGAATAATTTTGCCCTAACTTACTGGGTTCGATTTGTAACATCCTAAACGTGGGCCTGCGCATTAATGTGATAGTTTAATATGTTAAATTGAGATTTTAAGGATCAGGCTGACTTTTTAATTAAATATATGGATTAGGGTTTAAATTAGTGCTTTGGGTATTTTAAAGTGATATATTGGGCTTTAAAAATTTGGGTTAGGTGGCTAATACTTGTGGCCCAAAGAATTGAGGAGCTTTAAGTGGGCATAAGGTGGCGTCATAAGGGAGAAGGAGTTTGGGCCTAGTATGGCCACTTAGAGCCCAAAATTTTAAGACAAAAATTCGGCACTTACAAGCCCTAGGAGTGGACGGCACACTAGCTACAAAATAGGGATTAAAATTCTTTTATTTTCTTGATAAATAGGAAGATAATGAAGAGAAAGATGAGGGCTATTTTTTTTTTTGAGGAGATAAGGATTAGGTTATTAGGTAAGATAAAGGCTATCAGGAGAAGGGAAGAGTTGGCTGAAATTCCAACTCTCTGTGTGGATGATATGCCGAAATTTCTCTATAAATAAGGAGTAGTATTCTTCAATTTCGGTATTTTGAAACCCTATTCTTCTCTCATTCTCTGCCAAAATTTCCAAGCCTTCCCTACAGTTTCTCTTTTTCTTTTCCTAAAAGCCGAATTCCTTTTGTTCATATTCTCTTCTCCATAGCCGAATCTACAAGGGAGGTTTCTGTTTCCCGAAGGTGCACCATAAGCCACATACTCCTTAGTAATCTGGTGAGTTTCGGGATTTTATTCTATGCGATTTCACTCTTTCTTTTCATTCAGATCTAACCCGAAACACTTATTTAAGGCCTATCGATTTTCCCTCTCTGCTTTTAGTAGCCGAATCTGTCTCATTAAAAGTCTCCTGTGCCGATTTGGTGGAAAAGCCGAAGGTAGGAAGGTGACGTTTCCTAGGGATTTTTAGGATTCGATAAATAAGGCTCTACGCTAAGGATAGTAGATTTTCGCGGTAACCAGGTATGTAATACCTCCCCACCATCTAGATCTGCCTATTATTGTATGTTCATATGTTTTATATGTATTGATAAATGCTAAAATCTCAGTTTATTGATAAAAGCCCAAGAAGGGTAAAAGCGGATCCCCAGGTTAGTAAATAATCTGTTTAAATGTTATAAGTAAAATGCTTGTATGTGATTGCATGGGTTGGGTTGATAAAAGGAGGAAGTTATACGTTATATGTGTAGCGGCTAATGCCGTGAACTGTTATACGGGCTTCGGCCATTAAATGTTATATGGCTTTCGGCCATTATATGTTATACGAGCTTCGGCCATCATATGTGGATGAGCAGCATGACTGCCATCATAGTGTGTAGCGGTGTGGGTCGATTGTGGAAATCCCCAATGGTGTGTACGGTTGGTACGAGGGTGTGTAGCAGATGGAAACCTAGGCAAACGGGTTGGGCCTTGCATATCATTTGTTATTAATTTTTATTATGATTATTACACTGTTTATTTTGTTTAATGGGTTTAAGGCCCAAACTCTAGTGGTGCATGAGGGTTGCATACTGAGTCTCGCGACTTACCCTTTTAATTAACATTTCAGGTGATACCTAATGATTCGGACTGGGTTGGAGAGGAACGCAAGGTGGCCATGCAGAAGAATATGTAGATTTGGCAAAAAGAGACTCAAGTTTTATTTTATATTTTTAACTAATGGACTTCCAATCTCGTTGTAATAAGGCCATGGGCTATTATGTTTTATTATGGGCTTCTATTACTTTAAGTCATTTAAGTTTTTATTTTAATTAAACTTAGGCATGTATTTAAGTTTGGATTTTACTTTACTAAAGCATCTTCTATTTAAAACATATTTGGGCTTTTCTGAAAATACGACATGTTTTGATAGAATTTTTCTTAGTGACATACCAGATTCGGTTGTATTGTTTGGGCCAGGTTTGAGGTGTTACAAATTGGTATCAGAGCCCGGTTCAAAACTCGGCTCTGGGGGTTTTGGGCTCAAAATGTTTTCTACAATCGGGTTTTTAAAACATGCATGTTTTTTTTAAATGATAACAGGTTTGTTAGCTCGGTATGGCACCTGCGTCTCCGGCCCAAGTCTGCCAGGTAAGTACTCCGAACCATTGTGTGATCTTTATATATATGGGCTTAGTGGGCCTAGTAGGACGTAGACTAAGCTAGAATTAGAACTTGATGGACTTTAGGCTTAGTACAAACTACTTCTTAAGAATTCATAAAACTTAAGTTCACTGAACAAACCCGTTAACGAGCCGCAAGGCTAGGGTGTGGTAACCGTCATACGTATGTCTAGGAAGGATCCGGAAGAGCCTGGTATTTAAGCAGTCCTAATGACTCATCTTCGCTGGAATCCTACCTGGTGCGTAGTGACTGTTCACCTTAGTCGAGTTAGGGTGTGGCAATAGGCAGACGTATGTCTAGGAGTGGATTCAAAGAGAGCTTGGTATTTAAGCAGTCCTAGCGACTCACCTCCTCTTCACTAGAATCCTACCTTGGTGCGTAATAACTATTCACTCTAGTTACGAGGATTTGTTGATGGGCTAAACCTCATAAGTAAAACCCAAAAGGGACCAGCCATTTTTTTTAAAAAAAAAATCCCCAAGTTTTGTAAAATTTTCAAAATACCTTTGATTTATGAAAAATTTCCAATCAAACATGTTTCGAAAATTTACTCGAAAATCTCACGTTTACAAGAATAACCCGGACCATGAAACTAGATTTTACTAAAAGAACCCTCGTTTGAAAAAAAAAACAACAAACCCCATCAAAGTTTGAAAAATTACCAAATTACCCTTGTTTTATGAAAGGACCAAAATGACTCTGATTTGTAAAATTACCAAATTACCCTTATTTTGAGAAATGACCAAAATGATCCTAATTTGTAAAATTATCGAAATACCCCCGGATTTCTAAAATTATCGAAATACCCCCAGATTTCCAAAATTATCGAAATACCCCCAGATTTCCAAAATTACTGAAATACCCCGAATTTTCAAAATTCGAAATACCCCTAGGACTGCAAAATTATCAAAATACCCTTACTTCACAAAATCACCAAGGACCCTACTTTGAAAAACTTACGAAAATACCCATGTATGATAAAATTACGAAAATACCCCTGGGTAGTGGAAAACAACAACAATGACAATAACAACACTTTTTTGTAATGAACGTGAGTTCATGAATGTTGATGATTGAATGTATGAACTTGAGACTGTATGGTGTGTATGAATTCGAAAGAACTACTTCTTAAAAACTACTACTCATAAGACTGTTCGCGATAAATCAGTGGAAAGAACTAATAATCCATAAAACTTTTAATCAGATAAACGTCAATTGGAGGAATGAGTTCAAAGGGTCGAGGACGTCCGACGCGTGGACGCGGTAGGGGTAGAATAACCGCATCAGAGCCAGTAGGGTCTGGCCACGAGTCGGGAAATGAGATGCTGGAACTGCCGGCTGTAGAAGGAGAATTTCGGGATGAGGCGCCCAGAGATGATGCTGTATCTCAGGCGATGTTGAGGGTTTTAGAGAGGGTTGCTGGAGTAGGCATGGGCACAGGAGCCCAAAAATCTGTGCCAGAATGGCTTAGGGCCAATGGAGCGGAAGTGTTTAGGGGAGTTTCTGGGGTAGCTCCTAACACAGCGGAGTACTGGATAGAAGCGACTGAGCGCATAATGGATGACTTAGACTTCACGGTAGAGGGAAAGTTGAAAGGGGTCATGTCTCTCCTTCGAGATGAGGCCTACCAGTGGTGGCTCACGGTGAAAGAAGGTGCTGCCGCAGACCGGATTGACTGGGACTTCTTTAAGGAGTCATTTCAGGGGAAATATGTCGGGACCAGCTATATAGATGCCCAAAGGAAGGCATTCTTGAACTTGGTACAAGGAAGTAAGTCTGTGGCTGAATATGAGGCGGAGTTTCTGCGCTTAAACCGTTATGCTCGAGGAATGGTAGCGACAGAGTATGAACGTTGTGTTCGGTTTGAGGATGGGCTGCGGAGTGACTTAAGGATTCTGATACCGTCGCAGCAAGAGAGAATCTTTGCTGCTTTGGTAGATAAGGTTAAAATAGCTGAGGAAGTGAAACGGGTGGAGAAACAAGAAAGGGATAAGGATCGGGGTAAGAGTAAGAGGAATTTTGGCCCATCAAGAGCATCCAGAAATTTTCAGAAGAGGCCTAGGACTAATGGGCCAGTTCGTGCTCCTACGAGTCAGAAACAAGCATGTTCTACATGTGGCAAGACGCATCATGGGGAATACAGAGTGAAGACAGGTGGGTGCTTTAAGTGTGGATCCACAGAACATCTGATTAAGGACTGTCCTCAGATGGATCCGGGGCAGCCAGCGGGCCGAGGTGCTAATCAAATGAGGAGAGGTGATCAGCCCGGACTGAGAGGTCGTGATGCAGGAAGAGGAGGAAATGGGGCTGGTCGAGGTCGTGGAGCACCTGGCAGAGGTGCAGGTAATGTAGAGGCTAGGCAGCCGGGTCTAGTTTATGCAGTTCGTCGACAGAAGGATGGTGATGCACTGGATGTCATAACTGGTACGTTTCTTATAGCTGACAGCCCTTTTCTTGCTTTGATTGATATTGGGTCAACCCACTCCTATATTGCATGTTCGATATCTGAGACCTTAAGTATAGATCCTGAAACAACTACTAGGAAGATGACTGTGGTTAGTCCCTTAGGACAATCTAGGGTAGTGAACAAGCTGTTTAGGGATGTACCTTTAGAGACTCAAGGGGTAGTGTTTCCGGCAGACTTAATGGAATTGCCATTCGGAGAGTTCGATCTTATCCTAGGAATGGATTGGTTGTTAAAGCATCATGCTAAATTGGATTGTGGGACTAAGCGCATGGTGTTAAGTACTCCGAAAGGCGGGGAGATGGTTGTGTTAGGAGAAAGAAGGAACTATTTGTCCAACGTAATGTCGGCATTGAAAGCTGTTAAGATGATTCGGAAGGGAGGTAATGCCTTATTAGCTTTTATTAGTGCTTTAAATGCTGTCAATGAGGTTCGAACAGTCAAGGATTTCCCAGACGTCTTTCTGAAGGAGTTGCCAGGATTACCCCCGGATCGCGAAGTAGAGTTTGGAATACAACTACTCCCGGGTACAGCTCCGGTATCTATTGCCCCTTATCGAATGGCGCCGAAGGAACTGGTAGAGCTCAAAGCTCAGATTCAGGAATTGTTGGATCGTGGGTTTATTCGACCGAATGTGTCTCCATGGGGAGCGTCGGTCCTATTTGTGAAGAAGAAGGACAGATCCATGCGTATGTGCGTGGATTATCGTCAATCTGAATAAGTTGACGATTAAAAATAGGTACCCATTACCAAGAATCGACGATTTGTTCGACCAGCTCAAAGGAGCTTCGGTCTTTTCTAAGATTAATTTAAGGTCGGGATATCATCAATTAAGGGTTAAAGAAGGAGATATTCATAAGACGGTGTTTTAGACACGCTACGGTCATTATGAGTTTTTGGTAATGCCGTTCGGTTTGACGAACGTGCCAGCAGCATTTATGGATATGATGAATCGGGTGTTTCAGCCATACCTTGATCGGTTCGTCGTAGTGTTTATCGATGATATATTGGTCTATTCTAAGTCTGAGGAGGAGCATGATGCACAACTCTGAGTGGTGTTACAAATTCTGAAGGAAAAGCAGCTGTACGCAAAGTTCAGTAAGTGTGAGTTCTGGCTGAAGGAAGTGACTTTTCTAGGGCATGTAGTTTTTGCAGAGGGGATTAGGGTAGACCCTCTAAAAATTGAAGCTGTGTTAAATTGGAAATCACCGAAGTCTGTGGCAGAAATTCGAAGCTTCTTAGGATTAGCAGGATATTATCGAAGGTTCGTCAAGGGTTTCTCTTCCATAACAGCACCTTTAACTAAGTTGTTGAGGAAATGAGTATCTTTTGTATGGACTGACAAACAACAGGAGAGCTTTGAAAAGCTGAAGAGAATTTTGACGGAAGCGCCGGTGTTAATTCAGCCAGAGGCAGGAAAAGAATTTATCGTCTCATCAGATGCGTCACACACAGGTTTAGGGTGTGTGTTGATGCAGGATGGAAAAGTTGTGGCGTACGCATCTCGCCAGTTGAGGCCGCATGAGTTGAACTACCCTACGCTTGACTTGGAATTAGCGGCGGTAGTGTTTGCTCTAAAGATTTGAAGGCGCTACCTGTACGGGGAAAAATCAGTAATTTACACCGACCATAAAAGTTTGAAGTATCTCCTTACTCAGAAGGAGTTAAATTTTCGACAATGTAGGTGGATCGAGCTCTTGAAAGACTATGATTG
This sequence comes from Gossypium bickii, assembly GCA_025503065.1. Classification (NCBI taxonomy): domain Eukaryota; kingdom Viridiplantae; phylum Streptophyta; class Magnoliopsida; order Malvales; family Malvaceae; genus Gossypium; species Gossypium bickii. The sequence goes on from CP106713.1 coordinate 43,432,440, forward strand.
CTCGATTGAATACCATCCCGGTAAGGCAAATGTGATGGCAGATACGTTGAGTAGGAAGGTGATAGCAGACCTAAGGGCGATGTTCGCTCATCTTAGTTTGTATGAGGATGGTAGCTTGGTAGCTGAACTACAAGTAAGACCTATGTGGACAAGCCTAATCAAGGAGAAGCAACTTTTGGATGATGTCTTAAGAACTCGAATCCGACAAGTGCAGGAGGGTGAAGTAGAGGACTATAGCCTGAACAATGATGGAGTTTTGTATTTCCGCGGGAAGGTTTGTATGCCAAAAGATGAGGAGCTAAGGCAGATGATTCTTCAAGGATCGCATAGTAGCCCCTATGCCATGCATCCTGGAGGAGTTAAGATGTATCAGGATTTGCGAGAGCAATTCTGGTGGCCGGGTCTGAAGCGAGAAGTGACGAAATTCGTAGGTAAATGTTTGACGTGTCAGCAGGTGAAGGCGAAACACCCGCTGCCTTCGGGATTGTTGCAGGCCGATAAAGATTCCGTAATGGAAATGGGAAAGAATCACAATGGATTTTGTTAGTGGGTTACCCCTTACACCCACCAAGAAAGATGCAATTTGGGTAATTGTGGATCGGCTGACGAAGTCTGCTCACTTTATACCGGTTCGGGTCGACTACTCTTTGCAAAAGTTGGCTAAGTTGTACGTGGCTGAGGTTGTAAGATTACATGGTGTACTGGTGTCGATCATATCGGATAGGGACCCTAGGTTCACTTCACGATTTTGGAAGGCTCTTCATCAAGCAATGGGAACAAGGTTAGACTTCAGTACCGCTTTTCACCCACAGTCTGATGGTCAGTCTGAGAGGGTAATTCAAATCTTGAAGGATATGCTAAGGGGTTGCATCATTGATTTTAGGGGTAGTTGGGAGAAGTATCTACCCTTGGCAAAATTCGCGTACAATAATAGCTATCAAGCTAGTATTCAAATGGCGCCGTATGAAGCCTTATATGGAAGGAGATGTCGTACTCCAACTTGTTGGACGGAGTTGGGTGAACGTCAGGTATTGGGTCCTGAACTAGTTTCGGAAATGGAGGAAAAAAGTTAATACGGACTCGATTGAAGGAAGCGTCTGATCGGCAGAAATCTTATGCGGATCTAAAGCGGAAGGAGGTGGAATTCGCAGTAGGAGACCAAGTCTTCTTGAAGGTATCTCCGTGGAAGAAAGTAATAAGGTTTGGACGAAAGGGTAAGCTAAGTCCCCGGTTTATTGGGCCTTATAAGGTGTTAGAATGTGTGGGCCCTGTGGCTTATCGTTTGGAGTTGCCTTCAGAGTTGGAGCAGATACATGATGTGTTCCATGTCTCGATGCTGAGACGTTATCGATCTGATCCATCGCACATAGTGCCAGTGGAAGAAATTGAAGTAAGGCCAGATTTATCCTTTGAGGAGGAACCCGTACGAATTTTGGATCGAGACGTAAAAGTGTTGAGAAGGAAGTCCGTTCCTTTGGTCAAAGTCTTGTGGAGAAACCACGGCGCAGAAGAGGCGACGTGGGAACCGGAGGAGGTTATGCGACAGTAATATCCCTATCTTTTCTGATCAGGTAAATTTCGAGGCGAAAATTTATTTTAAGGGGGTAAAACTGTAACATCCTAAACGTGGGCCTACGCATTAATGTGATATTTTAATATGTTAAATTGAGATTTTAAGGATCGAGCTGACTTTTAATTAAATATATGGATTGGAGTTTAAATTAGTGCTTTGGGTATTTTAAAGTGATATATTGGGCTTTAAAAATTTGGGTCAGGTGGCTAATACTTGCGGCCCAAAGAATTGAGGAGCTTTAGATGGGCATAAGGTGGCGTCATAAGGGAGAAGGAGTTTGGGCCTAGTATGGCCACTTAGAGCCCAAAATTTTAAGATAAAAATTCGGCACTTACAAGCCCTAGGAGTGGACAGCACACTAGCTACAAAATAGGGATTAAAATTCTTTTATTTTCTTGATAAATAGGAAGATAATGAAGAGAAAGATGAGGGCTATTTTTTTTTTTTTTGAGGAGATAAGGATTGGGTTATCAGGTAAGATAAAGGCTATCAGGAGAAGGGAAGAGTTGGCCGAATTCCAACTCTCTGTGTTGATGATATGCCGAAATTTCTCTATAAATAGGGAGTAGTATTCTTCAATTTCGGTATTTTGAAACCCTATTCTTCTCTTATTCTCTGCCGAAATTTCCAAGCTTTCCCTACTGTTTCTCTTTTTCTTTTTCTAAAAGCCGAATTCCTTTTGTTCATATTCTCTTCTCCATAGCTGAATCTACAAGGGAGGTTTCTGTTTCCCGAAAGTGCACCATAAGCCACATACTCCTTAGTAATCTGGTGAGTTTTGGGATTTTATTCTATGCGATTTCACTCTTTCTTTTCATTCAGATCTAATCCAAAACACTTATTTAAGGCCTGTCGATTTTCCCTCTCTGCTTTTAGTAGCCGAATCTGTCTCATTAAAAGTCTCCTGTGTCGATTTGGTGGAAAAGCCGAAGGTAGGAAGGTGACATTTCCTAGGGATTTTCGGGATTCGATAAATAAGGCTCTACGCTAAGGATAGTAGATTTTCGCGGTAACCAGGTGTGTAGTACCTCCCCACCATCTAGATCTACCTATTATTGTATGTTCATATGTTTTATATGTATTGATAAATGCCGAAATCTCGGTTTATTGATGAAAGCCCAAGGAGGGTAAAAGCGAATCCCCAGGTTAGTAAATAATCTGTTTAAATGTTATAAGTAAAATGCTTGTATGTGATTGCATGGGTTGGGTTGATGAAAGGAGGAAGTTATACGTTATATGTGTAGCGGCTAATGTCGTGAACTGTTATACGGGCTTCGACCATTAAATGTTATACGGGCTTCGGCCATTATATGTTATACGAGCTTCAGCCGTCATATGTGGATGAGCAGCATGACTGCCATCATGGTGTGTAGCGGTGTGGGTCGATTGTAGAAATCTCCAATGGTGTGTACGGTTGGTATGGGGGTGTGTAGCGGATGGAAACCTAGGCAAACGGGTTGGGCCTTGCATATTATTTGTTATTAATTTTTATTATGATTATTACACTGTTTATTTTGTTTAATGGGCTTAAGGCCCAAACTCTAGTGGTGCATGAGGGTTGCACATTGAGTCTCGCGACTCACCCTTTTAATTAACATTTCAGGTGATACCTAGTGATTCGGACTGGGTTGGAGAGGAACGCAAGGTGGCCATGCAGAAGAATATGTAGATTTGGCAAAAAGAGACTCAAGTTTTATTTTATATTTTTAATTAATGGACTTCCAATCTCGTTGTAATAAGGCCATGGGCTATAATGTTTTATTATGGGCTTCTATTACTTTAAGTCATTTAAGTTTTTATTTTAATTAAACTAAGGCATGTATTTAAGTTTGGATTTTACTTTACTAAAGCATCTTCTATTTAAAACATATTTGGGCTTTTCTGAAAATACGACATGTTTTGATAGAATTTTTCTTAGTGACATACCAGATCCGGTTGTATTGTTTGGGCCGGGTTTGGGGTGTTACACGATTTTTCTCGTGAAACTTTAGGTATTGCATATCTCCCTTTTCTAAATTTATTTCAAATGATTTTCAAAATATGGTGATATGTGATATTTAAGGAATTTCGAGAAGAATTTTGCCCTAACTTACTGGGTTCGATTTTTCTCGTGAAACTTTAGGTATTACATATTTACCCTTTTTTAAGAAATTTTAGATTTATCAATTTCAAAATAAAAAAACCTATTCTTGGAAATTCAAACTGTTGTGCCTTAACTTATTGGGTTCGACATTTTGCATCTCGAGGTAGGAATTTTCTGAAATAAAGACGTGCGTAGTTTCAAAGTCATGAGATGCTATGCCTTACCTTATTGGGTAAGGTATTTTATTTCTTTGGGATAGGTAAGTCTTGGTTTTCTTTCTAATAAAAGGATCATATTTTCTAATTTTCTTTGTTTTCAATATTCGGACATGATTTTATCAATTAGGTACCAATTTTGGGTGTTATGAGGGTCCTAACCCTTCCTCATACGTAACCGACTCTCGAACCCATTTTCTTGTTTTTGTGGACCAAAATTGAATGTTTTTAAAATAAAACGTTTTACAAGGTGATCCAATCACACCTAAGTAAAAAGGGATTGGTGGCGACTCCCATTTTCGTTTTTAAAAGTCGATCCACGTTTTTAAAATCAGATTTTAAAATCGTTTCGACAATCGTAGCTTAAGTTACATGCACGCAAACTTTTATATTTTAAAACAAAATAATTTCAATGACAGAAGTCACTTTGGCAACTTATTATTTCAATTAAATTATTTTAAAAATATATAAATATACTAATATTCAAATTTAAAATTTCCATAACAGTCAAAGGTCAAAACTAATTTTTTTTATTGCTTTATAGATTCTGAAATAACTCAAAATAAGGTTGTTTTAATAATGCAATAAAAAGCCGAAAACATTAATCTTTGACTAATTTTTTTTTTCCAAAACCATATATGTCAAAGCCAAATAGAAATAATGTAGTGATTCAAGACCAAATAATTAACAAGCACATGTATTCATAGTTTTGACATAGACAAAACACCAAAGTAATTCAAGCATATATGTGTATTCAAAATGTAAATCATGTAAATCCAAAACTATATTTATGATTAAATAAAGATTCGCATGAATACTTGAAAAATATTTTTAAGCCAATAAATTTCAAAAACAAAATCATAATAGTTGACATATCCCACGATTCATATAATAAACCATATCATCACAATTTACCAAATATTTGGAATAATAATATGCCAAAATCAAATACTCAATGAAAAATAACACAAATTCATTCTAAAAAAAAGTAAAATCATAATCTAAATAGATTGATACATAAAAATCCTTTGAATCAAATCACTAAAAATCAATATTATGCATAGATTCTATGCGAAATTCAAGAATAACTATCTTGCTTAATTTCTCATAAAGCCAATTAACAATAAATTTACAGAAGTCAATAGACATATTGATACTTTATTGCCTAAAATAAGTTGAAGCATAACATAATCCATAAATCAAATTATATAAAACTAATTTTAAATCAAATTTTTTAAACACATATCATAACTAACATCAATTTGCATCAAAATAATACCCATCAAATCAGTTCGATCAAAATTTATAATCGTACCGTTAAATTTAATTTCAATTCATGTAAAATAAAATCATGCATTATTCTAAAATTCTACTGTAAACTTATTATTATACAAGCTTAAGAGACAATAAATAAATAAATAATTCTTAATGAACAAAAAATAAATAAATTACCGAAAGGAAAATTAGAATTGCAAATCGCATTCTATTTCTGAATCCAAAACCAAATAAAAAAAAAATAGCAGCTCAAGCCACTAAACCTAAATAATCATAGAAGATTATTATAAATCAAATCAAATTTTTTAACCATAATGGATGAATAATAATTCACAAAAGACAAAATCAAGAATTGAAATTAGAAATTGTGTGGGTTTAGTTAACAATAATTTCAATTTCAAAGGAAAACTTAAAGTTTCACGTATCAACCCTATATTTTGTGAAATTTCTATTTTAAGCCTTAAAGCTTTTAATATAAATCTAAAAATTTAATGTGTATAAGTGGAACACCAAATGCATATATCAAATCCATAAAACTTGAAGAATGAATTAATCTATATATAATAAAAAATAATTCATTCTCAATGATTTGACATGAAGAGGCTCGGATGCCACTTGTTCGAACCGTTAAAACAAAGTTTGATATAAACTTAAAACTGTAAACCAGAATTTATCATGTCAAATCATCAAGAATAAACTAAAAACAAACCTAGATGTGGAAGCGTACCTGAATTCATCGATTTTTTGAAATCTATGGATCTTGGAGTTTTGATCTTCCAAATTAGCACACACAAGAAATTTAGAGAATGCGACTCTCTCTTTTCTGAAAATAGGATATTATATTATAAAAGTTACCTTATGTGTAATTTGGGAATCATAACCCTAATATATAACTTTTGCACATTATCATAAATAGAAATTAGTTACTAAATTATCTACACATATTTAGCCCATATTTTATTTAATAATTAAAGCCCAACAAACCTTAACTAAATTAGATCACTTTTAATTTGGGCTAACATTTGATGATAATAAATAATATGTATATATGTGATGTCCATATTTTCCAACACGAGTGTTTCACCTTGACGGTGTTTTGGTTGTTGTTTGCATGTAACGACTTGTTCTTATGGAGGTTTCCTCCTTTAATAAAATTTATCTTCTAGCCGAGCAAAAAAGGTATTCTTTTTTTTTTTATCAGTTTGTAATTCTTTTTAACTACATTATTTAGGGGCCCTTTGGACGTTTGCTTTTGATGCGGTGTGTTCAGCCTCTTTTTTTTTCATGTTATAGTATCGCTATAATTTCTAATATCACCACCATTGTTATTTTTATACTAACTACAGATAAATGCACTGTCCATTCAAAGATACCTTTAATATTATATGTTTTTAATTAATTGAAATTTAAGAATTTCTTAAGTAAATTAAAAACTTTAAAAGAATAATAAATGTAACAATGTATATTAAACATTATTAAAAAAAGAATTAATTAAAGAGTTGAAAATTATACACAAATATATTAGTGGTCTGAATTTGGAATTTGAAGCATTCAAGGTGCAATGAACACAATTGTTTTACGTATGGAAACTGTAACATTTTAAAATTTTAGCAATATATTAATGGAAATCCAGAGTCAATTAGATTGTGACAGATGTCACACATTTAGCTATAATAGGACTAAATATTACCATATTTGTGTTAATATATAAAATTAATCATAAATTTGCATTACATAATTATGTTATTATTTTTGTATATTTAGTACTAGTTAATTAGGGTAAATATCCGAAATATACCAAAAAAAATTAAAAAATTACGGAATTGGGCTGATTTCTAGAAAATTTACGGAAAATGGTCATTTCCCCACAAAACGCGTCCACGTCAGCGCGTTTTGTGGGGAAATGGAAGGAAAGCGTGCCCCTGGGGACGCGCTTTCTGTCACATCAGCAAAGCGCTCCTACATGGATGCGCTTTGCTGACGTGGTAGAAAGCGCGACCCCAAGGGCGCGCTTTAGCCTGCAACGGTAAAAAAAAACGGTCAAATTGTTTTGACCGTTGGGGGCCTAACGGTAAAAAAACCTATAAAACCCCCCAACCCTTTTATTTTTTTCACACTTTAATCCTTACTCAAATTCCTCTCAAATTTCTCTTAAAGTCCTTCAAACTTCCTCTAAAATTTCGAAATAGTCCTTTACTATTTACAAAAAAGCCCTTTTTAATTTTTTTAATATATTTTTTTGGAAAATTTTAAAATTTTCGATCGTATTACAATGGCCGGGGAATTACTTCGTCTAGACAACAAGCACATCTCCGTCGATCAAATGCAAATGGTAAGTTTTAATTTTAGTTTTTCAATATTATTTAATATTTTTTACAATTATGCAATTTTAATTAATTTTTATTTTATAATTTTTTAAACAGTTTGTAGATCAGGTGTTGCAATGTTATATTCGCAATATGCATGGTACCCATCGCCATTGATCGAGAATTACCTGCGGGAAGTGGGTTTTTGGCACGTGGCCACGATAGGCTGGGGGTTCAAGTTGGAGCCGCCTTTGATCAGTGCGTTGATAGAGAGGTGGATACCCGATACTCACACTTTCCATCTTCCATGCGAAGAGTGTACCATCACTCTAGAAGATGTGCAGTTGCAGTTGAGATTGCTGATGGACGGGTCGGTAGTCACTGGGTCCGTAACTTCTGGTGATTGGGGGGCCGTATGCTACGAGCTTCTGGGTGCCATTCCGGATAACATTCAAGGAGCTCGGATCGAGATGGCCTGGTTATGAGACAAATTTCCGGAGCCAAATGAGGGTTCGACCGAAATAGAAAGAATACGGTATACTTGGGCATACATTCTTCAGATAATTGAGGCTATCTGATGCCGGACCTTTTTAGAAACCTCGTACACTTGAGATGGCTGCTGAAACTTGTTGATTTCAGAGCAGCCGGTTAACTGAGTTGGGGTCTGCCGTGCTATCAAGGTTGTATTGGGAGATGTGCAGGGCGACGCGGCCGAGTAAAGCGAAAATTGGAGGTTGCCTATCACTACTGCAGTCATGGGCACGGTTTCAATTTCTATTTTTACGTCCTCGACTCGACCAACCATATTCATTCCCACTGATAACGAGGTAAATTTAATGTTGTATTTTACAATTATTACGCAGATTTATAGTATAATTGTATACTAAAAATTTATTTAATTAGGTGGAACCATTCAGCGAGTTATGCTGGAATACTTACCTCGCTTGAAGATATACGGCTTCTATTGGACCAACGATCGGAATCACAAGTAAGTTTCGAATTTTGTATTTATAATTTAGTATTTCGTATTTAGTGTTTAGTATTATATATATAACTAATATTTTTGTAATGTTAATATAGTTTCAATGGACACCGTATGAGGATCCAGCAATTCGAGCAATAATTCTGGAGGAGTTCTTGCAAAATCCAAATTGTTGGCACGTGAAGGTCCCATTGATAACCTATGCGACCGGGGAAATGCACCAGTCAGATCGGGTTCTGCAACAATTTAGATTCCGGAAACCGATTCCTGTGCCACCTGAGGTGCTCGATGATGAGCACAATGTGGGCTTACGGCAGTTGCACATGGATTGGCTAAGATTTTGGTCAGCACATATCGAGACGTGGGAGAACCGGTATGACTATTTACCTATCCAGGAACCGATAGTCGTTCCTGAGTTAGCGTGCGTGCCGGAATACATGCCATGGTTTAAGATCCATGGTAAGCCGTATTTGTTGTCGGAAAAAGAGAGGCGACAACAAATTCGTCAACAAAGAGAACATCGGGGCCCTTTAAATCTAAGGAGAAAGGGTGATGAGATGGGGCCATCAACAGCGCCGACACAGTCACTGGGCCCATCAACAGCGCCCACACAGTCACCGGGCCCATCAGTTCAACCAACGACACTGACATCACAGCCTTTACCCTTTATGCCGGGTGCGTACCCTACCCCTTATATGTATCCTAACACATATATGTTTCCTTTTCCTAGTCCCACCCTAGGTTGGAATGCATAGCCGGGTTCGAGTCCGTTCTCGACTACTCCTACTGGCCAGCCGATCTTGAGGCCGTCATCGCGTGAGGGATCACAGGAGGCGCCGTCGGGGAGCACTTCTTTTTACCAGCCTCTCCTTCACCATACGGGATTCAGACACCCCTGCCCTGGTTTATGCAAACACCTCCGGGGTCGTTATTTTATCAAGGTGAGTCATCCTCGCAGCACCCACAACCAGACCCACTGCAGGAGGAACCGGAATCCCCGCCCGAGGTTCCACGACCCCCCTGGAAGCTAAAAGAAGGAGGAATCCAGCGCGTAATCGCCGACCGCCCCCGTGTGGCACTGATTCCGACCGACATCAACATTGATTCGGATGGGTTTTTTATTTTTTAAATTGTAATAATTTTTTTAATAAAAAATGTTATTTTTATTTGTGTTTGTAATTTAATTTTAATATCTTCACTAAAATAGAAGTTGTTTTTTTTTGTATGTAATTTAATTTGAATTTTTTTAATAAAATAAAAAGTTATTTTTTATTTTTTGTAATTTAGTTTTAATATATTTAATAAAATAATAGTTGTTTAATTTTTTTATTGTAATTTAATTTTAATATCTTTAATAAATTAGAAATTGTTTAATTTTTTAATTGTAATTTAATTTTAATATATGTAATAAAATAAGAAGTTTTCTTTATTTTTTATTTTTTTGTAGTTTAGTTTTAATATATTTAAGAAATAAGAAGTTTTCTTTATTTTTTATTTTTTTGTAATTTAGTTTTAATATATTTAATAAATAAGAAGTTTTCTTTATTTTTTATTTTTTTGTAATTTATTTTTAATATATTTAATAAATAAGAAGTTTTCTTTATTTTTTATTTTTTTGTAATTTAGTTTTAATATATTTAATGAAATAAGAAATTTTTTTTTGTAATTTAGTTTTAATATATTTAATAAATAAGAAGTTTTTTTTATTTCTTATTTTTTAGTTTTAATATGTTTAATAAATAAGAAGTTTTTTTTTATTTTTTATTTTTCTGTAATTTAGTTTTAATATATTTAATAAAATAAGAAGTTTTTTTAATTTTTTATTTTTTGTAATTTAGTTTTAATATATTTAATAAATAAGAAGTTTTTTTTTAATTTAGTTTTAATATATTTAATAAATAAGAAGTTTTTTATTTTTTATTTTTCTGTAATTTAGTTTTAATATATTTAATAAAATAAGAAGTTTTTTTATTTTTAATTTAGTTCTAAAATATTTAATAAATAAGAAAATTTTTTTATTTCATAAAATAATAGTTGCTTATATGTTTTTGTAATTTAATTTTAATATATTTTATAAAATAGAATTTGTTTAATTTTTTTTAAATTTAATTTTAAAAAATAAATATCCAATATTTGAGGAAAGGGGAAAGCGTGCCCCTGAGGACGCACTTTGTGCCAAATTAGCAAAACGCATCCACGTAAGCGCGCTTTTGCTGATTTGGCCCAAAGCGCGTCCTCAGGGGCGCGCTTTCCTGCCATTTCCCCACAAAACGCATTGACGTGGACGCGTTTTGTGGGGAAACGACCCTTTTTCGTAAATTTTCTAGAAATCGGCCCAATTCTGTAATTTTTTAATTTTTTGGTATATTTCGGATATTTACCGAGTTAATTATGTGACTTTGAATTTAAAATTACTTTTTATTTGAATTTATATTTTTAACTAAAAATAAACTTATTAAATTTATGTTTTAGTTGACTCCAGTATTAGAAAATAATATTATTTAAAATAGATTTGATTAATAATAAATTTATTATTTAATCAAAATAAATTTACCATTATTTAGATTTGTGTTTCTGAATATTACATAGATTACAAATAAATTAGGATATTTAATACATATAATGACTTTTTCAAATTTATTTTATCTTTTCTTTAAGAGAGTAAAAATGGGTGGTAGCAACCAAATCTGAACTATTTTTTATGTATCGATAATATAAAATTTAATACCACATTATAATTATTAATTTTTCGCGTACCAAATTTTAAATAGTAAAAGTTAGCATTCATAAGGATGAATTGAGCAATATTTTCCTAATTGCAAGTTGTCACCAATGAGATATTAACTGAAAATATAAATTCAAAAAAGTGGTTAGAAAGAAAAAGACAAAAAGGAGTTAGATAAGGAAAGAAAAAAGACAAGAAGCAGGTAGTTAGATGAATAAAATAAAAAAATGATCATATGTGTATGTCGTCCTACTTGCATACTAGTGTTATAAAAAGATCAACCCCTTGAATAATGGAATAGACAACTTCATAGAAACCTTCCCTTGTGTTACAATGTGGTCGATATCAAAATATCTATTACTAGCTGTTGCCGTGGTTTGTCTTTCAATTTGCTTCCGATTATATTCACAATTCTCTAGCTTGAACATATCTACACTCATCCACCACCAAGTCAAGGCACCAGTTCCGCCACCCACGATAAGTTTCTACAAACTTAGTCTCCAATGGCCGCCTGCTACATGTCATGGAACGTTAATTTGCAAACCTCCTATCCCTTCCGTATTCACAATTCACGGTATATGGCCGCAAGATAGTAATGATGAACCAATACCTCCTTACAATAAAAATAATCCTTGTACCCCAAAGATACCCACTCCTTCTACTAATCTCCCGGTAAGTTCATCATCAATTTAATTTCGTTTATTTGACTGAATGAGTTTATCAATTCTCTAATAAAATCTTTTGTTGTTTAAAAGAATATATTGCCTCCAATTCAAGGAGACTTAACGTTACTATGGCCAAACTTGATTGATGGTCATAGCTTGGTTGTAAACTACAATTTTTGGGAACATGAATGGAAAAAGCATGGAACCTGCTCTGATTATCCTGACGATCCCCTTACGTACTTCAACTCTGCCTTAAATCTTCGACATGGCTTAAGTACAAGTATATCTCGATTATACTTTGTTGTTAGCTCTCATATATTGAATTTTTTTATATTGGGTATTAAACTAAATCTTTATTATCATATGAAGTATGAATTAATATTCAGTTTATTTTAAGTGTTGAATTTTACTTTAAAAAATAACTATATAACCCGATTAGATTAAATGTTAATCTTTTAAGAATCAAATAACTGAAGATGATTCATTTTGTAACACATCCTGTCTCTAATTTGCTTTTAATTGTTGTTTTGATGTAGTTGTAAGATTTGGACGTGGGACAAGTTGGACGGTGCAACAAGTCGCAGATGAAGTTTTTGATGTTTTAAAAGCCTATCCTCAAATTGCTTGCAATGAAAGCCCAAGTAGCACTCAAAAACAATTGTGGGAGATTCGTTTATGCTATGATAGGCCAAGTCCCGGACAACTCCCTCACACGCTCCTAAATTGTACGAATATATTGCCAGTAAGAAAGGGTAAAATAGTAGGGCCCTGTAAAAACCTGAGTGATACAATATTTTTCCCCTAGTGCTCTTATAAAATTTTGAATAATTTGTAAATCCCAACTTTAAGTCTTCTTGTCCCACCAATTTGATGTTTGAAATAAATAAGTAATTGTATTATCTTGTTGTAAACCCTCCAACTTTAAGGCTCTATTCTCTTGTGCTTAAAAAAAATAATTCTGGCTCCAAAAGCACTTTTGGAAGAAAAACTGTATAGAATAAGCTATTTTTGATTGGAATTTTTATCTTTTCAGAAGTGCTTACTTCTGAAAAGGAGAAGCTAAAATTTTTAGCTTTTCCTCTCCCAAAAGCACTTTTAGTGTTTAATTACTTTTTCACCCCTCCAATAATATAGTACTTTCCCTTATTTTTCTTGGTGCTTAATTACAAATATATTAAAATTATTAATTAAAAATAAAAAAATATTTTTTAAAATACTAATTAAAAATATTTAATGGGAGAAAGGATTGTATGAAATAGGGACATTATCATTTTCCAATAGTTTTATGCCACATCAGCATTTTTATCCTGAATTTTAAGATTTTAATTTGGATTTAATTTTTTTCAGGATGAAAATGCTGATTTGGCATAAATCTATTGGAAAAGGGATACAGATGACGTGGCGTTACTGTTTCATACAATCCTTTCCCTATTTAATGGTTGTGTTTAAAATATTTAAAATGTAGTTTATATTTTCTGATTAAATTTTATAAGTAATTAATATTTATTACTTAAAAATATTTAAAATTTATATTTCATATATTAAAATATTAACAAGTTATAGTAATTTTTTTATATTCTTACTAAAATATAATAATATTAACTAATTTAAATTTTATTTAAATGCATATTTGTTACTTGATAATAAAATGTCTAAAATGGATATTTTATTTCTTAAAAGCACTTTTTGACAGCAATGCTAAACACCCAAATTTTAAACTAAACTTTTCAAAAATACTTCTCAAAAGCATTTTTTGCATAGTACTTTGAAAAAGTATTATCAAACTAGCCCTAAGTCTTTAAAGGATCTCTGTGCAGTTTGTTTAAAATAGATAAGTAACTTTATTATCTATTTTTAATATACAAGTGTTTACATTTTGCATACTCGTATTATAATTATTAGATTCCGTAACCAAATATAGAAACATGAACACTAGGTAGAATATTTTGTTGGTATAGTATGATGAAGCAATGAGACTATAAACGCATCCTACCTTGGCCCCGCATATCAGCATGCAAAAACGTTTGCAAGCTGTTCGGCGATGCCGATAAGAAAACACAATCCTCCGCCATGTACTGAGCCAAACATGCAAGGTGGTCAGCATAGCGGTTGCCCTCCCGAAGAATATGTCGGGACTTTCATCACCCAACCTTTTCGGATCAAGAGCAAGCAATCTTCAACGAAAGTGCCCAACGGATGAGAAGTTTCAAAAGGTCGAGATAGCAGATTCACCACCCAAAGCACATCAAGTTTCAAAATCAAACTAGTAACATCCAGCCCCTTAGCCATCCGAAAGCCTTCCCGAACTCCCCAAAGTTCAACTTGTTGGTTGTCCGTTACTCCTATCTTCATCATGAATCCATGCAACCACCCACGGACTCACCCCTCTCATTTCGAAGGAAGCCACCAGCTATTGCAAGTCGCCTACTAGTCCGCACCGCACTATCCGTATTAAGAATACAATAATCCAACGGGGGACGTTTCCAAGCTATCCATTTAGGCTCACGGTGAATCCTCGGAATAACAGTCTGCCACGCCCAGAAACATCCTAAGCAAATTTCCTTGCAATCAAATTTATCTGCTACGGTGAATCAAGCACAGCCTGTAAATTTCTTTTATTTCAACATTTCCATAAACACCATAAAATAACTGTGAAAACCAAGCCCCATGGTAAAAGAAAATCCAACGGCTCCATAGACCGGCTGTTACCTTCCAGCCACACTAGAAATGGGGTGGTATAAAAAATCAAGCTGCAAAGTTTCGACACGCATTGCTACTCATAACTCTTTTGCGAAACGACATTCACATAAAATATGCTCCATAGACTCCATTGTAAATCTACATCCCGAACACGAAGCATCATCGGTGATATTCCTGCAATTCCGTATCTGGTTTGAGTTAAGTCAATCCAACAAAGGCAACCAAATAAAGAACGAATTCGCTCCGGGAAAGGAGCTTCCGTATCCACCCATCATTCGATAGACGATAAGAAGACCCCCCTTGCGAGCAACGAATATGTTGACTTTACAAAGAACTTACCTGAGCAACAATAGCAAAAATCCCATGTACCCCCATTTACAAAATACTGCAACAGAACTGCTTCAATATATGGCTTGCTTAACTGAATTAGGCAGCCCAAGCCTACAAACACTCAAGTTCCAAGTATCATCCTGCCCTATAATCGACGAGACCATATCAAGTAGATTAAGCCCAACAGCCCCATCTAAAAAAGTATGAATCCGACCAATCATGTCAAATTTGATTGCAAATTAAACTCAATTACAATAAAAAACACTTGTTGTTATACGAACTTTAGAAGTTAGTATTTATACTCTCTAATTCATTTACAACCGTTGTGGTTGTTGAGAAAATAAATAGAGTCGTTGGAAAAGAAAATATTAGGTCATTAAATTCACTTGCAACAAAATGTACGATACTTTTTCTATGAGTACCGGTACTAATAGAATTTAATGTCTAATTCAGTGACAGTTAAAGTTAGTTTCCAACGATATCAATGATGATTTATCGATACCTGATAAAAAGGTAACGATATATTTTTAATGGTTATCAATACTTTTTGTCAATTTTTGAAAGATCATAAAAACATAATGTAAAAATAGTATCGATGTAAAATTTTGGTATCGATAATAGGTTTTGATATATTTTAAAAGAATCGATACTTATTGGTTTTGTTCAATTTTTATTCAAGTCAGAGAGCAGTTTTGGTATCGATAAAAATCATATTGGTATCTGTACTTTTTAGAAAATATGGATACTTCTTGTAGAAAGTAGTTTTTCAATTGATTTAAAATTGTTTCAACCAAGTCCAAGAGTTTAAAATTGTTTTTGAACTTTGTCCAAAATATTCTAAGTGTTCAAAATATTTTCTAAGATGTTTGGAAATCTTAAAATGATTTTTATGCTTTGAACTTAATAATTTCTTTATTCAAAAGCAATTTTTATTCAAAAATATTTTTGTTTTTATATCAAAATAATTTATCAAATAAAGTTAGTTTAACAATACCCTTTGAATCCATGTAAAATTCTTTTATTTTATTAATTTCTTATGTTTTTATTATAAAAAAGTAGTTACCAAACATGTTTTCATTATTGAAAATAAATTTTTATCTTGATTTATTAAATGTGTTTTTCTATTTTTTTTAAAAAAAACTCTTTTCTGAAAATAAAAATAAAAAATATTTTCAAAAACCACTATTTAGTTTCAGGAAACATAATTATTTTCACTTTTTTTTTTATTGGAAAATAGAAAACATTAAAGGAAAGTGTTTAGTTGAAAATTTTAAAAATGATTTTTTGAAAATAAAAATAAAAATATGTAAAAAAATTAGATAAAAATTCATAAAATCCACATTCAAACCTGTAGAAGTAAAAAAAAAGTCTAATTTTCATAAAAATGTAAATGTAAAATATTAATATTATGCAATCTAAAGATAAAAATTTTGGATGATTATTATTTAATAAGTTTTCATTTGTTAAAACTTGTTATTAATGATATTAAAATTGAAAATTGCCGAGGAATGCGGGGAACAATTCTAGTATAATAATAATTGTAGATATCGAATATAGTAATAAATTTGCATTACTTAATTATGTTATTATTTTTTTATATTCAGTACTAGTTAGTTATTTAAAATTTAATTGAATTTACATTATTTAGGGGCTCTTTGGATGGACGTTTATTTTCGGTTCGGTATGTTTATCCTCTTTTTTTTTTTTCACGTTATATAGTATCGTTATAATTTCTAATCTCACCGCCACCGCTATTTTTACACTAACTACAGATAAACATACTGTTCATTTAAAGAGACCTTTAGTATCAGTACTAGTAGAATTTAATGTCTAATTCAATGACCATTAAAATTAGTTTCTAACGATATCAATGATGATTTATCGATACCTTATAACAAGGTAATGATATATTTAGTACTAATTAGTTATGTGACTTTGAATTTAAAAAATGTGAACTGCCTATCACATAAAATTTAATAGTACATTATAATTATTAAAATGCCAATCTTATAAACCTTATATAATGATGATGCAATTGAACAATATTTTTTCCTCACTTGCACCTTCTCAGAAATGAGATATTAGTTAAAAAGAAAAGGACAAGAACAAGTTTGTTAGACAAATAAAAAATGATGATATGCGTAGTTGCATTCTAGTGTTATAAAAAGGTCGACCCACCCCTTCCATAATGAATGCAATATCAGCAACAGATTAACTACTTAGATAGTTAGTTATCTTCTATTACTTAGCTGCTTCTTGATATTGTAATTAGTGTATAAAACGACAATTTGTGTATCTACAAGATTATGAATGAAAGTTTAATCTTCTACATTTCTTGTTTTCTGTTATGCAATAGAAATCTTCCAAATGTGAACGGAATGGAAATATGTTAGAATTGTGTGACCCAAATTCTTGTGAAAATAAAATATAAGTGGCAAGATAGGGGGATTTACAAGTGGCATCCGTATAGAAGTTTACTTCCTCTATTTGATATTGATTAGAATAAGGTGTTTTAATTACTGTATTACTTCTTTGACTTTGATTAGAATATGGTTTTACAATCTTATAAATAGATGTAGTCGTCTATCCTCTTGTAGTATTCGAATTCGACATAGTGAATTCTTTTCCTCTGCCCGTGATTTTCTTCCCGAAAGGGTTTTCACGTAAAAAATTCTGTATGTTCTTCTTCTTCTCTTCTTTTTTTTTTTTTTATTCTTAGCCATTATTGACGGTTTATTTTTTACAAAATATTTATTAATCGCTGCAGCCTTGGTTGCTCTCTCAAGTTGGTTTCGATTCTATTCACAACCCTCTACCTTCATCCACTAGCAGCAAGTCAAGGCGACGCCCAAGATAAGCTTCTATAAACTTAGTCTCCAGTGGTCTGTACTGCTACATGTCATGGAATATTAAGGTGCAAACCTACTATCCGTTCTGACTTCAAAATTCACAGTATATGGCTGCAAGATTGATATGACGAACCAATACCTTCTTACAAGAAAAATAATCCTTGTACCCGCAAGACACCCACTCGTCGCAAAGATCTCTGGGTAAGCACACATGATCAATTTACTTTCGTTTATTTGAATGAATGAATGAGTTTATCATTTATTTGAATTAATAAATTGCGTCCAATTGAAGTATACTTAACGTCACTATGGCCAAACTTGACTGATGGTCTTAACTCGACTGTAAACTACCAATTTTGGGAACATGAATGGAAAATGCATGGAACCTGCTCTGATTACCCTGACGATCCATTTACATAATTTAACTCTGCCTTCCATCTCAAGCTTGACTTAAGTACAAGTAATAACTCGATTATACTTTGTTGTTAGCTCATATATTGAATTAACTTGAATTTTTTATATAGTAAAAGTATACAATTTAATTTCACCCTCCAAAATAATTTTCTGACTCCGCCATTAATTACAATATTGAGAGAAGGGAAAGAGGATTTAACCCATGTATCTAAGACTATCAGTATATTAATGAAGTATGAACTAATTTTCATTTTTTTGTTGATCTTAATGGTTGAATTTTATGGTGTTTGCCTCACTATTCATGTCGTGGGTTTGAGGCACAGTGTGTGTATCAAAAGTGTGCAATTTGTTTGAATTCTTTTAGTTATCTCTTTGCATTCTCTTGTCATGTGTTCGAGTCACGACGTCTAATACCCCAAACCCGGCCTAGACATTATGACCAAATTCAGTGGTGTCACAAAGAATGGGTTTTGATAACGAAATCTACACTTTAAAATCATTTCAGTTTCTCAATCCTTATTTTCTTTTATCCATTGTCAAAACGTTTAATCAATTAATCAATTCACCTTAAAATGTATTTTAAGCGGAAGCTTACGAAAAATGTTGTATTTAAAGAAAGCAACTCGTATTTTTAGAAAACCTTTATTTTATTAAAAAAACATAGTTTTTAGTTATCAGTCGCAAATCAAGTACTAAAACGAAAATCCAAATCCAAAAGAAAATCAGCCAAGAAGTCCGATGAGTGCAGCTATTACAGAAATTCAGAAATAATCCTTAAAATTAAAAATCGTAAACCTAATCAGGTACGAACTCGTGGTCACCGAGAGGCTCCGCTACACCAATTCGCCTAAGTCTGTGGATTACCTGAATAGAAACAGACAAACAGAGGTGAGTTTATGTAAATTTAGTGTGTAACCCAACAGAAATAGACATGCTATACATACAGAATCATATATACGGTCAGATACAAATACAGATTCAGTTTCAGATTCAGATTCATAATCCAGAATAGATAAGCATAATCCTATCCCCATCCTCTACACACCAACTCCGACCATCCCATCACACCATGTGGGGTTAAAAACACCCACCCACCCTTACACACCATATCGTGCCGTTACGACACATATCAGATAAAGTGCAGCCAAGGTACCAGAATCCGTATATACAATCCCACCCCAGTAACAGATGCAAAAATCAGACTTAGATTTATCAAAATAAACATGCTCAACAAGCTTTACACAAAGAAGAGATATACATATACTAGTACAGTCAAGCATACATTTAGTATCCTACTCAGATCAGTCTATCAGAATATCAAAGCATGCAAAATAGGGATTAACTAGCCCTTACCGACCCTACAGTAGGTCCACAGTCGACCGAAGCGACCCGTGCGACCCTAGGATAAATTCCAGATAATATGGGCCCACACGCCCATGTGGCTTGCACGTGTGGGCCTGCACACCCCACTTAGCCTAACCCATGTGGCCCACACGGTTGTGTCTCACACACGGCCGGGCACATGACCATATGGCGTCGATAGTGACCATTTTTGACTTTTTTCGAAACTCATTTTTCGCATTTCGGGTACACACCTGGTATCAATTTGAGCAAAAACACTTTCGAGCCACACAACACCTAAATTTGTCCAATATAACACCAAATTAACTGTTAAGAACGACACTAAACTGAACTACAACGAAATAGGCAACTCTTAAATCTACCAAAATCCTTACTTTCAAACGAGAAGCAAAGATTTCGCACAACAAGAGTGTCGATTAGCAGCCTCCAGCCCCTTAATCTTCTCCTAAGCCACAAAACGGAACCAATCAACCAACAGATTCTCTAACAAAGCATAAGCCACACTTACCACACTTACAAAAACGTACAAAGATCACCAGAATGTCAAAACAAGACGATTTGCACAAAAACAAAAGTGACAGAATCAAAGTAAAGATGAGGACGAAGAAAAATTTGCAGAGAACTCGAAAAGGGAGAGTAGAGACATCAAAATTCTTTGGAAGAGAGAGAAAAAATTTTTTTAACAATAAATAAAATAAGATAATATCATAAATCTCGTATTTTACTCCCGACTAACCCACTAACATCCCACTTCTCAGAAACCAACTCAAACAAGACTCTATCGGGAAACCAAGCAAAAAGATTAACATTCATGCTCACATAGAGATTTGAACACAGGACCTCCAACACACACTAACCCCTTTATCACTTGAACCAGCAGGCTCATTCTAACATACAGAAGTTCAACATATGCCCACTCAACAAGGGTAAGGCTTGGATCAAAAAAAAAAAAAAAAAATTTGACAACGGTAAGACTTGAACCCAAGACCTTTCACATACACTCAAAACACTTAGCCACTAAAGTAAATACATGGTTGTATCAAATACTCACAAAAACAGAGATAAGAAAATTAGGGCATTACACGATGTGTGTAGTAGTGATTTACCTCGACACCCTATAAAAAATTTGCGAGTTGTTTGAAATCTTCTACTTATCTATCCACATTTTCTTGTCTGACCAATTTGATAAGTAAAATAATTAATTAATCATATTATCTATTTTTAATGTAGAGGTGTTCTCTACAAACATATTGCCAAATAATGACCGCCCAAAAATCGTACTAAAAACAAAAAATCCATCAATGTAAGTTTGAAAAGTCTATACGACTATCAAAAAGGCTATTTCGACGAAGAGTAATAGTTGATATGAGCAAGACTGACAGAGTTTTTTTTTTGAG
The DNA here is from genome assembly GCA_025503065.1 of Gossypium bickii. Classification (NCBI taxonomy): domain Eukaryota; kingdom Viridiplantae; phylum Streptophyta; class Magnoliopsida; order Malvales; family Malvaceae; genus Gossypium; species Gossypium bickii. The sequence continues at coordinate 43,453,316 of CP106713.1, forward strand.
AAAAAAATGCAACCGTCGAAATAGGTCTAAAAGTTTATATTGACAATTTACACAACACTAAAGTAGCAGTTGTTAGTACAAGTACCATCCATAACGACGGTAAAATATAATCAATATAATTGAGTAAATTTTCAATTATCTCCCTAAACTTTTAGTGACAATACCATCAATAAATGTTCTTATATTTGAAAATCCTATTATATCCTAAACATATTAGGACAATTTTAACATCAATAAAATAAATATATCGACAAATAGTATAGACCATCAGAATCCAATTGCTAATATTTGAATTTGTGTACCGTATTAATTTATTTAGAATTTTAATACAATTGACTTGATTTAAAGTATATATAAAATAAAAAATCTAAATAGAATTAAGCTTAGCCAATTACATAATACAAATGTAATTCAAATATAGTCCCAACCTAATCAAAACATAATCGAAATATAAATCTAATACATAGTCCAATAGCATTTCATTATTTCATCTGTTATTTTATATTTTTACAAAGTTTATATTTTCTTTCTAATTTGAATAATACAAATATAACCCACAACACAAAAGTTTTACTATAAAAAAATGCATTCAAACAATAAGGTTCCTCACAAGAACAAATTAGGTGCTTAATTCTCGCTCTGTACGTTTACCTATACAAGTCTCTCAATTATATAAATTTATTTCGCCACTTACTTACATATGAAGATCTATCTCAATCTCACTATTACAATAATAAGATAAGTTAAATACATTATATTAATAACAATCAAGATAAATATGGACTCTTGACAGCTCAAAACAAATAGAGTGTCAATTCAATCTAATATCTACGATCCAAGGGATTAACTTGGGTAATCCGATCCAGTCCAACCAATCACCACTATACGATTTTTCAAGTGATACGATCTTCCGTAATAAGTTAAATATCATCTATATATTCACTATAGTCTACAGAAATTGTTTAATAAACTTCCAACATATATTTTAAAAGTGTTTTCTCATAATTTTAATTAGTTTTATATTTTCAACATATACGGATAAAGTCACAATGTAGAGCAAAAAAGTACTCAATTAAACCCAACGAATTAATCTTCATAGGATCATTGCCAAGATTCTTCATAATGTCCCACACACTAGCTAAAAGAATAGGTAAACAACAGAAATGGTCACTAAAGTATTACCTGCATTTTATTATGATCATTGAACTTTTAATTTTTTTTCTATTTTGATCACTAAGCTATTTGAAATTAAAATTTTGATCATTTAAAATTTGGTAAAAGTGTTGACATAGGTTTTTTTTATTGGTCTAATAATAAATTTAACCTTCTATTGCATACATATTCTATCAATTTAATCTTAAATATAAAAAAAATGCAACAAATTTACCCCTCAAATATTTATAAAATTTGGCAGTTTAGTTCAAATTTCAAAATTCAATAAATTTAGTCCTCAACATTTATAAAAATGACAAATTTTAATTCTAAAAAATCATGTAAATTTTTATGTCAAACAATTTAAATTTAAATCATATTTAGTTGAGAAAATGAAGAAAGACTTGAAAGGTTGAATTACAAGCCCAGTTAACAATTGGTCCAAAATCTTTAGTAATATCTTTAAGTTGTTGATTGGCAGCTTGCTTTAGCTACCTCAGTTTCATGAGCTTTAACAATAAAATATATACATTATATATGGTGCGGGTTCACCTTCAACATAATTCACACGTAGTTTATTTTGAGGATTAATTTTTTATTTATCATTCAATTATTTTGAGTATATAATATATTATTGTAAATATCTAATAGAATAAAATATAAAATCATAATTTTATTATTTAAATCTCCATCTTTATCAATTAAAAATATGCGTCAAATTTTTCAAAAATCCATTTTTTTCTAACAAATTTGAACACCGCTATCAATTATCAAACAATTGTAGGCGTCTAGGTTATGTAGACTCGAGGATGAGCATAAATGCTAACATAATTTCAACCTTTTTATATTTAAAGGATTATTTGTTTGTACTTTTTGTCTAAATATTTGTTTAATAAAATGCAAATATTTAAAGGATTAGGTGTGAGTTCAGCCTTTGACGCTAAGCTCCAAACGCTTGCCGATGGTCTAAAAACGGCTTGGAATAAAGAAGTGCGGCTGCTGCTGATCGAGTGTGGTTACAAAATAGCGATAGATTTAATATTTGGGTCGAAGAGGGTGGGGTTACCGAAACTGAGCTTGGAAATTAGGAATTGGAAGGTAGAAATAAGACTAAGTTCCAAAAATGGTGAATATGGCTACTAATGCAATAACTAAATGGGTTTGATGTTGCGCGATTAGATTTAATGTTTTTGACAACCTACTCCAAGGATGTAAGACAAAGGGTAAAAAACTGAAGTCGATGATCTGATTGAGTATTGAGTCTCAACTTCTTTTATATATATATATATATATATATATATATTAGAAAAAGTGAAAGTTATATATATGAGAGAAAGAAGTAGATAAATATATTCTCATTTCTTTTAAAATTTCTTACCATATTGAGAGTTATGCAATAAAGTATTAAAACTTTTGTCTTAACTCCCAACATATCTTCTAAGTACACCATATTCAAGCTAATAATATAATCTATATATAAAAGGAAGGCATTCCATCTTTCACAATAATGGTTAATTTTTATTTTTAGTCATCTTTTACTTCTTAATTATATAAAAATAGTTAAATTTTAATTTTGATTCTTAGGTTAAAATGTGAGATTTGATATTTATACTCGATTTTTTTATATAATTTAGTACTTTAACATGTTTTAATAGTACTTCAACATTTAGAATGTCATTAAATAGTCTAAATATTTTATTCTAATTAAAATGCTAACGAAAATTTAAATAATTGTTAACATAATTAAAATTTTTTGTTTAATACAAGTCCATTATAATGCTATTTTTTTTTGGCATGATAACCGAGTGAGTACTTTTTTAAAAAAGTTAGGATGTCACACCAACAAATTTAATAGAAGAATTTTAGTTGTATTAACAATTAAACCTGAATTTTTAAATTTAAAAAGGAGAGGGACTAACTTCTTAAAAACAAAAAATTGAGAATTAAATTTCAAATATATATAGAGTACAAAAATTTAAAATATATTGTAACTTTTAAATTTTAACTATTCAGTTCAAAATAATTAACACAACGCGGAGCGTGAATAAAAACCATAATAATAATAATTTTATTTTGATTCCACTTCGTAAAAAAAACATTTAATTTGAGAAAATATGGTAAATATTTAATGAATAAAAAGTCAAAACCATGTTTGGTAGAGAATAAGCAATCGTTGACACGATTAGATTAATATTCGTTTAGTTTATTGGTTGATAATGAAAGATTAAATGAAAATTTATATTATTAAGTTTATACTATATTGTTTTTATATTTTAATTTGTATGGAGTGATAGTTAAAGTTTTTTTTAAATATTTATTTAATATAGATTTAAACCGTGTTACTCCATCCTATATATTATTGATATTGTATATTATTTCTCTCATTTAGGTAGTTAACTTTTCTTGTTCAAAAGTGGTATCTAAATTATGATCCTTTTATAATAATCACACCAATTGTTTGCTTCGTTAAAAATATATTTTAGTTGAATCTTAAGTTGTGGTCTATTGATCGGGTATTCACCTTACCCAAAAATAATTTGGGTTTATTTTAAAATTAAATTAAAAAATTAATTGTTTATTTTATAATTAAATTTAAAAGATAAATTTAAAACTTTTTATTTTCTATTTATTTTGTTTATTTTTTTCTCCCTCTTCTTCCTTTTTTTTTATTTCTCAATTATTTTTTATTTTCTCGACAACTAAACATATTTCTTCCTTTCTTAAAATAGAGTCATGGATAAAAAATTTTCTTAAATCTATTTATCTATTTTTGGTACATAAAACCTTAAAAAAAATCGGGTTAAGAAATCATTTTAAAAAAACAATTCAAAATATCAAACTTTAAGTAATATCGTTAAACCTAAATTAATTTAAAGCATAATTTAAGAAAAAGAAGAAGATTTCATAAGAACAACAAAAAAAAGACGATGATGATATTCATGATGAAGATTGAATCGTGGAGTGGAGAGGAAAAGAATGGGAAGAAGAAGACAAAAAAGGAATGAGTTTTTGTTTTTAATCTATTTAATTTAGGCTTAGTACATTATTTAGCATCCGAATTTGACATTTTTTTAATGTGGTATTTATAATTTTTTTAAAATAATTCGAATTCAGGTTATTTTTGAAAAATGTAAATACTTGATGAATAGGTTACAACTTGGGATTTGGTATTTGTGTTTTTTTATTGTCCAATCCGGTACATGTATTTCACCAAAATTATACATTTTGACACTCAAATGTAACAATCTTAACTTTTTAGTGTTAAATTCAGATTTTAAAATTTACTTGAGGAAAGTCAATTGCTAATATTATTAGGTTAGAATTTTCATGATTTTTTCATATAATAAATTAATATTAATTTTGAATTTGTTTAATTTGTTAGATACAGACTAATAGCTATGATTTGTTTTCAAGTTTTATGATTGATTAGTTGAAAATTAATTGCTAATATTTTTGGTAATTGTGAATGTTCATCAAACAAATCATAAAACTCGAATTAAATACTAAAAAGTTAACACTATTACTTTCAAGTACCAAAATATATGATTTTTTCCAAATAAAGATACCACATTGGACCTAAAAAAAAGCATAAGTACTACATTACAAAAAAGTGTCAAACTTAGATACCAAATGATTTATTAAACCTTTCATTCAAATAAAAATTATTGTTAAACTTTTTATTTCATAAATAATGAAGCCCACATGCTAAATTTCGTGACAAGTTTTGATTGATTGATAGATTTAAAAACATAAATTTTTTTTTATATTTTCATTTAATCCTTAGAAAGGGCAAAAAGAAGTCACTTGCAAGACTCCACAATAGCAAATCACAAACAATCTAACTTAGAGATCAATCGTATAGTCAGTAGACACATTTAGGGGTGAGCGTTCGATCGAATTAAATAGATGATCATTGTTTTGTCGAGTTTTAAAATTTATAAATAGAATGATCGAACCTGGAAACTAACTCTAACAACGATTAAAGGCAAGTGTACCTATCGAACAGTAGTATAGTTTAGGCAAGACCGGATTGTCGAACCCACAGGAATTAAAAGTACTAATACTAACTCTCCTTTTATTATTTAGCCTAAAATAAGTGAAGTTGTTTTTAATCTAAAACTAACGAACTACTAAGCTAAAGACACAAGATAAAAAGAAAAAATTGGGAAAATAACTTTAGGAAAAGCTCAGTTGATTAAGACGATACCCTCAGGAAGAGTCCACCTAGACTTCCCTCGTTATCTATCATTCAACCATATGACTTATTTACTTAGTTTGATCCGTAAGACTCCCTAACGTTTATTAAACCCTCTCTCGAGGCGAATAACGTCTAACCCTAGGTTAATTAGTGGAACTCTCGTTCTCTTATAATAACCCCCTAGAATAGCAGTAAATCGATCTATGGACTCCCATATTAGGTTTCACCCTAATCCGAAAAAATCTCGTCACCCTATCAACTCCGCTTAATTATGCTAGATCTACTCTTAAGCAGGGTCTATTCCTCCTCAACCTAAGCACATCAGATTTGGATTAAGTATGCATAATTAAAAACAAACTAAGTTTTTATCATATAATTCAATAATAAATAACAAAATTCATCATAGGTTTCATCCCCTTCGGGTATCTAAAGGGTTTAGTTCATAACTATAAAAGAAAACATCTCAGAAGAAAAGATAAAACAAAACATAAGAAATCCCTAAAACTCCCTGAAGGAATTGAAGGAGAAATCCGCCGTCTTGAGTAGAATTTTGGCTTCTTGAAATGGATCAACTGGCTATTTCGAGTGATTTCTCACAAATTTGCCCTTTTCGGCTTGGCTCCTTGGCCTAGCTGAACGCCCCTTCAAAGGTGGTACTTAGGGGGTTTATATAGGCTTTCAAAACAGGTTTCTTTGCCCCGAAGTATCCAAATCCGAATGAAATTGCTCTTTGCCACGACAAGGACACGGCCATGTCACACGCCCGTGTGAATCGACTTCAAGCCGTGTTCGAAGTTCTTAATTTAGGCACGACCGTGTAAATCGGGGGTCAGGCCGTGTTCTAGATGATCGGCGAGGCACGACCGTGTGGCATGAAGTTCAGGCCGTGTTGAATTCGTAGCTTGGCCTATTTTGCTCTGTTTTGGGCCCGTTTTATATTTTTTTCATCCTCGGGTGCTTCTCTGAGTATAAGACATGAAAAGAAAAGATTAAGAGCACTTTTTTATATAAATCAAGGGATAAATCATCCAAAAGCATACTAAATGTGGGCTTAAAATATGTTACTTTTACGGATTATCAATCGAGTAAAAAAATTTCGAACTGACGAGTCCTATTTATCATCCTAATTCAATTTAAAAATTTTTCGAATCGAATCAAATGAAATAAAATTCAAGTCAAGTAAAATCAAATCGAATCAAAATTAAATTATTCGAGTTAAATTAAAAAAATAAATATGTCAAATTAAAATTCTGTTTCAATACATCAAATTTCATATTAAAACACATAAATTTAGAATAATATATATTTGAAAACTTTCAAAGTTGTATATACCTTAATTAATGAGATAATGGCTTTATTCTCTTCCTCATTTACCGTTTATATGTATATACCTTAATTAATTTTATGATTAAACTTAATTAACTATGTTCAGTTAGTTAATTAAAGGTCACTATATATTATAAATTATATTTATAATGATAAGTGGATTTCATCATGATTTCCCACTAATTCAAGAAGTAATAATGGTTAAATAACCATTAGGTTATTTGCTTCTTTGTTAATTAAGTTTTCATATGTTGAGTATGACTCTTTTTAATCAAATTTAAAAAATAATCTTTCAATTAAAATTTATTTATTTGTTTCAATCAAATTCTGATTAGTCTAGACTATTTTATTATTATTTTACCTATGAATTTAGCCTATAAATAGGCTCTTTTACAACCTTAGAAAATACACTCATTAGAGATTAGAACTCATAACACATTTAGAGAATTTTGTGTTTACATTTTGAGGGTTCTTTGTTTTCGGGCTTTTAGGGTTTAGTTTTTATCTCTATCTTTTGTACTCTTCATTCTTTTGCCATTATAGTAAAATTATATTTTCCCGTGGTTTTTTTATCCTCTTTGGAGGGGTTTTTTCATGTTAAATTTATGTGTTCAATTTCTTAATTTATTCCACTATTTTTTCTTGTTGCTTAATTGGGTCGATCCCAATAAGTGGTATCAGAGCTAGTTTAATTTTCATAGATCAGCCCATTCAAAGATGGCAGCAACAAAGTTTAAAATTGAGAAGTCCGATGGTGAGACAAATTTCAATCTGTGGCAAGTTCGGATGATGGCAATTCTAGTTCAAAACGGCTTGAAAAAGATTGTTACCGAGAAAAAGCCTGAGAATCTAAATCAAATAGAATGGGAAGAGCTTGATAAAAAGGCCTTGTCTGCAATCCAGTTATCCTTGCGAATACGGTATTGCAGGAGGTATTGATGGAGAAGACCTTATCCACATTGTAGAAAATGTTAGAAACTCTTTATGCGACTAAGTCTCTGGCTAACCGTTTAGTGTTGAAACAACATCTATTTACTTTTCGCATGAACAAATGTGAGCTTCTTAAAGATCACATTAGTCAACTCATTACTCTTTTAAATTATTTAAAGAACGTTGAGGTTCATATTGACGATGAAGATCAGGCTATGCTATTATTGTGCTCTTTACCCCCTTCATACAAGTCTTTCAGGGAGACCCTGATTTATGGCAGAGACAAAATCTCGTTCAATTATGTGAAGGGTCATTTGTTGAGTTAAGACAAACTCGACAATGAGTTTGGTTTGGATAGCAAGGCAGATAGGCAAGCTTCCGTTTTGGTAGCATTAAAGAAACGAGACAAAATGTGTCACTATTGTAAAAAGTTAGGTCACGTCAAAGCAGATTGTTATAAACTGCGAAATAAAAGAGCTACTGAGAGTAACGAGGAAGATGTAGCTGGTGCTAATTTGGCCGATGAAAACGGTGATGATTTCTTGTTAGTGTCAACGAGCGATAACTCCAAGCTCACGTCCGATTGGATCCTAGATTCGGGATGTTCTTTCCACATGTGTCCTAATATAGAATGGTTCTCCACATACAGTTCAATTGACGGTGGAGTTGTGCGCATGGGAAATGATTCATCTAGTAAGGTAATTGGTATTGGTACTGTTAAAATTAGGATACACGATGGGACGATTAGGACACTCTCAGATGTCCGGTATGTACTTGATTTACGAAAGAATCTCATCTCCTTGAGTATTTTGGACTTGAAAGGATGCAGAATCAACATCGAGTCGAGCAACATTAAAGTATCTCGTGGAGATCTTGTTTTGTTAAAAGGTAAAAGAACCGGCAGTCTTTATATTTTGGAAGGTTCTACAGTGACCGGTGAAATTGGACGTCCCTTGTCTATTACGAAGTTGAAGTCAACTCGTTTAGAGCAGAGGCAACTTGGTCATAGAAGGGAAAAAGTTATGACCGTTTCATTGAATAAAGGTTCTCTTTTAGATGTAGGTTTTGAAAAGTTAGGGCACTATGTTCGTGAAAATCAAACTAGGGTTAGTTTTAATTTGGCAGTGTACAAGTCCAAGGCTAGAAGTCTTCCAGTTTCTAAGCACAGATTCAACTCAATTAATTCCCTGCATAGTTTAAGATAGGCCCGTGGTGGGCTTTGGCAAAGATGGCATTTTGGAAATATGAGTCAAGGTGGAGATTTGTTGAGTATGAAACCTATACAAATTTGAGAAATAATCTTTCAGTTAAACTTTATTTATCTATTTCAATCAAACTCTGATTAGTCTAGATTATTTTTTTATTATTTTAGCTATGAATTTAGCCTATAAATAGGCTCTTTTACAACCTTAGAAAATACACCCATTAGAGATTAGAACTCATAACACATTTAGAGAATTTTGTGTTTATGTTTTGAGGGTTCTTTGTTTTCGGGTTTTTGAGGTTTAATTTTTATATCCATCTTTTGTACTCTTCGTTCTTTTGCCATTATAATAAAATTATCTTTGCCTGTGGTTTTTTATCCTCTTTGGAGGGGTTTTTTCACGTTAAATTTGTGTGTTCAATTTCTTAATTTATTCCGCTATTTTTTTTACTTGTTGCTTAATTGGGTCGATCCCAACATCATACATTTTTTAAATTAAAATTTAAAAGTATTGTAATTTTACAATTTAGTCCTTGTACTTTAACTAATTATTCCTTTAATTTAATTCTATAATATACTTTTGTACTAAATACATAAATCTTCTGTTCATAATTTTACTGACTAAATTTAAGGAATTCAGTTTCGAAACTGTATTTTTTTTGACACTAACTAAAATCGAATCGTTACAACTAGAACCAATGCAAAACTGACTATATTTTTTGCATTACAAGCAAAATGGGCTACACAAACAAAGAACCTAGAAGACACCACAATAACATATGACAAACAATCAAATTTACATACGAATCATATCACCAACAGCCACACCTTAAAATGATGAAGAAAACAACTTCGAATGATCTACACTCTCAAATAATTTATTGATATAAGGATGGCATCCCAAACAACCTCAATATAGCTAGAGTTACAATCATTTAATGATGGAACACTAATCTAGTAAAACTAGATAATGGAAACTCACACCATAAATTTTATTTAAAATGATAAATTTATATAATTTATTATATATGTTTCAGTCATTCTAAGACAAAGATGAGCTAAGAAGGTTTAAGAAAATAATTTCTTGATAAAGACTTGTTAATTGCCCATTGTGTGATAGTTGGAATATTATGGACATTCTTGTCTTGGGTTAAGTAGTTTGCTTTGGCTTGATACCTATTCTTTTGGGCTTAATTTCTTTGTATAACAATATGTCCTCCTTCAAGTCTGAGGTGAGTTATGAAGTGACTTGGTAAGGACCTATATGAGTCAAGCACCAGGACATCAATTGCTTCAAGAGCTTTTCATGATGATACTTGTCACCATGTTTAGTCGTGATGAAGGTTTAGTAAAGGTTGAATAGGCTTGCATTTATTGTAACTTGAGAAATATTGTTTATTTTTAGGGTATTGAATGGGTTATATCGATAGGATCGAATTTAGAGTATTTGTAACACCCCAAGCCCGGCTTAGACGTTATGGTCGGATCTAGCATGTCACATTGCGAGGCTATTTGAAAACTACTCGTTCAACGAAAACCCTTCCTCAATTTTAAACTTTTTACCGTTTATAAATCCCGAATTTTATTGCTTACAAAACAAGATTTGCTTAAAGTTATTTTTCTTGTAAACATGATATCATTTTCAAAATCTTTGTTTGTTGCAGAAGACTGACTTTAAAAGTTACGGAATCGTGATGTTTTGAAAACAGTAGTTATAGTTTAAAAATCCATGTTTAATCGTTTAGCAGTTCATAACTAAGAGAATTACCAAATGAAAGTTAAAAAAAATCCCAATGGCCTTATTACATAAATTATTAACCCAAAAGTATATAAAATAAATTAAATCCAAAATTACTAAGTTCTATTTAGTAACAACTCCGACGTATGGTCACCTTCGAGTCCTCCACAGCTCCAAATCCTCTATCGCTGGGATTACATGCACGGTTAAAAGAAAGGGGTGAGTTACGAGAACTCAGTGTGTAATCCCCTATTACGGTCATTAACTGGGTCCGAGCCTATACGGTATCGGTCTGGGCCTAAGCCCTATTCGGTAACAAGCTGGGCCTAAACCCCAAATCATATCAATGCAAGTGAATATGTACCCACCCCAATCCTATCCAGCCAACTAACTCTCCACCCGTACCAACCAACACACCATGTGGGGACAATGTCAACCTACCCAGCCAAAACTCTCCAATAATGCAGTCAAGCTGCTAATAACGGTATATGTGGCTGAGCCACTAAATCGGTATATGGCGATGCCACTCAAACGGTATGTGGCAGAGCCACTAGAATGGTACTTCCTCCAGTCATCAACCCAACCCAATGCAACATGATATGAATGCAGTGTATTACAGTTATAAATATATATATAAAATCACATAAACGATTTTTAACTACCACTAAGGGTATAACGGTCATTTTTTCACTTAGGGGTAACACGGTAATTTCATCCCTTTGGGGGTATTTCGATAATTTACCCATCGAGGGTATTTCTGTAATTCACCCGCTAAGGGTATTTTGGTAATTTGTCACCCAACAGCCTTTCTGGAGGCCCACTGTCGCCTCGAGTGACACAGGTTCCCTTTTGGGTCACTACGGTGAAATTGGGCCTAAAATCCAATTTCGACCCAAACAGGCCCACACGCTCGTGTGGCCCATTTGGCTCATTTTCAGTCTCGATTCTGTGGACTTTGCAGTCGCAGCAATCATCAGGTACTTACTATCGATTCCACTCATGTGAGCCCGTTAACCCATTGGCCCACTTAGCCCACTTCGGCGCAAGAAGGCCCATTACAGCCTCAGTTTCACGAGAGCGTTCGTGACACTCTCAATGGTCTATCGCCATCACTAGTGGCTCGGTTTATCACTACGAGCGCTCGCACGCTCGAGTGATCTCTGTTGCCGATACTCTGGCTTTTCGACATTTCGGCTTTTAGCCAATTCATAGATCACAACAATAGCAGAGTATACAGAGGTGTGAGATTACACACCTACTATAGATTGTGGTTCGCGACGCTTTTCGAAGCACCTGAGATTAGAATTGATCATTAATTAGTCTTTACCCTTGGTAATCCAAAATATAAAAATACTCTACCCATAGACTTTACTACCAAAGATCGATAGACTCCTTGCTATGGGAAAGTATTCGGCTAACACCTCTTGATTAAAGAATCGAGTCCCTAACAAAAAGAACATATTAGAAACGTCGCTTCAAGACAACAAGAGAAACGGCCTTTCGGCCCCGAAGAACACAAAACGCTAAAGAGAGAAAACCACCCCTCACATTCGGCCATAACCACAACTTACCAACCACTTCTTGAGATTTGAAGGCTGAATGAACGGTGAGGAGGGTAAGCTTAGACTCTAATAGGTTCGGCCTACACCAAAGAAAAAGTGCTTCGGCTTATGCTTTGCATGGAGATGAGAAAGAATAATAAAAGAACGAGAGAGTGTTGTATTCGGCCAGAGAAAGAAGAATAGTGTAAAGAGGAAAAAAAAGAAAGTGGAAGTAGAGGCTTACCAATTCGGCAATTAGCAAGAGGAAAGAAGGAGAAGGAAATGATGAAGAAGAGTGTATTCAGCAATTGACAAGAGAAAATGAAAGAAAGAAAAGTTAAAGAAGAGTGCATTCGACAGAGGTCCACAATGACATGAAACGACCCAAAACGTCCAAAAATGCTAAAATGCAAACACATTCCCAAGAAGAATTCAAAGAAAGATTCGGCACCCCCAACACCCACAAATCGAATATGCACTTTTCCAAGAGACCTCTCTTGGCCGAAATTGCCTAACACCTATTCCCCACATTAGGCCAACACTCACACACTCCTCTATCCCTTGATTTTCTCCACCTTTTTCTCCTAATTTTGCTCTCCTTCATCCATTTGAGCTATTTGACCCAGTCTCTAACTTCCCTTTGAAGAGTTCGATCTGAACTCTACTTCCTCCCCTCTCAAGTCATAAAATAAAAGCTTCCATTTGCAGCTTGTAGGATTCGAACCCCTTCCCTCCTTGCTCTCCACTTGACGCCACTCCACCACATCACATGCTCAGCTTGTGATCCTAAAACACACCCAAATTTACTTAAGCCCTACTGTCAACAACCCTTTTCACTTTAAGGTCAAAAACCAAAATTCTTCCAAGGCTCAAACTTGAACCCAGGCCTCCTTAGGACCCCCAAGCACACTCAAATAGCTAACCAAATAAGCACAACATGAATTTAAGCAAAACTATAGACCCCTAACTTTTGGGGCGCTACAGTTTTGAAATCATGCTATATGTTCCTAAGTCATCTAAAGTGCCTAAGGTATTCAAGAGAGGAGGTAATTGCAAAAATATCCTCTAGGGCAATATGTCTTTCTGATATTTTAATATCGACACATGACGTTGAAGTTGGATGGTTGCTAGCTTGCCTGGACTATGTATCCAAAATTAATCAAATTATGAATGATTTTTTACAAGCATACGGTGACCAAGTTATAGTATAAAGTTTATAATGAGAACTTTTAGGAAGTATTTCCAAGGATCATACTTTAGAAAAAGTTAATTGTGGGTTTAGTCTTAAATTTATTACAATTCTCTAAACTAATGAGTTAACTACCAATCTAATTGGACTAAAGACTATTAACAAATTCAAATACATTTAATATAAGACTAACCTAATCAATTGAAAGACACTATCTCTAATAAATTGATCTACCTACTAGCTAATGAACAGAATGTTAATCGACTCCTTATGCAACTGTTAACCCTAGGCCCTATCAATCTCTCGATTCGACTCGAAATCTATGGTTGAACCTTAGAGCCACAATTTTTGCTTCTTAATCTTAGCATACACTAGGTTTCTCAACTCAATAGTGCTTAACAAAGTTAACTGATTCTGTTAAAATTGAATGTCGATAATGGTAATGTAAAAATATCGCAAAGAAAAAGAAAGAGAAATAGAACACAGATTTTATGTGGAAACCCTTGCAGAAGAAAACCACGAGCAGAGGAGAAGAAAATTCACTAATGTCGAATTCAAATAATACAAGAAGAGTTTACGACTATGTATATTTATATGTTGAAAAACATTATTCTAATCAATGTCTAATAGAAGCAATGCAGTAATATTGAAACACGTTATTCTAATCAATAACAAATAGAGGAAGTGTACTTCTATACGGGTTCTACTTATGCAATATGTACCATACCGCAAGGGCCCCCACAAATCCCATTATCTTGTCACTTGTATTTTATTTCTTTTAACAGAAATTTGGGTCACACAATTCTAACAGATTCGATTAACTGGAGTCTATCTCCATTTTTCCTAGTCTAGGATTTTGCCTGAACTTGTGAATATTAGATCCATCAATCAACACACAAAAATTTAAAGTAATTCATCAAATCAACACTTGATCCAATTTCACAATAGCTTATAGATCTCAAAATTAACCAATAAGAAACGTTACCCAATCATGGGAACAAAAGTTAAGGCAATTTCATTGAAAACAAACATTGCAGCACGTATCAACCTAAGAAATTAAAGCAAAAGTTAGAAATGCTTAACCAAAAGTGTTGATTAGATCTAAAAAATGCTCCAACTCTTCAAAAGACAAAGTTGTCCATGTCTAAGCTCAAACTCTCTAGCATAATTAGGAATCCAATTAAAAATACACAAGAAAAATTAAAAAAATCTAGATACAAACTAAAATTACAAAGTCTAATAGCAAGAACTAAAGTATATTATGAAAAATAAGCTTAATCCCTTTGAATTTCCAGAAAATTTATATTTATAACATAAGCCCTAAAGTAGCAAAATATCCCAAATGCCCTTGTTAATTAGCTTTATACAGCACAATATTACAATGTCCACCAACAGCTGTAACGGGCCTATTTTGCCCGGGCCCGATTAATCAACCTACTAAATTAAAATAAACCAAAAAAATACAGTCCAATAAAGAATAACAGTCCAAATTCACAAAATAAAATAACGGCCCAAAACCCAATTCCTAATCCAAATTGCTACCCAAAATTTGTAGGCCCGAATGGCCCAAGGGTTTCAACATATTCCAGAAACCCTAGAACCCTCTGGAGCATTCCAGCACTGTTCGAGAGGCCAGGTTCGCACGTGCACCGCAGCATACACGCCAGCCTCAGCAACGGCCTCCTCACCATTCCACAACGGTTACCTGCAAACAAAAGCAAAACAGAAAAGCCAACAAAGAAGAACGAACAGAAAAATATAAAGGATTTTTGTATTTTTATTTTCATTTTGGGCTATATAAGCCTGATGTAAACACTGTAAAGAGAATCCCCATTTTTTTTTGTATCACACATAAACGAGGCACACACAAAATTATAAGAAATACAAAATCAGAAATCGAAAAGCGGAGGTGATTTCAATTCTCACGAAGCTTTTTCTTTTCGTTTTTCCTTTTCTTGTTGAATCTTAGTATTTGTTGTGTTCATGCGAAAATAAAAAAGAGGAAAAGAGATTTTACCATTTGGATCTTCGTCTTCTCCGTCACGATCGGAGTTAGATACGGATCTGGTTTGAGAGCAAGGCGAACCAACAGATATGGAAATGGATTCGACCTTCATGTATCACTTTCGCCGAATTGAATGGCATTTTTAGTGGTAGATCTGAAAGGTTTTTAGAGGCGGCTCAGAGTGAAAAAGGATTAGGGTTTCAACAAAAGAGGGATAGCTTTGGGGCTGTTTTAAGGGATTAAAAGGTTATTAAGGAAACGACGCCGTTTGGACTCAATTAAATATGCTCAAAACGATGCCGCATAAATCTGCCCGACCCGATCCGGTCCAAAACCCTCAGGATCCGCGTGTTATGTATTAAAGAGATATTTGCGCGTTTAAACCTTCTATTTTTGTGCCGCTATTCAATTAGATCCATTATACATTTTTTTTGTTTTTTTTAAATTAATCTCTGTAATTTGTGTGCCTTTTCCAATTCGATCCGTGCTTAAAACGATATGCGCAGGGATTTGGCTCAATTGCATTTTTAACCCTCGCTCATTTAGACGCATTTGATTTGGGTCCTTAATTTTAGTTTTATTTGTTTAATTATCCTTTTAATTTTGTCTTTATTTCAATTGAGTTTATTTTAATTTTGTGTTTATTAATTCTTTATAATTTATTTATTTTCTTAAAATATTTTTTAAAATAGAGCTTGAATTTTACATTGTTTTAACTTTTTTTATTCGTTTTTAAAATTTTGTATAATATTTAATTTACATACTCTTGTTAAATTATATTAAGTTATTAAATTATATACATTTTCATACCTATAATTTATATTATTATGGATTTCCTATTATTTTATGTATGAATTTTCTTTTAAATTTATTTACGTATACATATATATATTATTTCCTTCTAAATTCCTATTTTATTATATATTTTTGTTCATTTCAAGAACTTTTGTATAATATTACTTTCATGTATAAATTATTTATATTGTTTTTTTAATATATTATTTCATACACATTATTTATGTAAATTAATATATATTGTTCTATATATATTTTGTTTTGATTTTCTCCTTGCACAGTATTTTATTTTAAAATCCATATACCTCATTATTGCATGTACTAATTATTTTTGTATTTCGATTTATTTTAAATTTTTGGTATACATATTGTACATATAGTTTAAAGCTTGCATATTGATATTGTTTTTATAAGAAAATAGAACTTATAATAAAAATACATTTTGATTACTCAAAAAGATTTCCAAAATAAGGCAATATTTGTGCGTTTGGAAGGTCAGAAAATTATGCCCCAATGTACTGGGTGTCCATTTTCCGTCCAACCGAATAGCCAAATACCCTTTTTAATTGCATGTTTTAGATGATCTTGGTGTCGAGGTATAAACGTGTTATGTCTTAACGTACTGGGTATGATATTTTTATTCTTTCGAAACGAGTTAATCTTGAAATTCAATTCAAAATTATTTAACTTTCCTTAAGGAGAATTATATCTTAAACATTTTCAAGTTTTCAATGCAAGGACATTAATTAATCAAATTGGTACCAATTTTGGGTGTTGCGAGGGTGCTAACCCTTCCTCGCATGTAACCGACTCCCGAACCTGTTTTCTCGAATTTCACAGACCAAAATATTTTTATAGGTGATCCGATCACACCTAAACAAAAAAGGATTGGTGGCGACTCCTTATTTTTAAAGTCGATCCCCATTTTTCAAACTCGAAAAAAATGGTTTCGACAGCTTGGCGACTCCACTAGGGACTGGTTGAGAGTCAGGCCATAGACTGATTAATTCTTGTCCTTTTGATTGGAAATTTGGAAAATTGTTTTGAAAAATCATGTTCCTTTTAATGCATTTGCTGGTACTATGATGTTTTCGGTAGCATACTTGCATTTGCATTGCATGACCGTTATTCTTACGCCTTTAAGTGGGAGTGAGAAACTATGCCTTCGTGAGGTTTTTACCTCCGCATGCGCTAGTGGACTGCTTCTGGGATACATCTGTACCTATGTGCTTCGTGAGGTTTTCATCTCCGCATGGCCATAGGGAAATGTATTCCCCTGAACCGAACTCGATCTATATGAGCCTATAATGGGTGAGGATTGAGGAATCTATTGGTTTAGGTACCCTCTCTTTAGAACCAAACTACATATAGTGAATCCCAGGAGCCCACTTTAGGTTGAACTATGTGCTCACCTGTGTAACAGCCCGATTTAGGGCCTGGTCAGAATAGTGGTGCTAAGCCACGAATCTGAGGTGAATTTATGAAGTTTTAAAGTTTATGCCATGTTTGCATGCTAGTATGAAAGTTTCATAAAGCAATTTTGCTAAATTGTGATTGAATGGTCCAAAAGGACTAAATTGCAAAAGTTACAAAATATGAGTTTCTAGAATCTTTTTGTATGAAATAACTTTAGATTTTTAATCATAAGCCACTAAATAGCAATTTTCCCAAAATATAATTTTTGGACAAAATTGGTCATGAGTTAGTATTATGGAAATTTTTAAAGAGAAGGGCATTTTGGTCATTTATCTTTTAAATGATTTAAATGGGAAAAAGATGACAAAAATCTATTCATCTTCTTCCCCCTTGTGCCGAAAATTTGGAGACCATAGCTAGGGTTCTTCATTTTTTTTCAAGCTTGCTACTAAGTTCATTTTAGCCCCGTTTTTAATATTCTTCGTGTTTTTGAAGTTCTCGTACTATGAATTAGCTATTTTTAGCTATAAAATGAGCTAAAATGCAAATATACCCATGAATGATATGCTTGTTAAATGATGTTTTATGGAATTTTATGGGAGTTTGATGTTAGATAAACATCTTTTTCTAAGTGAATTTCATGAAAAATGAATATAGGGACTAGTTTGTAAAAGTTATGAAATTGGTCATACCTATTAGAATTAGTGAGAATTGATGATTGCTGTAGTTGAGACTATTAATCAGCTAAGCATGTTGTTTAAGAAAGTTGAATGAGAATTATTTTACGAGCCTATGGGCAAAAGTGTAAATATGAGAAATTTTAGGGGCAAAATAGTAATTTTGCCAAAATATGAGTAACGAGTCAATTTATTCAATGTGAGTATTAAATGATCTATTTATGACTATAGATCAAGAAACACGAAGCCTAGATTGAAACCGAGGCAAGAACAAAGTCGAGGACTAAATTGCATATCTACATACATTTTGTATTCTGAGGTAAGTTTGTATGATTTCTAAGCTTTAAGATTTTTATCATTTAAATTGCTTAGTATAATGTACACTATTACCATGGAATGTTAATGCTATGTTAAATAAAGAAATCAATAAGTTTAAGCATGAGAAAGTCCCGATGGAAGATGAATTACCTAGGATACTCGGTCTACCACATGAAATGAGAAAGTCCGTATAAGACCAAGCCAAGGCATGGCATCGGCAATCAACCAAGTTATCATGTAAGTCCAAGGAATCAAGCTTGGCATTGATCAAGCTATCATGTAAGTCCAAGGAATCAAACTTGGCATTGATCAAGTTATCAAGCAAGTTATCATGTAAGCCCAAGGAAGCAAGCTTGGCATTGATCAAGTTATCAAGCAAGTTATCATGTAAGTCCAAGGAATCAATCTTGGCATTGATCAAGTTATCATGTAAGTCCAAGGAATCAAGCTTGGCATTGATCAAGTTATCAAGCAAGTTATCATGTAAGTCCAAAGTAATCTTGGCATTAATTCAAGAAGAGATATTCCATGTAAGACCATTTCTAGGATATGGCTTTGGCATCAAGTTCATGGCAAGAGATTTAGTATCCTCGGTTATTCGCAGAAATTCATCGGGTAAATGTGTAAAGTTAAAATGATATAACAAGAAAGCTACGAAAGCAAAGCTACCATCAAGTTGAAATTGAGTATTATTTATGTTATGTATGAAGAACTAGAGATCATGATTATTACATTAAAGTACGCTGATCAATGTGATCAAGTGATACAGGTACCTTGTTTACCTTACAAGTATGAGAATAGTAAGTATCATGAGACAAGTAAGAATCATGTATGAGTAAGTAAGCTTTATAGCTGAAATTATGATACCATTGTTATGTCAAATGGTTTATATTAAGCAAGTATGTTGATATGTGCTTTACATGCAAACTTACTAAGCTAAATTCTTACGTCTTTAATTCTTTCTTTCTATGTAGTCCCGCTAAGCTAAATTATGGATCATCGGAGTCGGAGCTCGTAGCACACTATCAATCTTCATTTTGGTATAGCCAAATTATTTTACTAAGTATGGAATGTATAGGAAACATTCATTTTGAGAACATGTTTTAAGAAGGGCATTTATATAGACTATCAAGTTATTATTCTTTTGTATATGGCTAAGTGATTGGCCAAATTGATTATGTATGAATGTTTATTGAGGTCAATGAAGCTTGTGGTATAGTTTATGAAATGTATTGAGTTGAGTTGATTTTGATTTTAGGGTGGCAAACAGCTTGGTAAATAGCCTCTAAGTGCCCACACGGTTAGACACACAGACGTGTGTCTAGGCCGTGCGCACCCTGCACCTTATTGTTTCAAGTCAGGATAGACCACGGTTTAACCCCAAGGCCGTTTGTATGAGTCTTGTATGATACACGGTTTGGACATGGGTGTGTGCCTCAGACCGTGCGATATAAGCTAGTATACCAAGGATTAGCACACGGTATAAACCCACGGGCGTGTCTAGGCCATGTGAATATAGTCAATAACTCCCCACAGTTGATGACATGGGCGTGTCTAAGGGTACACGGGCGTATCCAACATGGGCGTATGACCCCTGCTTCAAAGAAAGGTTTTCAATTAAGTTGAGAAAGTTTTCAAATACGTGCTTAAGGCCCCGTGGGCCCGTGAAATGTACGTTTTGACTAAGAAAGGGAAGTTTTTAAATCGGAACAAAATTTTATAGCCCGTAAGTGTATGTTTAAGTGAGTTCAAGCATGGTAATGTCTCGTATCCAGTCTTAGCATCGGTCTCAGGTACAGGGTGTTACATTTAGTGGTATCAGAGCTATAATTTAGTTGAATCTAGGACTAACCTAGGACGAGCACGAGTCTAGCTATACATGCCATACATAAGAGTGTTTTTATAATGATAGTGTGACGACTCCTGACGACATAAATTATGTTTATAATAATGATAGTGTGACGACTCCTGACGACTTAAATTATGTTTATACATATAGTAAATGGATCCCGAAAGAGCAGTGGCGGATGATGTAGAAAGTAACGCGCCAGCTCTTGCTAAAGGGACGGTGCCAAATGAGAATGAGAATAGACCCACTACGGTGAGTCAAAGAGGAGGAGAAGAGGCTAGAGAAGCCTTCCTCCACATGATGAACACATGGTATACGGAGTTCGTTCATGCGACCCTGAATGCACAACCCCTCCACCTCCGCCTGTTCCACAACCTATCCCTGTAGCCCCTCAAGTAGTAGAGGTGGTAAAAGGAGATAAACCTCCAATTGATAGGATCAGGAAACATGGGGCAGAAGAGTTCCGAGCTAAAAGAGATGATGAACCGGAAAAAGCTGAGTTCTGGATAGAAAATACCATCAGGGTATTCAACGAGCTGTCATGCACCCCTGAAGAATGCATGAAGTGTGTAGTCTCTTTTTTAAGAGACTCTGCTTACCAATGGTGGAACACCCATGTGTCAGTAGTACCGAAGGAAAGGGTCACATGGGAATTCTTCCAAGAAGAGTTCAAGAAAAAGTATATCAGCCAAAGGTTTGTAGACCAGAAAAGAAAGGAATTCCTAGAACTGAAGCAAGGCAAGATGTCAGTGACTGATTATGAACGTGAGTTTGTATGACTCAGTAAGTACGCTCGCGAATGCGTGTCCACTGAAGCCATCATGAGTAAAAGATTTGAAAATGGGTTAAATGAGGATATCAAACTATTTTTTGCTGTCCTAAAACTAAAGGAATTTGTTGTGCTAGTGGAAAGGGCTTGTAAAGCTGAATAACTAGTAAAAGAGAATAGAATGTCTGAAATGGAGTCTCGTGACTCTAGAAAGAGACAGTGGAATAAGTCATTCCAATCTTCGTCCAAAAAGTCAAGAGATTTTCCAACCCGATCGGCTACTTCCATTGGGTTTTCAAAGAAAGACAAGGGTAAGTAAAATTCGGGAAATAAAGCACAGACGACTTCAGTTGCAAGTGTTGGGGATCTTAGATATGACAGACCTGAATGCCCACAGTGTGGCAGACGTCACTTTGGGGAATACCGAGCACATGAAAACGTTTGTTTTAGATATGGTTCTCAAGACCATTATATAAAAGACTGTCTAGAGATGACGAAAAAAGAAATAACACAGAACCCGGGAAGTGGGGTAAGTGGAAGAGGTAACCCTCGAGAGCAGGCCGTGAGACCCGAGGGTAGAGTGCCTGTAAGGACTTATGTCATTCGCGCTCGCAAAGAGGCATCTTCTCATAATGTTATTACGAGTACCTTTTCTTTTTTTGATATTAAAGTTATTGCTTTAATAGATCCTAGATTTACACACTCTTACATTTGCATGAAATTAGAATCCGGTTTGAGTATGCCTATAGATTCTACAGAATTTATGTTTAGGGTGTCTAATCCTTTAAGCAAAAGTGTGATAGTTGATAAAATATGTAAAGATTGTCCATTAATGATTAGAGGTCATTGCTTTAAAGCAGTTGTCCATTAATGATTAGAGGTCATTGCTTTAAAGCAAATCTTATGTTGTTACCATTTGATGAGTTCGACCTCATTCTTGGTATGGACTGGTTGACTGCCCATGATGTAATAGTTAATTGTGGGAAGAAATACATTGAGATAAGATGTGAGAATGGGGATACTCTTCATGTAGAATCAGACGAACCAGGTGGATCGCCAGTAATGATTTCTTATATGATGACACAGAGATATATAAGAAAAGGGTATGAAGCCTATCTGGCCTTTGTGATGAATGATATGAAGCCTATCTGGCCTTTGTGATGAATGATAAAAAAATAGAGCTAAAGATTGAGTCAGTACCGATAGTATGTGAGTACGTGGATGTTTTTCCCGAGGAATTACCAGGACTACCACCAGTTAGAGAGGTTAAGTTCAGTATTGAGTTAGCTCCCGGTACTGTACCGATATCCATTACTCCATACAGAATGGCTCCAACAGAGTTGAAAGAGCTAAAGACACAGTTGCAAGAGTTGACAAATAAAAGCTTTGCAAGATCAAGTTGTTCACCATGGGGTGCTCCAGTTTTGTTTGTGAAGAAGAAAGATGGCACCATGAGATTATGCATAGATTACCGTCAGCTTAATAAAGTGACAGTAAAGAACAAGTATCCATTGCCTAAGATCGACGACTTGTTCAATCAATTAAAAGGAGCCATGATGTTCTCCAAAATAGACTTGAGATCAGGGTACTACCAGCTGAGAGTGAAATATTCTGATGTATCCAAGACTGCCTTTCGAACGAGATATGGGCATTATGAATTTTTAGTCATGCCCTTTGGATTGATAAATGCACCTGCGGTATTCATGGATTTAATGAACCACATTTTTAAGCCGTACCTTGACAAGTTTGTAGTCGTTTTTATTGACGACATAATGATTTATTCTCGGGACAAGAATGAGCATGCTGAACATCTGCGGATAGTTCTACAGACTCTTCGAGAAAATCAGTTGTATGCCAAGTTCAGTAAAAGTGAATTTTGGCTCAAGGAAGTCGGATTCCTTGGACATATTGTCTCGAGAGATGGAATCCGAGTAGATCCTAGTAAAATCTCGGCCATAATGGACTGGAAGCCACCTAAGAACATCTCTGAGATTAGAAGTTTTCTAGGCCTAGCTAGATATTACAAACGATTTGTCAAGGGGTTTTCCATGATTGCAACCCCTATGACTAAATTGTTACAGAAAAATGTGAAGTTTGAGTGGACAGAGTGATGCCAACAAAGTTTTGAGAAGTTGAAAGCAATGTTGACAGAAGCTCCAGTCTTAGTACAACTCGAGCAGGGAAAGAGTTTATAATTTATAGTGATGCATCTTTGAATGGATTGAGCTGTGTACTCAAGCAAGAAGGCAAAGTAATTGCTTATGCCTCTAGATGGTTGGAGCCTCATGAGAAAAATTATCTGACGCATGATCTAGAATTAGCAGCTATAGTCTTCGCTTTGAAGATTTGGAGACACCATTTACATGGTGAAAGATGTCAAATTTTTATTGATCACAAAAGTCTGAAGTACTTGTTGACGCAGAAAGAGTTGAACTTAAGGCAACGGAGATGGTTAAAGTTGATAAAAGACTATGAATTGGTCATTTACTACCATCCAGGAAAGGCGAATGTGGTCACCGATGCTTTGAGCAGGAAGTCTCTATTTGCTTTAAGAGCATTAAATTCAAGGATATCTTTATCCGATGATGGTTCTATTCTAGCTAAGTTGAGAGCTAGACCAATGTTTCTTCAAGAGATTCTAGAGGCTCAGAAAGAAGATAATGAATTGCAAGTTAAGAGAGCTCAGTGCGAGTCTGATGTTGAATTCAATTTTCGGATTAATTCTGATTGATACTTGATGTTTAGAGATAGAGTTTGTGTACCGAGAAAAGAGGATCTTATTCAGAAAATTTTGCACGAAGCACATAACGGATGTTTATCTGTACATCCAGAAAGTACAAAGATGTATAATGATTTGAAGCAACAGTTTTGGTGGCCGAAAATGAAGAAAGATATTTCAGAGTTTGTTTCCAAGTGTATGATTTGTTAGCAAGTAAAGGCTGAACACTAAGTACCTTCGGGTTTACTTCAGCCCATCTTGGTTCCCGAGTGGAAATGGGACCGTATCACTATAGATTTTGTGACGAGCTTACCGTTGTCTCTAAGCAAGAAAGATGTTGTATGGGTAGTGGTTGATAGACTCACGAAGTTAGCTCATTTCTTACCTGTACGAGATGATTACTCACTAGACAAGTTGGCAAACTTGTATGTTTCAGAAATAGTAAGACTTCACAGAGTTCCTTTATCGATTATATTGGATAGAGATCCGAGATTCACATCCAGATTTTGGAAGAAGCTACGAGAAACCTTGGGTACAAGATTGAGTTTTAGCACGGCTTTCACCCTCAAACTGACGGTCAGTCAGAGAGGTTAATTCAGGTACTCGAGGACATGCTCAGGTGTTGTATTTTAGAATTTCAAGGCAGTTGGGAAAAGTGTCTCCCATTGGTAGAATTTTACTATAATAAAATCTTTCAGTCGAACTTGAAGATGGTGCCTTATGAGGCTCTATAATGGCGTAAGTGCAGAACGCCTTTGTTTTGGACTGAACTCAAGGAAAACCAAATTCACGGGGTTGATTTGGTTAAAGAAGCTGAAGAGAAAGTGAAAGTGATACGAGAATGTTTAAAAGCTGCATCAGAAAGACAGAAATCCTATTCGAACTTAAAGAGAACAGAGATAGAGTACCAGGTCAGGGATAAAGTTTTCTTGAAAGTGTCACCATGGGGAAAAGTTATCAGATTTGGTCAGAAATGCAAGGTAAGCCCACGTTTCATCAGACCTTACGAGATCACTGAAAGAGTTGGACCGGTAGCTTACCGTTTAGCTTTGCCATCGGAATTAGAAAATATACATGATGTGTTTCACGTGTCAATGCTGCGATGCTATAGGTCAGATCCTTCACATGTAATTACCCCGTCAGAAATAGAGATTCATTCCGACCTGACTTGTGGTGAAGAACCAGTTAAAATTTTAGCTCGGGAAGTCAAGCAGCTAAGGAATAAAAGTATTGCCCTAGTGAAAGTATTGTGGCAAAGACATGGAATAGAAGAAGCTACATGAGAACCAGAAGAGAGTATGAGAAACCAGTATCCAAACCTTTTTGCTGGTAAGATTTTCGAGGACGAAAATCCCTAAGGAGGGGAGAATTGTAACAGCCCGATTTAGAGCCTTATGGCCTAGTCGGAATAGTGGTGCGAGGCCATGAATTCGAGGTGAATTTATGATTTTTTAAAGTTTATTCAATGTTTGCATGCTAGTATAAAAATTTCATGAAGCAATTTTGCAAAATTGTGATTGAATAGTCCAAAAGGACTAAACTGCAAAAGTTACAAAATATGAGTTTCTAGAATCTTTTTGTATGAAATAGCTTTAGATTATTAATTATAAGCCCCTAAATAGCAATTTTCCCAAAATATAATTTTTGGACAAAATTGGTCATGAGTTAGTATTATGGAAATTTTTAAAGAGAAGGGCATTTTGGTTAATTAATCTTTTAAATGGTTAAAATGGGAAAAAGATGACAAAAATCTATTCATCTTCTTCCCCCTTGTGCTGAAAATTTGGAGACTCCATAGCTAGGGTTCTTCATTTTTTTTCAAGCTTGCTAGTAAGTTCATTTTAGCCCCATTTTTAATATTCTTCGTGTTTTTAAAGTTCTCGTATTATGAATTAGCTATTTTTAGCTATAAAATGAGCTAAAATGCAAATATACCCATGAATGATATGCTTGTTAAATAATGTTTTGTGGAAGTTTATGAGAGTTTGATGTTAGATAAACATCTTTTTCTAAGTGAATTCCATGAAAAATGAATATAGGGACTAGTTTGTAAAAGTTATGAAATTGGTCATACCTATTAGAAATAGTGAGAATTGATTATTGCTATTGAGACTATTAATCAGCTAAGCATGTTGTTTAAGAAAGTTGAATGAGAATCATTTTACGAGCCTTAATATGAGAAAGTTTAGGGGCAAAATAGTAATTTTACCAAATATGAGTAATGAGTCAATTTAGTCAATGTGACTATTAAATGATCTATTTATGACTATAGATCAAGAAAAACGAAGCCCGGATCGAAACCGAGGCAAGAACAAAGTCGAGAACTAAATTGCATATCTACATACATTTTGTATTCTGAGGTAAGTTTGTATGATTTTTAAGCTTTAAGATTTTTATCATTTAAATTGCTTAGTATAATGTACACTATTACCATGGAATGTTAATGCTATGTTAAACAAAGAAATCAATAAGTTTAAGCATGAGAAAGTCCCGATGGAAGATCAATTACCTAGGATACTCGGTCTACCACATGAAATGAGAAAGTTCGTATAAGACCAAGCCAAGGCATGGCATCAGCAATCAAGCAAATTATCATGTAAGTCTAAGGAATCAAGCTTGGCATTGATCAAGTTATCATGTAAGTCCAAGGAATCAAACTTGGCATTGATCAAGTTATCAAGCAAGTTATCATGTAAGTCCAAGGAAGCAAGCTTGGCATCGATCAAGTTATCAAGCAAGTTATCATGTAAGTCCAAGGAATCAAGCTTGGCATTGATCAAGTTATCATGTAAGTCCAAGGAATCAAGCTTGGCATTGATCAAGTTATCAAGCAAGTTATCATGTAAGTCCAAGGTAATCTTGGCATTAATTCAAGAAGAGATATTCCATGTAAGACCATATCTAGGATATGGCTTTGGCATCAAGTTCATGGCAAGAGATTAAATATCCTCGGTTATTCGCTGAAATTCATCGGGTAAATGTGTAAAGTTAAAATGATATAACAAGAAAGCTACAAAAGCAAAGCTACCATCAAGTTGAAATTGAGTATTATTTATGTTATGTATGAAGAACTAGAGATCATGATTATTACATTAAAGTATGCTGATCAATGTGATCAAGTGATACAGGTACCTTGTTTACCTTACAAGTATGAGAATAGTAAGTATCATGAGACAAGTAAGAATCATATATGAGTAAGTAAGCTTTATAGCTGTAATTATGATACCATTGTTATGTCAAATGGTTTATATTAAGCAAGTATGTTGATATGTGCTTTACATGCAAACTTACTAAGCTAAATTCTCAGGTCTTTAATTCTTTCTTTCTATGTAGTCCTGCCAAGCTAAATTGTAGATCGTCGGAGTCGAAGCTCGTAGCACACTATCAATCTTCATTTTGGTATAGCCAAATTATTTTACTAAGTATGGCATGTATAGGAAACATTCATTTTGAGAACATGTTTTAAGAAGGGCCTTTGTATAGACTATCAAGTTATTATTCTTTTGTATATGGCTAAGTGATTGGCCAAATTGATTTTGTATGAATGTTTATTGAGGTCAGTGAAGCATGTGGTATAGTTTATGAAATGTATTGAGTTGAGTTGATTTTGATTTCAGGGTGGCAAACGGCTTGGTAAATAGCCTCTAAGTGCCCACACGGTTAGACACACGGGCATGTGTCTAGGCCATGCGCACCCTACACCTTATTGTTTCAAGTCAGGATAGACCACGGTTTAACCCCACAGCCGTTTGCATGAGTCGTGTATGACACACGGTTTGGACATGGGCGTGTGCCTCAGACCGTGCGATATAAGTCAGTATACCAAGGATTAGCACACGGTCTAAACCCATGGGCGTGTCTAGGCCGTGTGAATATAGTCAGTAACTCCCCACGGTTGATGACATAGGCATGTCTAAGGGTACACGGGCGTGTCCCAAGTAACATGGGCGTGTGACCCCTGCTTCAAAGAAAGGTTTTCAATTAAGTTGCGAAAGTTTTAAAATACGTGCTTAAGGCCCCATGGGTCCATGAAATGTACGTTTTGACTAAGAAAGTGAAGTTTTTAAATCGAAACAAAATTTTATAGCCCGTAAGTGTATGTTTAAGTGAGTTCAAGCATGGTAATGTCTCGAATCTAGTCTTAGCATCGGTCTCGGGTACGGGGTGTTACAACCTGGATGGGTGTTTGACTATTTTCTGTTTGATTTGATTTTTACAATTTGTATATGATACTAACATGTTTTCTTTTGTTTTGATTGCATTGCATCATTATAGAAAGGAGATGTTGATTAGTATTCGATTGCTAAATAGAGAAGTTTGTCATAAGGAAACGAACTTCTTGATAAAATGGATTATAATACGGTTGTCCGGACATGGTCTAAGTAAACACAATGGAAGAAGGTTGATAGTCCGTGAAAGAAGGCAAAACCTTGCCCGAAGGATTCAAATTGACAAAAACTGTGCAAGAGCCATCATGCCTCAACTTTCTTAAAGAAGCTAATTAACATCGTAAGGGATAAGTGAGCAGTGAACCACGACCCGGAACAAGCCGAATGGAAATAAGAGAGACATCTTTTGGGAGGATTTGAAAGATTCGACCGCAGCGTTCGGATATGAAGGAGAAGATTGATGAGGACGAAGCCGTATATATAATTCGTTTTATAAAAAGATGTTTGTTTTCTAGAAAAGTTCTTGCAATAGAATTTAATTCAAAATCAACATCTCTCTTTCTTCTTGCATTGCATTTCATGCATTTGCATTACATCATATCACATGCGTTAAAATTTGTAGAAAGTTTCTAATTGAATAAAAATCATTTCAGCAACCTGAAAACCGAAAAAACCTTACCAAATACGCACCCCTATGGCACAAGAAAGAAAACTCAAACAATGGATAAAAGACTAGATAAGTTGGAACAAATGCAGAAGGAAATGCAAGAACAGATGCAAGCACAGATGCAGGAGCAGCTCACTAAGATCCAGCAGGATATGATGGAAAACAATGATGGAATCACAGAGAAATATGATGACTCAGATGAGGCAGTTGTTGAATGGGTTTATGGATAAAGGAAAGATCCCAATTGCTAATGTTGAGGAGAATAATGAGTATCCTTAATATCTCCTTAGTTTTACTCCACCACTTGTACGAGCACAACCGGAAGTAGCTCTACAAAGGCCATTTGTCGCGATCAGGCCTCAACAATTCCAAGCTGATGCTTTAGTGAACCTCCAAACTGGCTCAGGTTCAGGAGATATTCCAATCATTACTAATGTACCTGATTTGGATGAAGTAGCTGAAGGAGAGAGGACAAAAGTAGAATTGCCAAATAGTTAGAAGACAGATATAAATGGTTGGAGGAGAAGTTTAAGGCTTTAGAAAGTGCTGATAGCTGTTATGGAATTGACGCCAATGATTTAAGCTTGGTCCCAGACTTGGTGCTCCCATACAAATTCAAAATGCCTGAATTCGAGAAGTATAATGGGACAAGTTGCCCCGAAGCTCATATTACTATGTTTTGTAGAAGAATGATGGGGTACATTAATAATGACCAACTGTTGATCCATTGCTTCCAGGATAGCCTGGTGGGGGCAGCAGTCAAATGGTATAACCAATTGACTCGTTCCCAAATTGGTTCATGGAAAAACTTGGCTCAAGCTTTCATAAAACAATACGACCATGTGACAGATATGGCACCCGATAAGATCACACTCCAAAGCATGGAGAAGAAGATAAATAAGAGCTTCAGGCAGTATGCCCAGCGATGGAGAGAGGTGGCGATGAAAGTCCAACCACCACTCTTAGAGAAAAAGATGACCATGCTCTTTATCAATACACTGAAGGCCCCATTTATCACACATATGCTAAGAAGTGCTACAAAGAGCTTATTGGACATCGTAATTACGGAAGAAATGATCGAGAATGCCATAAAAAGTGGAAAGATCAAGACGGGAGAAAGTAACAAGAGAATGGCCACAAGAAAGAGAGAAAATGAAGTGAATAATACAAGCATGGGGTACTCAAAGTCGATTACTATTAATCAGCCAAAAACAGTGACTACTAGGTATCAGCGTTCATCAAGGAAAGAATCTGGCATAAGGCAAAGCAATGAGGAATTCCAATTTATGCCAATCCCAATGACGTATAAGGAGTTGTATCAAAGCTTATTCGACGCACATGTTGTGTCTCCTCACTACCCAAAACTGATACAACCTCCATAACCAAAATGGTATGACCCAAATGCCCAGTGTAAGTACCTGCAGGGGTCACAGGGCATTCAATAGAAAACTGCCTTGCTTTCAAGAAATTGGTGGAAAATTTAGATGATGCACCAAATGCAGAAACATAAACCTGGGAGCGTTTTGGACAATCAGACTGTGGAAGAAATTCCTGTGTTATTTAGAGCTCACCTAGAGTAATGTACAAAATGCACTTGTTGCTTTAAGCCTAGAAGAAATAAGATTTCTTTTGTGAAATAGGCTTGTGTGCAGAATTTTTATTTCAATAAAATGCATCTTTTTCATTCTTTCCATTTCATATTCTTTTAGAATATTCTTTCATTCTTTATTCATGACCATATCACATAAATAATTATCCTTAGAATCATATATTCTTTGGATTGCTTTCGTACCTAAGTACCCAGATACCAACGACATGAGCGGCGTTGTTAGATTCCCTTTTTGAATGAGATATGGGTCTGGGGGATCTAAGGACTTTGAAGATGACAGAAATGGTAGCCTTTCTTCTGACTTGTTAAGGATGGTTGAACAAGTGAAAATAGACTCCATTTTGCAAAAGGTCAGTAGATGTTGCGAGCTTAGGAAAGGGGTAAAGATCGAATCCTAACTCACCACAGAAATAGGGCGAGACATTATTGAGCTATTTCAAGATGTTTTCGCATGATCATATCAAAGCACGCCAGACTATTGAAATGTGGGGATTTTGTTAAGGTTAGAACCCATGTTAATGGTTCTACAATGGCTAGGCTAATCAAGAGGTTCGGGCTACTGGTTCACCCAGAAAAGGGAAATTGCATCAAATGCAAAATTGAGGAAGACATGACTTATGTGCCTCCTCCATTTTTTTTCTATATGTGGGGCATAGATATTATGAGGTCGATTTCTTCAAAAGCATCTAACCGATACTAATTCATCTTCGTAGTTATCAATTACTTCACTAAGAGGGTGAAGATTGCTTCATATGCCAAAGTTACAAAGTCAGCAGTCATCAAATTCAAAGCCAAATCCAAATCCAAATCCAAAATCAAATTCAAAACCAAATCCAGATCCAAATTCAAATCCAAATCCAAGTTCAAATTAAAATTTAAAAAAATACACAAAAAAACAAAAAAAAGTGGCAATAAAGAATGTCAGAAAGGAATGTGTCTAACATTGCACAATGTCAAAAATTTACAGTCTGTTCAAAGATCAGACACCATATTAGTGCAGCAAAGGTAGCCAAAAAATCATTCAAAATTTTTGAAAAATGACTGAGACTTGTAAA
Organism: Gossypium bickii; assembly: GCA_025503065.1. NCBI lineage: Eukaryota > Viridiplantae > Streptophyta > Magnoliopsida > Malvales > Malvaceae > Gossypium > Gossypium bickii. Next base: position 43,484,642 of record CP106713.1, read on the forward strand.
GGTTGGCATAGAGAAGTTATCATTTATCCTCGATGTTTTCTTGAACGTTGGCCAGGACCTTCACCAGGGCAACATCTTTCTCATTAGTTTATAAAAGGGAAGCAATTATTGGAGGTTAAGATTCCTTTTCTCCAAGCTTTGTTTGAATTGGATAAAACAGAATGTTTCCAGTAAGCTTGATCAAAAGTATTCAAAACGAATGATACAGGCTTATGACAAAGAGATTCGCTCAACGGAATTTTATGATGGGGACCTGGTATTAAAAAGAATCCTTCTCATACAAAAAGACTTCAGAAGAAAATAAATGCCAAATTTGGAAAAACCTTATGTAGTGAAGAAGGTTTATTCTCGAAGATCATTAATGTTGACCAAGATGGATGGCAAAGATATGCTCAAGCTGGTGAATTCAGATTTCATCTGAAATGAAAGGCCAATGTGAAAACCCGCAAAGGGCGCCTTGAGACCTTTTAAAAAAAATTCAAAAAAATAAAAAAAACCAAAAAATCAAAACTCAAAAAAAAAAAAGAAGAAAAAAGAGAAAAGAGAAAAAATATTTTTTTTAATCAAAAAAGAAGAAAGAAAATGAGAGGCCAAGGCGAAAACCCGCAAAGGGCGCTTTGAGACCAAAGGGGATTTGAGTTGAAAACCCGAAAAAGGCGGCTCAAATTTGATCAAAGGAGGGCCATGCGGTGATCTTACTATACTTGAATTAACAAAGAAGGGATATGCTACATCTTGGAGCATTGACAAAGTGCTCCGGATCCCCTAAAACACATATTGAGCTCAGAATGGTCCTCAAGAAGTTTGAACAAAGAAGCTCAGGCTGCGATATCTCGGGCACCTAGTTTCCATTTTACCCATTTTAAATTTGTGATTCTTTTCAAAATATGTTCACAATAAATTTCCTTCTTGATTGCGATTGCTATCTTTGCTTAGCTTATTTGTTTCGAGCTATGCTCTTAATTAATTTCATTCTTGTCCATTGTTATGATCTCTTCCAAGCATTTTGCATTGAAATAACGATTAGTGGACTAATAATACTTTCATGAAAGAAGTTTCGCATATTACTCTAGAAGCTTCTGAATAATACAAGAACTTGAAATAGGACTATTATTTAAAACTCACCAAGTTTAAGGAAGAGTCTAGACTAAGGCTATCTTTCAAGATTTTTGTCAAAATGGTGACAAGATATTGTGTCAGTAATACAATCTTGACAAGAAATGGGCAATGTTAACCCAAGTGTAAAAGGGGAATCATTCGCAAGAAAAAATGATATTCTGCATCCATGCAAATATGATGCATACACATTTGGTTAGGTCACCTGGGGAGCGATCAGTTGATTGAACAAGTTACAGTCCTCTACCCCTGAGTTGTGATGGTATGGATGGAAAATGATATAGGTCTTGTACCTTTGAATAACAATGGGATGGGTTGAAGAAGAAACAAATCCTACATTTTGGACTCGCAGTGGGATGGATTGGAAAAGATTCAGATCTTATACTCTAGAGTCTTAATGAGATGAACCTTGAAGTTACAGTGGGGCAAATATTTTGAGCAAGATATAATGGTTTTCTCAGGTTTTCTGTCAAGAATACCTGCCGAACAAAAGGGTAGCATATTACCCTAACGAACAATGAACGATGACACCTTAAGCAGGGATCATTCTCATAAAATTCTGCATTCATGCAAAACACATGTAGTTAGAGGCATTTGATTCATTTCGATCATTGCATCCTAATCATTCTCATAACATTTGGCATTCATGCAAATGTCTCCATGATACATTTAGTTAGGGACATTTGATTATTTTCGAGCATTGCATCCTTATACATTCTACCAAAGGACCATTCTCATGACATTCTGCATTCATGTAAATGTCATCTATAATACATTTAGTTAGAAGCATTAGATTCATTATGATCATTGCATCCTAACCATTTTGCATAAGCATAAGCACAAAACTGATTTTACAGGATAGGTCCCCTAAAGGACATTGTCGCAACATCGGTGAATTCGAAGATCTTGCCTTCCTGAGTGAACCAGATCGAAGATAGCAGATCTGGCAATCCTGAGGTTGTAGGAGTAGATTGAAGCCATACAAGTCTTATTTCCTCGAAGTTCCAGTGGAGTAGGTTGAAATTACAAATTTCGTCTCCCTGAGTTTACAACGAGAATCCATCCTTATTTCTTTAAAGTTTCAGCAGAGAAGATTGAAACTACGAATCTCTTCTCTTTCCAAATTTCTATCTCCTCGAAGTTCCAGTGGAGTAGGTTGAGGCTACAAATCCCTCCTCCCTGAGTTTACATTGAGGATCAGTCCTTATTTCCTTGAAGTTTCAGTAGAGAAGATTGAGGATACGAATCTCTTCTCCCTGAAGTCTTATCTCCTCGAAGTTCCAGTGGAGTAGGTTGAGGCTACAAATCCCTCCTCCCTAAGTTTACATTGAGGATCGGTCCTTATTTCCTTAAAGTTTCAGTAGAGAAGATTGAGGATACGAATCTCTTCTCCCTGAAGTCTTATCTCCTCAAAGTTTTAGTGGAGTAGGTTGAGGCTACAAATCCCTCCTCCCTGAGTTTACATTGAGGATCAGTCTTTATTTCCTTGAAGTTTCAGTAGAGAAGATTGAGGATACGAATCTCTTCTCCCTGAAGTTTTATCTCCTCAAAGTTCCAGTGGAGTAGGTTGAGGCTACAAATCCCTTCTCCCTGAGTTTACATTGAGGATCGGTCCTTATTTCCTTGAAGTTTCAGTAGAGAAGATTGAAGATACGAATCTCTTCTCCCTGAAGTCTTATCTCCTCGAAGTTCCAGTGGAGTAGGTTGAGGCTACAAATCCCTCCTCCCTGAGTTTACATTGAGGATCAGCCCTTATTTCCTTGAAGTTTCAGTAGAGAAGATTGAGGATACGAATCTCTTATCCCTGAAGTCTTATCTCCTCGAAGTTCTAGTGGAGTAGGTTGAGGCTACAAATCCCTTCTCCCTGAGTTTAAATTGAGGATCAATCCTTATTGAGATTACGAATTTCTTCCCTCTGAATTCTTATCGTCATGAAGTTCCGACGGAGCAGATTGAAGCTACAAATCTCTTCTCCCAGAAATTATATCAAATTGGATCGAAGTGCTAGTTTTCATGCCCTTGAAGATACAGTGGGATGGAATGAAGCTACTCGAAGAAGAAAAGCACTGAAAGAGGTCAAGATTTGGCAAGATCGGGCAAAATTGGCCCTTTTTGAAGTTTTTGCTCTATTCTCGTTACACGACAATGAGCAAAGAGGAGCAGCTGTAACGGGCCTATTTCGCCCGGGCCCAATCAATCAGCCTACTAAGTTAAAATAAACCAAAAAAATACAGTCCAATAAAGAATAACAATCCAAATTCACAAAATAAAAAAACGGCCCAAAACCCAATTCCTAATCCAAATTGCTACCCAAAATTTGTAGGCCCGAATGGCCCAAGGGTTTCAACATATTCCAGAAACCCTAGAACCCTCTGGAGCTTTCCAGCGCCGTTCAAGTGGCCAGGTTCGCACGTGCGCTGCAGCATACACTTTAGCCTCAGCAACGGCCTCCTCACCATTCCACGACGGTTACCTGCAAACAAAAGCAAAACAGAAAAGCCAACAAAGAAGAACGAACAGAAAAATAAAAAGGATTTTTGTATTTTTATTTTCATTTTGGGCTATATAAGCCTGATGTAAACACTGTAAAGAGGATCCCCATTTTTTTTGTATTACACATAAACAGAGGCACGCACAAAATTATAAGAAATACAAAATCAAAAATCAAAAAGCGAAGGTGATTTCATTTCTCACGAAGCTTTTGCTTTTCGTTTTTCCTTTTCTTGTTGAATCTTAGTATTTGCTGTGTTCATGCGAAAATAAAAAAGAGGAAAAGAGATTTTACCATTTGGATCTTTGTCTTCTCTGTCACGATCGCAGTTAGATACGGATCTGGTTTGAGAGCAAGGCGAACCAACAGATATGGAAATGGATTCGACCTTCATGTATCACTTTCGCCGAATTCAATGGCGTTTTTAGTGGTAGATCTGAAAGGTTTTTAGAGGCAGCTGAGAGTGAAAAAGGATTAGGGTTTCAGCAAAAGAGGGATAGCTTTGGGGCTGTTTTAAGGGATTAAAAGGTTATTAAGGAAACGACGCCGTTTGGACTCAATTAAATATGCTCAAAACGACGCCGCATAAATCTGCCCGACCCGATCCGATCCAAAACCCTCAGGATCTGCGTGTTATGTCTTAAAGGGATATTTGCGCGTTTAAACCTTCTATTTTCGTGCCACTATTCAATTAGATCCATTATACTTTTTTTTGTTTTTTTTAATTAATCTCTGTAATTGTGTGCTTTTTCCAATTCGATCCGTGCTTAAAACGATGTGCGCAGGGATTTGGCTCAATTACATTTTTAACCCTCGCTCATTTAGGCGCATTTGATTTGGGTCCTTAATTTTATTTTTATTTGTTTAATTATCCTTTTAATTTTGTCTTTATTTCAATTGAATTTATTTTAATTTTGTGTTTATTAATTCTTTATAATTTATTTATTTTCTTAAAATATTGTTTTAATATAGAGCTTGGAAATACTTTATTAATTTTACATTGTTTTAATATTTTTTTATTCGTTTTTAAAATTTTGTATGATATTTAATTTACATACTCTTGTTAAATTATATTAAGTTATTAAATTATATACATTTTCATACCTATAATTTATATTATTATGGATTTCCTATTATTTTACGTATGAATTTTCTTTTAAATTTATTTATATATATATTATTTCCTTCTAAATTCCTATTTTATTATATATTTTTGTTCATTTCAAGAACTTTTGTATAATATTATTTCATGTATAAATTATTTATATTATTTTTTTATATATTATTTCATACACATTATTTATGTAAATTAATATATATTATTCTATATATTTTTTGTTTTGATTTTCTCCTTGCACAGTATTTTATTTTAAAATCCATTTACCTCATTATTGCATGTACTAATTATTTTTGTATTTCGATTTATTTTAAATTTTTGGTATACATATTGTACATATAGTTTAAAGCTTGCATATTGATATTGTTTTTATAAGAAAATAGAACTTATAATAAAAATACATTTTGATTACTCAAAAGATTTCCAAAATAAGGCAATATTTGTGCGTTTGGAAGGTCGGAAAATTATACCCTAACGTACTGGGTGTCCATTTTTCGTCCAACCGAATAGCCAAATACCCTTTTTAATTGCATATTTTAGATGATCTCGGTGTCGAGGTATAAACGTGTTATATCCTAACGTAGTGGGTATGATATTTTTATTCCTTCGAAACGAGTTAATCTTGAAATTCAATTCAAAATTAATTAACTTTTCTTAAGGAGAATTATATCTTAAACATTTTCAAGTTTTTAACGCAAGGACATTAATTAATTAAATTGGTACTAATTTTAGGCGTTGTGAGGGTGCTAACCCTTCCTCGCGCGTAACCGACTCCCGAACATTTTTTCTCGAATTTCGCAGACTAAAATATTTTTATAAGTGATCCGATCGCACCTAAACAAAAAATGATTAGTAGCGACTCCTTATTTTTAAAGTCGATCCCTATTTTTCAAACCCAAAAAAATAATTTCGACAACCGCATTGCGACATTGATGTAATTTTCCAAATTTTTCCCTTGTGGTAACTGTCACCCAATGGCAGTTATAAGCCTGAATGTCATGACATTCGACATGATGGCTGCAAAACAACAGCATTATGATGTTGAAAGCTTCAACGTTGCGACGTTGTACTCAATGTTGGGCCGCTTTGAGTGGCTTAATCAACCTATCCTACAATCAAAAGTGCACAAGATCAAATCTAACCAAACCAAGTTTATTTGAATGCTAAAATTCAAACTACAAGTATGTGTAGCTAAAACTCTAACAATTTCACTTTAAAACAAGTTAACACATAAAGGTAAAATACTCGAAAACATATTATACCAATATGGACTTATCAATTGCAAATGTATTTCCTGAAAAGTTACAAGTATGTCTTTTAGGTTTGCATTGTGGCAACGAAGTGAAAGTAGTTAAGATTAAGATTATTGTTAAATTAGGCATAGTCTCTGTGGTTAGGCGTGTAGTTTCTAAGGGAGTAAGGATGTATTCTCTAATTGAATGATGATATACATCTTATGAGAGAGTGAAACGTACTTATTGGGGGAGTGATAGAGTACCGTATGAGGGTGTAAGAATGTATCCTTTAAGGGAGTTAATATTTAAAAATGCTTTGCCTCCAAACCTTATATATATATATAACACATGAAGCCAATATTATTCCAACCCCAGTTGACGGCTTTGGAGAAGGATAAAATATGTTTCAAGTCTCTATATTATTCCAACATTTGGAGTTTAGTTCTTCTACTTTTCTATTTTCATAATTGAGGTCTAATTGTTAATATTGGTAAAAAAAAAATTTGTCAAATTTAGGTTCATTACAACATTTTTCTTTGTTGCATGGTTACCTGGTGAGTATTTTTGTTATTTCAAAATGTCAAACCAATGAATTTAACCGAAGAAATTTAATGATGTTAATAATTAAATCTAAATTTTAAAATATGAAAGACAAAGAAATTAAATTTTTAAAAATAAAAATAAAATATTCAAGTAGTTCAAATATATTTTAACCTTTTGAGAATTAACAGAGGCTTTGCTCTCTAGCTGGCTTGAGTAGAATTCTAAACGGGTCTAAGCCATAGTACATGCTTTCTTAAATAAGATTTAGCCTAAGAACTTCAAATCCCATCAAAATTCATTCATTTGTTGATGGGTAATTCAAACTAGTTAAAATCTCTCACTATTCCTTTATTTTTCTATATTTTTTAATTTTAATATTTTCTTATATTATTTAAAAACATAAATAGTATTTTTTAAAAAAAAATTACACTGTTAATATAAATCTAAGATTATTATATATAGAAAAATGACAGAAATCAGGTTTAAACATTTAGGGGTGTTAATGACTTTTGGAAAACTTTCTTTGCATTTTTATTTGAGGTTTTTTTGTAAAAAAATAGTTTGGTAGAAAATGATTTACTAGTTGACAAAAAATATTTCAAGTTAAAAATTAACTTGAATTTAGTCAAATACTACTATATTAATAATTTTTTAATATTTTTAAAAATATTAAACATATTTTATCACAAATATTGTAATTTACATTCTTATTTTAATAATAAATAAAGAAATATTAATATAATCAATGAAACTTGTTATTTTAATAAAATATTATTTAATTTTAGAATATATTATTTTAACAATAGATTCCAACATTACTAATTATTCTACATTTTAGAGAACATTCTTAACATTTTACTAAATTATTTTAATAATAAACATGTAGATTTTTATTTATAAATATTTAGTAATAAATACTTTATAATATAAAAATATGAGAATTTTAATTGTATAAAATATTAATATGCATAGTATTTAATAACTATTATAACATTTCTAGATTTTAAAATATTTCTATCATTAATATGATACTAAATACTAATTTAATAATTATTTTGTGATATTTGATATTAATATAATGCTTTAAATCTTAAAATTAATAGCTTAATTATAAATAATTTTTAAACAATTAATATTATAATATTTATGTCAATTTCTATTTAAATATGTAAAAAGATATTTTAATCATTATTATTTAATTTAAGTAATATATATAAATTAATGTTATTAATTTTTAATAATGAATAATTTTATTTTGTGTATAATAATTTAATTTAATTTAAAAAATTCATATTTTTTTGCCAACAATCTCTTGGCCCATGGCAAGAGCATAAAAATATTATATTGTAAGCATGAGAGCTTGAGTTTAATTCCAAACAAACTCATTCGGTTGCCTTGATTATCATAATAGGCCTAACTCTAATTGATATGAATTGCTAAACAAACGAGTAAAAGAAAACTCGTAATCACATATACAATTGCTTCCGAGTTCTTCAATAGACAGATACAAAGGATTTCAGCCATTCTTTTTTGGCTATTTTTTCATTCATTACAACTTGGGAAATTGCCTTTTTGCAATTATGGAAAACAACACAACTTGCTTCTCTGCCCTCACCAATGCAACAGCCTCCTACCCGAAAATGCAGGTAACACATTGCTGGTTTAACCCTTGAAACATTCAAGAGAAAGAAAAAAAATATCAATTAAAATGGTAGGAAGAAAACTGCAGATAGAAAGCTATTTTCTGACAAGTTTAGTTTGAAATCACATTGAAGAACAAACAGTGCTCAACAATACATTATCCAATATCCATACAGGGATGTATACAGTAAGGAAACTAATTCATGGAAGTTACTCAGACTTAGGTGTAAGTGTCAAACACGGGAACATTCAATATTTTCTAAGATTTTTTCAAATTCAAACGCTTCAAGAAAACAAAGATCTGGAGCAATATAAGTTTGTCAATGTCGTCCAAGAACATTTACTGTCGCTACAGTTCTGTTAGTCTTGCACATCTTTATCGTGCAACATCATTATGCAGGAATAGAGGGGCTCCTGTTTTGGTACAAAAGGGGGTTCAATCAAACTAGACTATATGAAACGCACAAAATGTATAGCATAAAAAGTAAATGCACGATGAGCCATTAGAACATTACGGTTTAAAAAAGAACATATATCAGGAGCTAACCTGTCTCCTCCTCCGGTTTTGTAAGTACCATGTGCGAGCCACCACATACATTGGCAGAAGAAAGCCAGCAAATTGGAGAAGCAAAACGTGAAACTGCTGACCGAAATTCTAATTCAGTCTTAGCTAGAAGTAAAAAAGAATAAAGAAAATGTAAAAGTATCCCGAGCAGCCCACAACCTTCATTATCTAGACTTACAAATACCTCTGTACTCTTATGAAGCGTCATTTTAAAAGAAAATGTTTCAACTTATAACACAAAGTGCAACAACATATTTAAATTTACATCTGGCACATATGTATGACATTGCTTTGGCATCGAGTCCAATGCTTGTATGCAAAATATAAAGCATTACGGCACAACATGCAAATGCAGACTGAGGAACTACTATGGTGCAATAGATATTCCAAAGATGTCGATTTGAACTCACATTAATTGAAGTTGACGCCTCCTGTATCATGCCAAAATCCCTTGTCAACATAAGAAGTTGGCGTACGAGCAGGATGATAAGCAACTGCAACAAACCAACAAAACATTCCAAACATGAGACAAGTTATAATTCTTGAGTAAAGAACGTTGAGAAAATAATTAAGCATTATTTGCTTACAATGAGGGCAACCAAACGAAGACAGGCAAGGCTACTGCTATTTGCAGCAACATAATCTTCATACTCTGATTGGAGTAGTTGACTTTGAGAAGCAGTTAGCACTAGAAGATGCGAGTCACGGAGATCAATATGCGGGCTCCATGTTTGCCTGATCATGTAGATAATTCAAAGCAAACATAACAGAATAATCAAAATGAAAATTCAGGGACAATACACTACACGAGATCACAAACAAGGATGTCATACTACAGCCTTCCTACTGCTATCAATGAATTGACAAGCATTTTCAGTGAGAATCTGTCCGAGAACATACAAGTTGAACCAACAAAAAAACATAGACATTGTATTTAAGAAGGAATGGGATAAACAAATATCTCCTATGGTCCAACAGGAAAGACACAGAAGTAGAAGCTGTTAACCAAAAAGAGGATTACCTAATGTCAATTGCCAGAACATCTGGATTGCTTCTGGTCGGAGGAAGAGAATAATTTGGTGAAAAAACCTGATAAAAACAGAGCAATATTGTACACATTATCCATCAAACACCTACTTTTTTTTTATATATGCAAATAAAAAGAAAATGGCTAAAAACACCCCCAACCTGTTTGCATATTTCGCAAGTTATGTCACCTTTCTTGTTGCACCATCTTTGAATGCACTTCCTGTGAGCAAACTGAAACAAAAATATATACACAATAAGTTAAAAAGATACTTCAAACATCTCAATCTACAAACGCATCTTAAACCAGATAACCATATAAACAACCTATCAAGGTTTTCCATATATGTTGGATACAGGACACTGATACTTTAGGAAAATAAAGTCATGCTACTATATATATAGCTAGGTATTGGCTATATGAGTACCTAGTAGAAGTCATGGAAATGCAAAGAAGAAAAGGAAACAGGTAAGAATATATTCTCTTTTCTTTTAAAATCTTTTACAAAAATAGAAAAGAACACCATTTGAAATTTTCATATTGAAGCTTAGGAAATAACGTATGAAGAAAGAGAATAAGTCAAAAGGAAACTCAAACAAGGCATATGCTAATGCCAAGAAATGCTCGCATTCCAAAACCTAGAAAACGTCATAGCACCATTGCTACAAAACTGAAGCCCAACAAAGCCTACCCCTAAAAAAGCCCGGTTTTAGAATTAGCAATAAGTTGTGTATTTTATTACTATTATTAAATTGTATAATGCAATAAGCGAATAACAAAGAACCATCACTAGAGCCACAAAGTCAAAGGACAAGCCCCAAAAGGAAAAGAAAAAAAAAAGAACCAAAGGATAAATAATTTTTTTATATTTTTTTACAACTACTCCTCTCCTAACCACAAAAAAAAAGCTTGGTAAGACCAATGAAACATACGATTAGAGTCATCTAAAGCATACAATCAAAAAACCCAGAAATATAAACTTAAAAGGGAAAAAGTTTAACCAAAAGAAAAACGATTTACCATCTTCGTATAAAAAAAAAGACCTCAAAACTTTAAAAACAGAAGGCGAGAAAAACCCAGAAAAGTAAAGACCTTGAGAGTGCCACTGCAAGCACAAGGAGCTTCCAAAGAAAGCAAATCATCTTCCTCTTGACATATCCTACACTCCACAACCTCTTTCACCTTCTTTGAACTATACCCAGTTTTTCCTTCTCCTTCTTTTCCACCATCATCATCACCACTTGCTTTCGTCATAGGAACAACAACATTAGTTTTCCCAGCAGCTGTAGTTGAGTTTGGTTGTCCTTCATTCACTGAAGAAGACTCAAAACACGCTGCAGATGCTATAATTTTGTCGACACATACCATGAAATCATCCACCATTGTTTTCTTCCCTTCCTTCTACTTTCTCCCTAAGGTACTTTTTTGGGGTTTGAATGTACAGGTTTTTCCTTTTTAATAAACGGAAAGAGAGAGAAAAAGTGGGGAAGTGGGGAGGGTTTTAAAAAGGTGGTGTGTTGGCGGAATTTACGAAAGGGACCAACTTATGTTTTGTTTGACGAAAAAGGCCTTTGTTGGGTTTTTATTATCGAGTCTGTCCCAACTATAATATCTTGCCGTACCTAAACGGTTGAACTAGCTTTGGTATTGTAGGTGGTGGTCAGCTTGGACCAAACCATTTAACTACGACCAAGTGCAATTTATTGCTATTAGCATGCCGGTTCGGTCCGGGCGTACACTCAAAGTTCCAGTTCCAGTTTGCTCGTTTCAGTGAATAAAATTCAAATATTTAAATGGGTAAATTACATTGTATATCACTTAATTTTAAAAAATTATAAAATAATCCTCCAGGTTTTTTTATTACCAACCATTTACTAGGGAATGGAAAGGCATGTGGCAAATATAAAAATTGAGATGATAACAAATTCAACTCTTAGCATTTACATATTTATGTCATTTTGATTTTAATTCTAAAAATCAATCCTTAATATTTACACATTACATAATTTAATCTAATTATAAAAATTATAAAAATAACTTTCAATCTCAAGATTTCAAAACTTATATTTTTATATATTTTTTAAATCACTAGTTTTTCAATAATAAAATCTAAGTTTTAAAATTTCGAGACTTAAAAGTTATATCTTATTTTTTTATAATTAGGCTACATTATGGAAAGTGTAAACAATAAGACCAATTTTTAATAATCAAGACTAAATTGACACAAATATGTTGATGTAGAAGACTAAATTTGTTACTATACCAATTTTTATAACTATCAAGTCATCTTTTAGTTATCTAATTAACGGTTGATGATCAAAAAAGACAAACTCGATTTATTAATTGACCATTTTGTAACCTTTTACAATCGAGTAACTAAAAAAGAAACTTATGCATAATTGAGTGGGTTTACCCTATTTAATTTAAATTTCATTTTTTAATTAGTAAAATATAATTAGTTCAACTTGAAGCAATTTTGATGTAAATGAAGAATTCAAACAATTTAATCATTATTTAGGATGGGTTTTAAATTCGGAATCCAACTCCAACTTCTTAAACAATATTAATTCATGATTGACATTCACTATAAAATTAAACAAATACATGAAAGTTTAATTATTCATCTTTGATTAAATTTGAAACTAGATTAATGGATCCTGCACAAATTATTTTTAAATTCTATCTTACATGTAATATTGGTTTAATTTCCTACTTATGATAATATAGTTGTTGTAAATTACTAAATTTTTACAGAATTATCGAATATTTTATCAATTTTATACATGTAGATCAACGATTTAATGATAAAATTGTAATTGTAATTCAATTAGATTAATCTCTCGATTTTTATAAAATACAATTTAACAAGGACTAACTTGTCATTTTCTTTTAAAGTAAGAAAAATATAAAAACAAAAACAACTATTTTCGCTATGGATGGATGAAATCATTTTGAGTCATGTTAATTTGGATTGAAGTTTTTCAACAAAAATAAGAGAAAATAAATAAAATAAAATATGGGTACTAGGAAAATTAGACGTGGCAAGTTGGGTGGAGATTTGTTAAGATAAGGGAAGCTTGATTAAAATTTACAACAAATCAATGGGTTCTTTTTCTTATTTTTATTTGGTTTTGTCAACTCTCTCTAGAGAGAGATAATGCATAATTATAAATATTTAATATTAAAATAAATAAATAATGGCATTGCCATGATTTTTGGGATGCAAATGTTGTTGTATAGTTGATGGGAGGATTTATTTTCTAATGGTGAGATGGAAAATTGTTGGAGAAGGATGCTGCAAGTGGGGCTTGAATCAAAATTATTATGTTATTTTTTTAATGCAAAATTATTGGAATTGAGAGACAAATTGGATAAGGAAGAAAAATAAAAGTATCTCTTCCCATATGATTGTTATTAGAATAAAAATAATTTAAAATCCGAATATAAGTATTTATCTATATATTTTATATTTTATAATTTATATAAATGCATAATTTTTTTAACTGATCAATATATTATTTCTTTTCTTAGGGAAAACGATATTATTGAAAAATGAAGTAAAACAACAAAATAATGAGGAAAATTTAACCCGAATTATTAGACTTTCTCAATCCATCGAGATCTAACTCCCTCAAATTCCATGATTCGAAGACAATCACTCAATCACATAATAAGGGGAATGTAACTCGGGTTTGCGAGACAATGAGCCCCCTTATTTGTATCCTGACATATCCAATGAAAGGATAGAGCTTGAGAGCACAAAGCATCAACAACCACTTTGCAATTCGATTCAATAATATTATCAAGACACAAGCTCTTAAGCCACGAAAGAGGTTCTCTAATAGCCATAACCTCAGCTTGAACAAGTTCAAATGTTGCAAAACTAAAACACATGACTTTTGATAAAATTGCCTTGAGAATCTTGAATAATATCAGCCAAACCTATCTGATTATGGTATTTAGAGGTAGAGGCATCCACATTTCATTTTAGCCAACTAAAAGGTGGAGTTTTCCAATGAGAAGTGTTGAAGCAGTTTTTGAGCAGTGCCTTAACCGATGCCAAATGGTAGTAGCATTATTCGCTCAAAAAACTTGTTATGTTTGAGTTGACAAATCTTCGAAACAAAAATACTTTGATTGTGATTATAGTTGTTACTGTGAACAATTATCGGCCCATTATTGATATCCAAATTACACATAGCAACTTATCTTGAAGATTGGTTTGGATTTGGATCGAAGCAATTATTGGAGTGTAATTACCCGTTTTTCAGTGGTGTCGAAAATAGTATTTTCGAGACCGTAATTCTGACGTGTCAGTTCGTAAATATTAAATAATTAATATTTACAAGGTTATTAGTGTCGTATTTAAATTTGATTAAAAAATTTTGACATTTGTTTAGGCAATTAAAGAAAAATGATTAAATCATAAAAAATGTAAAAGTCAATTTCTATTAATGTTTTGGTGCCCAATTGTAGTATTTAGTAGAATGAGAGGGTTTATTATTGCAAAATTGTCATAATTGAAGATAGTGGGTGGTGATATAATTGATATTTTAGTTTATAATTTTAAATGTTATATTAAATTAAAATTAGGAAATAAAATAATAATAGCAAAATGAATGAAGTTCATCTTCTTCATTTTTTCCTTTTAAGTTGGACGAACCACCATTTTAGGACTTGGGAGTTTTGTCTTTGAGTTCATGCTTGCATGTAAGTGTTTTCTTGGTTCGTTTTTTTATGAATTTTACGTTTTTGAGATCGTTATAATGATATCTAACTAGTTTAGGGACTGATTTGTGAAGTTGTCAAAGTTTAGAAAAATTCACCATTGTTGTTTTTTATGCTTTCTTAAGGTGTATGCTTAAGCTTGAAGCTTAATGGTGAACTTGAACTATTTTATAAAGTAAATTTGAATTGTTTTGAGTTTAGGGATTAAATAGATAAAATGGGAAATTGGAAGGATTTTATTGAAAGATTTCATAATTTAAGGGTGTTTATACATCGTTAAAGGTTCGACAAAAATCGGGTATATGAAGTAATTTTGAAAATAAGCTCGTTTTAATATTAGGGACTAAATTGATTAAAGTGTAAATATTTGGGGCAATTATGAAAAATGGTAAATAGGAAGAAATATGTACTAAATTGAATATTATATGAATTTGAAGCTAATAAATTGAAATAAAGAATTTTATAGATCAATATCAAGTTGATAACCGAGGAAAAGAGAAAGTTATTGATTAGTCCCTGAACTTTTACTAACTCTGCAGTTTAGTCCAGGTAAGGTCGTACGATTTAGTTTAATATAAATTGAAATGTTATATTGATATTGTGTTATGGTTGTTGGGTATTTTAAATATAATCGAATTGTTATAATTTGATGTGAGTCCAAAAAGTATATGATTTAAATATTGTTAATACGATGATATATCGAGCTTGGATGAACAAAGGATAGGATACAATTGGCATGCCAATAGGTTTTATTACGCATGGTACGGGTTTTGGTTTGTGATAGGATGGTGATTATTGACTTGTTATTATCCACTGAATATACCGAAGTCTAGCATTTGTTACGGACTATCGTGTTATATTTATAGTGATTCTGGTGTGTTATTAGGGGTGGATGTAAAGCCTACGGACATGTCACTTGGTGCCTAGATGTGTTTCAGAGGGATGTTAGCCTACGGGCTAGGCACTTAGTGCCGAGGTGTGTTCTCAGTTGGTTTAGCTAGTTTGAGCGTTCTAGTGTGTTCTGGATGGTTAATTCGTTTATACCGTTCATCGGGCAAGTTTAATTTGGTTATATGACTTGTTATTAAATCGTATAAGTGTTTACATGGTCTTCTGAATGTATATCATGACTTGTTATTGAATGATCTCATGTGATTGAATATATTTTGCAACTTGTATATGTATGTGTATAAACTCACATGTTAAGTGATTGTGATTGACATGATTTATTATTTGTTAATCTTGTTAATGAAATAGCTATGTTTATACGATAAGTTTTATTGTTGCAATTGTTGAACTTACTAAGCTCTATTGAAGCTTACTCGCGTCAATTTTAATGTTCCTTGTAAATAACTTTTTATGGAGTCGGACGATCAGATCGACTTGAATAACACTATCTAGATACATTTTGGTAGATTTTGATATGTTTATTTTAGGTTATTTGGCGTGTAAGAGGTGTGTTTTATATATGTTTTGGATACTTATTTCATGTGTTATATATGAGATTGATACAAAGATGCTTAAGCTTGGTATTAGTTTGCTTGTGTATATGCCTTTAATCTTGATGTGAATATGTTCATATAAGTTGTTTTGATCATTTGATATAAACCTTAACTAAGTGTTTGAATCATGATATGAATGAATGTGAATGTATAAGAAGAAATGGTAAGTTTGGTATGAGTTTTATGTATGAACTTATGAACTTGGATGCAAATTAGTTTGGTGTGATATGTAAATTGAGGTTGATAATTGAATTGTGGTGTCAATTATGACACATTGGTTAGGGACTTAGGTTGAATGTTTTGGCATGTTTTAGGCTTGTTGGAATGTGTTTTTAAAGTATGAAAATGGTTGATTTTGATTTGGCTTGGTACCTAAGTGTTGGATGAAACTTTGCCTTGTTTTGGAAACTTTTTAAGGTGCACACGGCCTGGGACACGGGCTATCACATGGTCGTATGCCTTATTAATTTTAGGTGCGAGGTTTTTCACACGGTCACAGTTAGTTACATGGTCTTAGCACACACGCGTGTGGGGTAGCCACACAACCATGTTTGAGGCCACACGGGCTAATCTCTTTCACATAGCCTGGCCATAAGACTGTGTGATCCCTGTTTCCAAAATTTTTAAAATTTTCATGTTTTTCTATTTTGATTCAATTTTGTATCTGGTTGTTTCCAAACTATTTTTAGGGCACCGTAAACTCAATTTTAGGCCCGTAAATATATTTATTCTATGAATGAAATTTAGTTTTTAATATTTGATATTTAATTTGTTAAATGATATTAATTGTTGTGTTATGTGTGTAATACTCTGTAACCCTAATCCGGTGACGAAGACAGGTTAGGGGTGTTACATGGAGAATGCCCAAAGACCAATCATATGATCATTGTAATAACATGTTTTTACCTAATTTATTAAAAAAAGCATTGCCATTATTATTTTAAGTACTTATTTTTGTGTTTTGTAAAAAAATAGAATGTCGGTAATGACAATATATTGCAAAGAAAAGATAAATAAAAATAAAGAACATACAGATTTTTACATGAAAACCCTTTTGAGAAAAAAAAACACGACCAGAGGAGAAGAAAATTCACTATGTCGAATTCGAATGATTACAAGAAGAGTAGACTATGTCTATTTATAGGCTTGTAAAACTATATTCTAATAAGAGTGTAGTAAGATTGAAACACATTATTCTAATCAATATCAAATAGATGGAGTTTAATAAGATTTAAAAAACCTTATTCTAAAATAAAATAAAAGACTTGTAGTTCTATATGGATTTTACTTTTATTTTATTTTACCACTGTATTTTATTTAAATAAGGATTCAGATCACTTAATTCTAACAATCTCTACCTTGACACGAATTCTCAATAAATAAGTTCTTCATCGCGAACTCTCAACGAACAAGTTCTCCACCTCTTCCATAAAACCCCCATAAGAGTTTAACTTCAACAATAAACACCAACCAAGTCTAAGCAATGCTCAAACTTGGCTATAGGAAGTGACTTAGTCATCATATCTGCAGGATTTTTATGTGTACTAATTTTGCTCACAACAATATCACCACGAGCAATAATACCATGAACAAAATGATACCGAACATCAATGTGTTTTGTTCTCTCATGAAACATTTGATCTTTTATAAAGAAGTTGACACTTTGACTGTCACAAAATAATGTACTGATTTGAAGGTCTTCATTGAGTTCACTAAAGAGTCCCTTCAACCAAATAGCTTCTTTACAAGCCTCAATAATCGCTATGTACTCAGTTTCAGTGGTAGACAAAGTGATTGTAGTTTGCAAAGTGGCTTTCCAACTGATTGCACAACCTCCGATTGTAAAGACATAACCTGTGAGAGATCTTCTTCTATCAAGGTCTCCAGCAAAATCAACGTCAACATACCCAATGACTCAATCTCTAGTTCTTCCAAACTGTAAGCAAACATCAGTAATACCTCGTAAGTATCTTAAAACCACTGAACTGCTTTCCAGTGTTCTTTACCAGGATTCGCCATGTATCTGCTAACTGCACTGACTGCATATGATAAATCTGGACGTGAACAAACCATAGCATACATGAGAGATCCCACTGCAGTGGAGTATGGAACATGTGACATGTACTTAATCTCATCATCTGATTGTGGAGACAAAGCCGATGAAAGTCTAAAATGGGCTACTAAAGGAGTACTAACAGGTTTAGCACTTTGTATATTGAACCTGCGAAAAACTTTCTCAATGTACCCCTTCTGACTTAGGTACAATTTACTTTCTTTTCTATCTCTGAGAATCTCCATACCAAGCATCTTCTTTGCTGGTCCCAAATCTTTCATCTCAAATTCTTCACTTAGTTGGGCTTTGACCTTTCTTATCTCTCATTTATCTTTTACTGCTATTAACATGTCATCAACATAAAGGAGTAGATACACAAAATAACCATCACTGCTTTTCTTAAAGTAAACACAATTGTCAAAGCTACTTTTTTTTGAAATCATGAGAAGTTATAAAGGAATCAAACCTCTTATACCACTGTCTTGGTAATTGTTTCAAATCGTAAAGGAACTTTTTCAGGAAGAAAACATAGTCCTCTTTTTCTGAGACTGTAAAACCCTCTGATTGTTGCATGTAAATATCCTCCTTAAGTTCTCCATGCAAAAATGCAGTTTTTCTATCTAACTGCTTAAGCTCCAAATCATGCATGGCCACAATACTAAGCAAAGCTCGAATCGAACTATGTTTCACAACTGGGGAGAACACATTTGTGAAGTCCACTCCTGGAATTTGACTGTAACCCTTTGCAACAAGTCTTGCTTTATATCTGGGTTCTTCAACTCCTGGAGTCCCTTTTTTTTTTCTTTTTAAACACCCATTTACAATGAAAAGCCTTTTTACCTTTAGGAAGTTTCACAAGATCCCATTTTTTTTTGTGGAGTGATTCCATCTCATCTTGCATAGCAAACATCCACTTTTTTTAGTCTTCACAGCTAATCGTCTTAGAATAATTAGATGACTCTTGGTTTGCATCTATATCTTCAGCCACATTTAAAGCATAAGCAACTAGATCAGCCTCGACATACTTCTTTAGAGGTTTAATTTCTCTTCTAGTTCTATTTTTTGCGACAGAGTATTGTGGTGAAAAAGCAAGTCTATTCTGAATTTTTGTACTGGCTTGAGGAGTCGATTTTGTTATAGATTTTGGATTAACCTGATGCTCCACCTGCTTTTTATTTTCTTTATTGAAAGAGTTTTTAAGAGATAAGTTAGGTTGCATAGCAGTTTTATCAAAAACAACATCTCTACTAGTCACAACTTTTCTATTTTCAGGACACCATAACTTATACCCTTTTACACCAACTTTATAACCAAGAAAAACACATTTAATGGATCTTGGTTCCAATTTTCCATTATCAACATGAGCAAACGTAGGACACCCAAATATCTTTAAATCAGAATAGTCAGTAGGATTATCAAATCATACCTCTTGTTGAGTTTTTTTCTCAATGGCAACGGATAAAGATCGGTTGATAAAAAAACATGCAGTAGAGGTTGTTTAGGCCCAAAATGACTTCAGTAAGTTAGCATTCGACAGCATACATCGACTTTCTCTATGATCATTCTGTTCATTCGTTCTACAACACCTTTTTGTTGTGGAGAATGACAAACTGTCAAGTGTCTCACGATCCCTTCTGACTTGCATAGTTCATTAAACTCATATAAACAAAACTCTAAGCCATTTTCTGTGCAGAGGTGTTCTATTTATTTTCTCGTCTATTTTTCAATCATAGTTTTCCAAGACTTAAAGACGGAAAACACATCATTTTTCTATTCAGGAAGAAAGCCCAAACTTTTCTAGAAAAATCATCAATAAAAGTTAGCATATAATTAGCTCCACCTCTCGAATGCACTTTAGATGGACCCCATAAATTAGAATGAATATACTCCAACGTTCCCTTCGTGTTACGGATTCCTCTGGTGAATCAAACTCTCTTTTGCTTCCCAAAAATGCAGTGCTTACGGAACTTTAGTTTAAATTCCTTGCCCATCAAGAAGTCCTCTTTTGCTCAATTCTGCCATGCCATTCTCACTCATATACCCTAGGCACATATGCTAAATTTTAGTAATATCATCATCTAACAAGGAAGAGGAAGCGACAGCTGCATCACCAGTAGCAGTAGAACCCTACAAAACATATAACTTGGCAGCCTTTTTCTGCCCTTTCATCACAACGAGGGAAACCTTTGGAAATCTTCAAAACCCCACTTTCAGCTGTGTATTTGTACCCTTTTGAATCAAGAGTACTCAATGAAATTAAATTTCTCCTCAATTCTGGAACATGTTGTACGTCACTAAGTTTTCTGACAACTCCGTCAAACATGTTATCTTTAATCGTTCCAACACCTGCAATTTTACATGAAACATTATTTCCATCAGAACAACACCTTCAGATACCGCTTCGTAAGTTGTAAACCAATCCTGATTGGGACTCATGTGGAAGGTGCAGCCCGAATCAAGGATCCACTCCTCGTTCACTTTAGAATTGTTGATAGAAGCGACTAGAAGTTCATCGTCACTGTGGTCTTCCACAACATTAGCTTTACCAGATTTTTCTGGTTGTTTTCCCTTTTAATTAACAGCCTCCCTTTTGATCTTGTTTTCCAGCTTATAGCACTCAGATTTAATGCGCCTTTTTTTTCTTGTAGAAGTTACAAGTTTTACCTCTATTTGAAGACTTTGATCTACCTTTAGATTTATAACGGGGATTTCGTTCTTATGTCCTTCCACGATCATCATTAGCATTTTGATCTTGTCTTCTACGAACAATGAGACCTTCTCCTTGAGCATCAGATTCAACCACAAGATGTTTCATCTTATCATACGAGATCAAAGAATCATAAACCTCATCAACTGTGAGAGACTCGCGACTATATAAAATCGTGTCTCTAAAGGTGGAATAAGATGGGGGCAATGAACAAAGTAGAACCAACCCTAGATCTTCCTCATCATATTAAGCCTCCATGGCCTCCAAGTTTGAAAGAATTTCTTTAAACATTGTTAAGTGTTCGTGCACAGAAGCACCTTCCTCCAAACAATAAGCATAAAGACGCTGCTTCATATGCAACTTGCTAGTTAGATTTTTTGACATACATATTTGTTCCAGCCTCTTTCATAATGCAGCGGTCTTCTCCTTCATCACATCCTATAAAATTTTGTTAGACAAATACAGATGTAATTATGGTAATGTCTTTCGATCCTTACGCTTCTTCTCTTCATCCGTTAATGTCGAAGCCATCTTATCTATTCCTAGCAGGGCATCTTCCAGATCCATCTGCACAAGAACTGCTTGCATCTTAATCCGCCATAATGCAAATCTGGTGTTGCGATCCAACAGCGAAATTTCATACTTCAAAAACGCCATTACCGTGATTAAGATGAACAACCTAGAAGCTGTGATACCAATTTGTAAAAAAAATAGAATGTCGATAATGACAATATATCGCAAAGAAAAGAGAAATAAAAATAAATAACACACAGATTTTTACGTGGAAACCCTTTTGGGAAAAAAACCACGGGCAAAGGAGAAGAAAATTCACTATGTCGAATTCGAATGATTACAAGAGGAGTAGACTATGTCTATTTGTAGACTTGTAAAACCATATTCTAATAGGAGTGTAGTAAGATTGAAACACATTATTCTAATCAATATCAAATAGATAGAGTTTAATAAGGTTTAAAAAACCTTATTCTAAAATAAAATAAAAGAAGTGTAGTTCTTATGGATTTTACTTTACCACCGTATTTTATTTAAATAAGGATCTAAGTCACTTAATTCTAATATGTTTAAATAAATTGTATAATGATAATATCCTAAGAATGATATGATTATTCTTAAATGTCCTTTGTCAACTATTATGTGGGCTTGGACAACAATAATGCATTGAGATTGATATGTGTTTAATTCATGACAAGTGTTCTTATGGATATTTGATATCAAATCAACATACAAGTATATGTTAAAGAACAACATACTAGATGACCCATCTTGAGAGTGCTTCTTAGATTATTATACAATAGTCACAACATTTCTGTAACACCCCAAACCCGGCCCACGAGCCCTGACCGGATCTGGTATGTTACTACGGAAAAACGTGTGAAAAAAAATTGATTTAAAAGTGAAGTAAATAAGTTTATTGTCTTTGGGAAGGAAAACCTTGTATATTTAAAATTTTCGAAATAATTTAAGTGGTTACCAAATTCCCGGATTAAAACTTTAACATATATATATACTTAAGATAATAAAATCATTTGCAATTAAACTTTAAATTGTCGATCCATAGTAAACGTAATAACAAAGAAACTTAATGAAAATGCTTAAAACTTCCATGGCCTTATTACAACTCGAATAAATAAAGTAAAATGAAATAAAAATAAACCAAGGTCTATGTAAACTAAGTTTTCCATTGCATGGCCACCTTGAGTCCTCTCCGGCTCCATCTCCGCGATCTACTCATCTGCAAAATGATATGGGAAGGGGTGAGTCACCAAGACTCAGTGTATAAATCCCCAACCCGAAAATGCAACTCATACATAAAATATTAGTAAGACATGCAAACATGCAACCCAAGCTAGCCATCCATACTCCTTTTTCTACCCCGTGTGGTCAAAACCACTGGTGGTCAAAACCACTGGTGACCGAAGTCACAAATATATCAAGTGATGGGGCCAACCCATCGTGTGGTCAAAACCACTGATGACCATAGGTCACAAATATCAATCATGTGGTCAAAACCACTGGTGGTACCAAACCACTGGGACTTAGTCACAAATTATATCAACGGTATGGTCAAAACCACTGGTGACCGAAGTCACAATTAATCTGATGGGGCCAACCCATCGTGTGGTCAAAACCACTGGTGACAGTTCATAGAAATCATCTCCCTCCTCTCATCAATCCCACCATCATCATGCTCACATAACAAGTATCATGATCCCATATATCATGCATTTATATATAGCATAGCATTTAACAGCATATGATGGCATACACAGCATACATCATAGATCAAGTAATAGGGGACTTACCTGAAATCCAAGCTTATGCCCATAAGGCAAAAATTTACTACACGAGAGGTTATACAGCAACATAATGAACAGTCTATACTAATAAAGTGTGTAAGAGTTTACACACTTATTTAATTGTAGATCTAAAGAGAAATCCCGAATCTATGCGATATCACAAAAGTCCCGAAACGAGTTCCCGAATTGCTGCTACATTTGGCCACTATAGGTTAATATCAAAAAACTTTATTCAGCTAAATCTAATAATCCCGATGGATATGTCGTACTCGAAATACTTTGGGCCGAAACTTACTATTGCTTACCAAAACAAATTGAAATCCCGGAAGCCTCCGTTTTCCTTTGCCGATTAGCCCCTAAAACTATAGTGCACGTTCGGTTATACTTAGATACCAAAAAGGGCCTTTGGCCGAATATCAATAACCTCTTACCTTGCCTATCGAGATCCCGAAAAACTCCTTCAAAGCACCTTAGCGTCGGCTACACACAAACGTACACTATTAAGACACTTATACATATTCGGTCACTCATACCAAGGCTTATTTCTCAAGCTTTCGGCACATTAAAATAAAGGACCAAAAACTGATTGCTAGGATAGAGAACTTACCACTACAAGTTCGCGATGACTACCAGAGAAAAAGGTTTCAGTTTTCCTGCTTCGGATTAAAAGACTTTGCGACCAAAAAGAAGAGAAAAGAATCCTTTTTGCTATTCGGCTATGGCTTCAAGATATAACTAAAATATTGGCCATGGTATTCCTTTAAGATGTCAACAAGGAGAAGAGAAGGAGATACACCAAGGTTCGGCCAAGTAGCACAAAAGATGAAAGGGAAATTTTGAAGAATTTTGGGCAATATAGCTAGAGAGAATTCGGCCAAAACAAGTTGGGAAAGAAAAGAAAAACAATGCATGTTTGGCACCTCCAACAGCCTTCAAAACTGACCATGTTAGTCCCCAAAGAAATGCTTCATTCGGCCATGCTCCCCATGTGCTAATTTCTATCACCAAAAACATTATTAATCCATCTTCCCATCACTTAATCCCTTCTTCCAACAAATAAAATAAATAAACAGAAAAAAAAAATATAACTCATACTTCCAGCAAAAATCTAAAAACAACCCATCTTGCTTTATTTTTCCATTAAGTGCCCATGTGCAGGCCACAAGCTTCCCTCCTTTCACGCCAACATAAAAAAATAAAATTACCCATGCTGCTGCTCATGGGTTTCGAACCCAAGACCTGCTGGAGACTCCCCACGCCTCTAGCCACTCTGCTGTGGCATCTTTTGTGACATAACCCGTCACAATTTCCTTTTAAGCTCTCCCTTCGCTAGCTTCCTTGTCTTCAATGCCAAAATCAAAATAAAATGCCCAACTGCTTTCTACGCCACTCGAACCTAGGACCAGCTGGAACTGCTTACAAGTAACGCCCCAGGCCACTTTGCCAAGGCGTTTATTTGTGATATAATCCCCCTACAATTTCTTTTAAGGGCTCCTTCCCTTTTAACGCCAAAACAAAATAAAAACGCCATTTGCTCCCAGCGTGACTCGAACTTGAGTCCAAACGCCCCCAGGCCCTTAAGTGGCGCTCCCAAGCCACTTTGCCAGGCCGACTTTCATGCCATAACCTCGCCGAAAATATTTTTAAATCCTCCTTCACCCAGCTCTCCTTCAACGCCAAAAATAAAAACTCTCCCCAACGCGATTCCTGGGGTTCGAACCCCTGCTTCGCCGCACCATTCAAGCTCCCCAGGTAGCGCCCCTAGCCATCTTGCCACTTGGTTTCTCATGTCAAACCCTTCCAAAAAATTCTCTTAACCCTTATCTCACCTAGCTTTTTCTTCTTAAGCACTAAAAAGAAGTTTTTAATCCTAAGCCCGACCTAATCCTGGGGTTATGACTAGACCCTAAAACAAGTCCAATGAGCATAGCACTCCATCTCTTAGAGCATATACATGAAAAATAATTTAATAAAAAAATTAGCCCTATTTCAGGATATTACAATTCTACCCCCTTAAAAATAATTTCGTCCTCGAAATTACTTACTATCGTTCAATCGTGCATCCTTAACTCATCACACTACGCTACTGCTACGCACTCTGATCTTAAAGAACTATCATACTTTCTAGACACATTTTCTAAGTTCATAATCAAAGTTAGCAACATAAGAACGAATTAACTTGACCACAAGCAAGACAATTGAGGGTATTCCGGAAATAAGAAACTTACCCGTTGTCACATCCGGTGCATCTTCCTCCTCGCGACAGCCAACTGCATAAACCAACCTTGGTTGCCTCACCTCTGCACCTTCAGCACCTCGGCCACGCCCGTTACCATTACCATTACCCTTAGCTGCATCTCGCCCCCTCTGAGGTTGCTGGCCATCCCTCCTGAATTGACCACGTCCTTGACCCTCAGCTTGAGTCCTAGCCAACTTCCTCGGACAATCCCTTACCCGGTGCTCCATTGATCCACACTCAAAGCATCCTCAATTACCATTCCAACACTCCCCCGAGTGAGATTTCCCACATCTACCACACTGAGGTGGCCACTGAGCAGGCTTTGTGACTTTTTCTGATTCCCCAAATCTAGCCCTCTTCTGTGAACCTTCAGCGGACCCTGAAGACCCAAAATTCCTTTTATCCTTACTCCTGTCTTGATTCCGCCCAACAGACTGGGTAACAGCAACCTTAGTTTTCTCTACTAGGACCGCGAACTCCCATTCCTGGTGTGGAGCTATCATCATTCTCAACTCATCTCTCAGCCCATCCTCGAATCTGACACAGCGTTCATGTTCAGTACCCACAATATCACGAGCATACCTACTCAACCGGAGAAATTCGGCCTCATACTCCGCCACCGTCTTATTATCCTGAACCAGGTTCAAGAAAGCCTTCCCCTGTGCATCCACATAGCTAGCTTCTATGTATTTCTTTTGGTAGGCTGCTTTAAAGAATTCCCATGTGAGGTCTTCCGCCAACGCTCCATCCCTTACAGTAAGCCACCGCTGGTACGACTCATCCCGTAGAAGAGAGATTATACCCTTCAGCTTTTCCTCCGCTGACAAATCCAGGTCATTCATGATCCTCTCGGTTGATTCCAACCAATACTCCACCGTACTGGGTGCCACACCTGATACACCTCGGAACACCTCAGCTCTATTGGCTCGGAGTCACTCGGGTATAGATTTCTGAGCTCCCGAATTTCCTCCTGCACCAGCCACCAACTCCAAAACTCGCAAAGACAACTCGCGACACAAAGATCACTCCCGTCTGATCTTGCTTTCCAAAGACCAAAAGCTGGGGGTGGTGGTGGTGGTGGCATCTCATTATCAGACCCTTGTCCCGACCTAACGGGTTCTGACACGGTCACTCTTCCTTTACCGCATCCACGACGGCCACGTCCTCTAGAACTCATCTCTTATCGCGCGATCTGTCTTGAAAAGTTTTATGAGCGGAGTTTAAAAGTTGTTCTTTCGATCAAACAAGTTTCAAGTCTTCTATCCTAATTCAAAGATACAAATTCACTTATTCCATCACCTATTTGTCCTATTCCTAGTCCGGGGGTATTTTGGTCATTTGCCCTACAGTGGTATTTTGGTAATAAACCAGGGTAAATTGTAAATCTTAATAAATCAAGGGTATTTTAAGATTTGTAAAACTTGGGGGTTCTTTTTGAGAATTTTGCTTTCCAAATTGATAGTGTTGCAAAAATTTTGAAAATCGGGGTCATTTTTGTAAGTTAGGGGTAATTTCGTAAATTTTTAAAATCATGGCATTTTGATATTTGCAAAACGGAAGTTTCCAATATTTTTGTATAGTAGAAATATTTTAACAAAAAATCGAGGGTATTTTTTTTGAAAATCTTAAAACTAAAGGCATTTTAGAAATTTACAACAGTGGCATTTTTGTAATTTTACCACTGGGGGTATTTTTGAAAATTTTGGAAATCGAAATTATTTTGGAAAAAAATTTTCACAATAATCTCTTACTACGATTAGAAGGGTAATTTAAGGATTTAAAAACTAGAGTTTTTATAAAAATACGGCTAGTTCCCTTTCGGGTTTTAGTTATTGGGTTTAGCCTATGAACGAGTCCTCCTAGTTAGGGTGAACCGAAACTACGCACCAGGTAGGATTCCTGCGAAGAAGAGGTGAGTCACTAGGACTGCTTAAGTACCAGGCTCTTCCGGATCCAATCCTATAAAGGCGCACAAGGGTTACCACACCCTAACTCAACGACTTAGTCATAGGTTTGTTTAATTAGGCATTTAAAGTCTTATGGGATTGTTGGGGTAAACTAGTCCTAGGGTTCAAGTACTTATCATACTATCTACGTTCCATTTCTACCCCTCTACAGATAATAATTCACACAGAGATTAGAAGTACTTACCTGGGCAGATTGATGCTGGAGACTCGATGCCATACTGTTCAAAACAAAACCATTTTCATAACAGTTCACATAGGCCTACCAGAAATATTTTGGGCCCTGAGCCCCCATAGCCGAGTTTTGAACCTGGCTCTGATACCAATTTGTAACACCCCAAACCCGGCCCACGAGCCCTGACCGGATCTGGTATGTTACTGCGGAAAAACGTGTGAAAAAAATTGATTTAAAAGTGAAGTAAATAAATTTATTGTCTTTGGGAAGGAAAACCTTGTATATTTAAAATTTTCGAAATAATTTAAGTGGTTACCAAATTCCCGGATTAAAACTTTAACATATATATATACTTAAGATAATAAAATCATTTGCAATTAAAATTTAAATTGTCGATCCATAGTAAACGTAATAACAAAGAAACTTAATGAAAATGCTTAAAATTTCCATGGCCTTATTACAACTCGAATAAATAAAGTAAAATGAAAAAAAAATAAACCAAGGTCTATGTAAACTAAGTTTTCCATTGCATGGCCACCTCGAGTCCTCTTCGGCTCCATCTCCGCGACCTACTCATCTACAAAATGATATGGGAAGGGGTGAGTCACCAAGACTCAGTGTATAAATCCCCAACCCAAAAATGCAACTCATACACAAAATATTAGTAAGACATGCAAACATGCAACCCAAGCTAGCCATCCATACTCCTTTTTCTACCCCGTGTGGTCAAAACCACTGGTGGTCAAAACCACTGGTGACCAAAGTCACAAATATATCAAGTGATGGGGCCAACCCATCGTGTGGCCAAAACCACTGATGACCATAGGTCACAAATATCAATCATGTGGTCAAAACCATTGGTGGTACCAAACCACTAGGACTTAGTCACAAATTATATCAACGGTGTGGTCAAAACCACTGGTGACAGTCCATAGAAATCATCTCCCTCCTCTCATCAATCCCACCATCATCATGCTCACATAACAAGTATCATGATCCCATATATCATGCATTTGTATACAGCATAGCATTTAACAGCATATGATGGCATACACAACATACATCATAGATCAAGTAATAGGGGACTTACCTGAAATCCAAGCTTATGCCCACAAGGCAAAAATTTACTACACGAGAGGTTATACAGCAACATAATGAACAGTCTATACTAATAAAGTGTGTAAGAGTTTACACACCTATTTAATCGTATATCTAAAGAGAAATCTCGAATCTATGCGATATCACAAAAGTCCCGAAACGAGTTCCTGAATTGCTCCTACATTCGGCCACTATAGGTTAATATCAAAAAACTTTATTCAGCTAAATCTAATAATCCCAATGGATATGTCGTACTCGAAATACTTTGGGTCGAAACTTACTATTGCTTACCAAAACAAATTGAAATCCCGGAAGCCTCCGTTTTCCTTTGCCTATTAGCCCCTAAAACCATAGTGCACGTTCGGTTATACTTAGATACCAAAAAGGGCTTTTGGCCGAATATCAATAACCTCTTACCTTGCCTATCGAGATCCCGAAAAACTCCTTCAAAGCACCTTAGCGTCGGCTACATACAAACGTACACTATTAAGACACTTATACATATTCGGTCACTCATACCAAGGCTTATTTCTCAAGCTTTCGGCACATTAAAATAAAGGACCAAAAATCGATTGCTAGGATAGAGAACTTACCACTACAAGTTCGCGATGACTACCAGAGAAAAAGGTTTTGGTTTTCCTGCTTCAGATTAAAAGACTTTGCGACCAAAAAGAAGAGAAAAGAACCCTTTTTGCTATTCGGCTATGGCTTCAAGATATAACTAAAATATTGGCCATGGTATTCCTTTAAGATGTCAACAAGGAGAAGAGAAGGAGATACACCAAGGTTCGGCCAAGTAGCACAAAAGATGAAAGGGAAATTTTGAAGAATTTTGGGCAATATAGCTAGAGAGAATTTGGCCAAAACAAGTTGGGAAAGAAAAGAAAAATAATGCATGAATTTTGGCACCTCCAACAGCCCTCAAAACCGACCATGTTAGTCCCCAAAGAAATGCTTCATTCGGCCATGCTCCCCATGTGCTAATTTCCATCACCAAAAACATTATTAATCCATCTTCCCATCACTTAATCCCTTCTTCCAACAAATAAAATAAGTAAACAGAAAAAAAAAATATAACCTATACTTCCAGCAAAAATCTAAAAACAACCCATCTTGCTTTATTTTTCCATTAAGTGCCCATGTGCAGGCCACAAGCTTCCCTCCTTTCACGCCAACATAAAAAAATAAAATTACCCATGCTGCTGCTCATGGGTTTCGAACCCAAGACCTGCTGGAGACTCCACGCCTCCAGCCACTCTGTTGTGGCGTCTTTTGTGACATAACCCGTCACAATTTCCTTTTAAGCTCTCCCTCTGCTAGCTTCCTTGTCTTCAATGCCAATATCAAAATAAAAAGCCCAACTGCTTTCTACGCCACTCGAACCTAGGACCAGCTGGAACTGCTTACAATTAACTCCCCAGGCCACTTTGCCAAGGCGTTTATTTGTGATATAAACCCCCTACAATTTCTTTTAAGGGCTCCTTCCCTTTTAACGCCAAAACAAAATAAAAACGCCCTTTGCTCCTAGCGTGACTCGAACTTGAGTCCAAACGCCCCCAGGCCCTTAAGTGGCGCTCCCAAGCCACTTTACCAGGCCGACTTTCATGCCATAACCTCGCCGAAAATATTTTTAAATCCTCCTTCTCCCAGCTCTCCTTCAACGCCAAAAATAAAAACTCTCCCCAACGCGATTCCTGGGGTTCAAACCCCTGCTTCGCCGCACCATTCAAGCTCCCCAGGTAGCGCCCCTAGCCATCTTGCCACTTGGTTTCTCATGTCAAACCCTTCCAAAAATTTCTCTTAACCCTTATCTCACCTAGCTTTTTCTTCTTAAGCACTAAAAAGAAGTTTTTAATCCTAAGCCTGACCTAATCCTGGGGTTATGACTAGACCCTAAAATAAGTCCAATGAGCATAGCGCTCCATCTCTTCGAGCATATACATGAAAAATAATTTAATAAAAAAAATTTACCCCTATTTCAGGATATGACAATATCTCACAGTGATAATTGTGTATATGATCCTTAGACTTAAAATCATCATTATTCCGACATTGTGACTCCTATGCTTTGAAATAATAAAATATCTTCTGTAAATGGTTGTATTATAAAGATTGATATTGAGTGTGCCACAGTTTGTGTAGTGGGATGTGAGTGATCAGGATAGGACTTGTTTCTTCTACATATAGGAGAAATACCTTAGGCTTCTTGGCCAAGTGAGACTAAAAATGCATGGTCGTACTCAAATGAGTTTATATGAGATGTCAAATTTATTTGTTTATCTTAGTTTACTAGGGAAATTAAGAAACAAAAGATTGAGTTATACGAGTGTGATTGTTCCATGACTTGTGTTCAATCTAGATATCAAGGACAAAGGGATATACTATATAATGACATTATCACAGAAAAGTTATGTCGAACCATGGCTTTTGTAACTTACGTAGTAGTGATGTATTACTAGATGTCACTCACTGTTTATAACATTAGAAATGTTCTAATATTACTGCTAACGTTGCATTATCTTATAGAGTCACACCCTATGATTAATACAATTGAAATATGTAGAAAGGTGGGGTCACATTTAACTTGAATCTTGAAATGTATTAATTATAAAAATGTTTGCATAATTAATTTAATTAAACATGATGTATGTGCATGTGTATGTGGTTGTGGATGTGGATGTGTATGTGTATTTTCATGCTTGATGTACACACATAGACAACCCAATTTAAATAGTGTGAAATGGGTTTCACATAAAATTAAATTGGATGTGCATTCAAAACATATTTTTGAGAAAAGGAAAGGATATCAATCATTAATCCTAGCATTCAAAGGTTTTAAATAAAAAATGGAAAGGATATCATGTAACAGCCTGATTTAAGGGCTAGTCGGAATAGTGGTTTTGAAACCACTAATCTGAGGTCAGAGAAAATTATTTTTATATTATTTTAAGAGTTATGGCATGATTATATAGGTGCATGAAAATTTTGGTGCTTTAATTTTGGCGATTGCATGCTTAATTGCGAAAAAGGACTAAACGCATAAAGTGCAAAAGTTCTATTTTACAAGCTAAAGGTGTCTAAAAGCCATAGAATATTAATTAGAGGCCCTTAATGTGCAATTATACCCTTAGAAATAGGGTGGTCAGCCATAGGGGACAAACAATGTCAAAATTGGTCAAAGTTATTGGATTAAGTGGATTAAATTGACTTGTATTAATAAAATAAAGAAAAGAAAGATATCATCTTTTCTCTCCATTTTCTCCACCAAAAATTGCAACAAAATAGGAGTTTGAGAGCTTAAAAATTTCAGCCAAGCTTTTCCCCTTGCAAGTAAGTGATTTTGATGGTCTTTCTTGATAATTTTTGTACTTTTGGGACCCTTGTAGCATGATCTAGCTAATGAGGGGACTATTTTGCAAAATGGTTAAGAGTATAGGTTTTTTCCATGTGAGTATTCATGTTGATTTCTAAAATTTTATGGAACAAAATGAATCTTAGTTGTTAAATAAACAACTTTTTGTGAAAGGTGTTTCCATGAAAACACCTAAAAGAACCTTTTTGCAAAGGTTATAAAATAGGTGTTAAATGTGAGAAGCAATTGGAATTTAGAGTTTCTATAAGTTTAAAATGTATTCGGCTAGGCTTGATTTCTAAGGAAACTTGATGAAGATCGATATACAAGCCTAAGGGTAAAATCATAATTTTGTAAAAATCTAAGGGCAAAATGGTAATTTTGCCAATGTATGATTTTTGAAATGCCTTGATTAAGATACCTTGATTTAGTGGTAATTAAAGTGAGTGAATTTGTTATTTTAGATCAAGAAACACGAAGCCTGGACCAAAATCGAGGCAAGAACAAGGTGGTGGACTAAATTGAACGATTCCACATATATTTTGGTACCGAGGTAAGTTTGTGTGAAATTAAAGCTACACAATGCTATTGTATTCTTAATTGCTCGATATAATGAGAAATGTTTAGTATTTCTACGAAAATGATTAATGATGCCTCGATGATAGAATAATGCTCTTATGTTGAGTTGAAGTCCCGGTTGAACATTAGGAATAGTAAAGATACTATTGTTATGACATGAGAGAATGTAGGTCTCGTATAAGACCATGTCTGGGACATGGCATCGGCACCGAAGGGAGATCTCATATAAGGCCATGTCTGGGACATGGCATCGACATCGATACATGATCTTGTATAAGACCATATCTAGGATTTGGCATTGACATCAAGACATGAGATCCCGTGTAAGACCATATCTGGGATATGGCATCGACATTAAGATGTGATCCCATGTAAGACCATATCTGGGATATGGCATTGGCATCGTGTTACATGTATGATGAGATTGAGTATCCTTCGATATTCTAATTAGTTCATCGGGTAAAGAACTAAGTTTATGTTAAAGATAACAATGAGTTAAGTTACGTTCTAAATAGCATAAGTGCTAAATTACGTGATGAAGTGATTACAAATACCTATGAGTAAAACATGAGATATGAATCCAAAATGTGATATGTGATTGGTAAGAGTAAACATGAGTAAGTTGTGTCAAGTGCTTGAGAACTTATGTTGCTATTATTCAATGAGATGAATGCATGCTATCATAAATCTTCATGTTGCTATTTATTTCATGCAAACTTACTAAGCTTTATGCTTACCCCTCTCATTTCCCTTTTCCTTGTAGTATCGCCAAGCTAACTCAGGGATCTTAGGACGTCGAAGTTCGTATCACACTATCAACTTCTCTTTGGTATAGTAAAGTTTGACTTATTTTGAGTATGACATGTATAGGAACTTGGTTATTTTGTGTTATGTCATATTTGTTAGCCAATGTGTGGCTATTAATGTCATTCAATTGATTTTGTAAATGGTCATTGGAAATTGGCCAATACTTGACAAGATTATATATTCAATTATGAAATTCATGAAGTACATGCTTGTGTGATGGGATAAGTAATGAGTAAAATATACACATGATGAATGTAGTGTAAACCTATGTGTAGATGGCTTATTTTGGTATTAGAAGTGCCTTATGGTCATGATATATGTTGCATTGAAATGGTATAAGTGTGATTGCTTTGTAGGGTGGTAATTGGCTGGTAGATAGCCTTATAATTGTCCACATGGTTAGACACACGAGCATGTGTCTAGGCTGTGTGTGACACACGGTCAGCCTTATGGGCGTATTGATAGGCCGTGTGTACCCCTGTATGCTAAGTTGGTAAGTCAGTATGCCTAGTAGTAAACACACAGGCTGAGACACGGCCGTGTGTCTCAACCGTGTGAAAGACACAGCCATAGAGCATGGGCGTGTGCCCAGGCCGTGTGAAATCTGCACCTGAAATTAGGAATTTAATTCGACACACGGTCTAAGGACACGGGCGTGTGCCTTGGCCATGTGATCTTATTGAGATGATGATGTCATAAATAGAATGTCAATGTTTTTACACACAGGTGAAGACACGGGCATGTCATGGCCGTGTGAGGGACACGGGCATGTGTCAGGCCCTGTGAAAACCCCTGCAGGTTTGAAATGAAAAATAAAATCCACACGGACTAGGGACATGGGCGTTTGTGATTACACGGCCTGTCCATAAAGGCGTGTCCCTCTTCACACGGGCGTGTGAACCTGTTTTTGATAACATTTTCCAAGGTTTTCTAAGGAAATAGAAATGAACTCAAATTGTTTCTAAGATGTGTTTTGGGCCTCTAAGCCTATAATAAGGTTGCCATGAGGAAGTTTGAAAAGTTTTAAATTTGAACGGGCTTTTATGTTTCGGAATTGAACGTACACATAAGATTAAGTTAGGTAATGCCTCATACCCTGTTCTGACGTCGGATACGGGTAAGGGGTGTTACATATCAATCCTTAATCTCGAAATTTATAGAGCTAGCAATTACGTGATTTTAATTTTTGAGTAGAAACCTTAAAAGTTTATTTTCTCTAAAAAGAGTTTTAGAAGATTTTTTATCGGAGTTGCCAAGTGGATATCGTAGAGGTTTGTGACATCGCTAGTGGAATCAACCCCGTATCAATTCTTCAAATCTTATAAGTTATATTTTTTTTTTACTTTTTCAACTCGATTCGTTCCCCGTGCATGGATTCATGGGTTGTGAGCACCGAAATATTTTTTGCTATGCCACGAGGCGTACCGGTGTTCCCATAGCAATCAACTTCCCAATTTTGATGGATAAAATTGAATCGAGCTAAACTAGGAAGTATATCTTGATGACTCAAGACTTATCTTAAGTCATTTGAAGATTTTCTTTATGCATATTATCCAACTTATTTTGAGGAAAGATTGATTGTAAAATATATAGTATGTTAGCAAGTCTCAATTGCTTATAAATTATGGAGACTTGTATATGTTGTAACACCACTTACCCGTATTCGATGCCAAAACAGGGTACAAAGCATTACCAAACTTGAACACAAGCAAACATACATTTCCGACTTGTAAATATTTGTCCAAATTAGAACTTTTTGAAATCAAGTATAAAGTCCCTAACACGAGCCTACGTGGCCTAAAATGTGCTTTGGAAGTGGTTTAGGACTAAACCAAGAACTTTACAAAATTTTACAACACTTAGAAAATTATTCACTAAACAGGGGTCACACACCCGTGTGGATATGGGACACGCCCGTATGGGCAGGCCGTGTGGTCACACATGCACGTGCCCCTAACCCGTGTAACTCTCTGTTCGTCACCTAAGAGAAAATTAAAGTCACATGGCCAAGGCACACGCCCATGTCTGTAACAACCCTCACCCGTATTCAACGTCGGAATAGGGTTGCGGAGCATTATTGGACTTACAACAAATATAAACAAACTTTTCTCATGCATTCAATCATTTCATACAATCATCATTCAATCTCAATCCATTTGTCCCTTATAATAGCCTACGAGGCCTTAAATATGCTTTGAGAGTGTTTCGGGACTAAACAGATAATTCAGAATAGATTTGGGAAACTTAGAATATTTTGCTTCAAACAGGGGACACATGCCCATGTGGGCAAGCTGTGTGCCTCACACGGCCACTAGACACGCCCGTGTCACCGACCGTGTGAAAATAAGGGGTACATACTGACTGAGGTCACACGGCCAACCACACGCCCGTGTGTCTAGCCCATGTGCCTATTTGAAATGGCCACACATGCCCGTGTCTAGACCATGTGCTAGGCCATACCAATCCTGTAGGGTATACTGACTTATGCAAACGACCATGTCACACGCCCGTGTGCTAAGCCGTGTGCCAATTAGGGGGTATACTAACTTGTACCACATGGCCAGTCACACACCCGTATGTGAAACCGTGTGGAGTATCTGACTTCATTTTAATTTCAACACCAGGGGATACACAGCCGTGTAACATGACCATGTGTTACATACGGCCCAGACACACACCCGTGTCTCTGCCCGTGTGGACAAAAATAGGCTATTTGCAAAGCCATTTTGCCATTCTATTTTTACATACCTGCACAAGCATAAATTGCAACATTTTATAACCCAATAGGCAGCCAATCCATAACATTTCATACACATATTATACCAAATTTAACCAAAACACATGGTTTTATCTTATACCATAACATGTACCAAGATCAATAGTTCAAGTAACCATAACTATCATCTTTATAACTAGCCTATACATGCCATATTTACATCTATCCATAAGTTCAAAGGTACCAATTAGTAACTGGATAGTGTATTGCGTATCTCCGGCTTTATCTGAATCGAGCCTCTATAAAACATGGAAAAGAAACAGAGTAAGCTTTATAACTTAGTAAGCCCGTATAATTCAGAATTTAACTTACCATTTATACATAATCAAACAATTAAACAAAGTATATCAAATTCACTTGCCAAATGCCTATACACAAGCATTCATCAATATGTGAGTCTCATAAGTACATATAATCAACCTCTAACTCAATTTCATACATCAATGTATTATATCATACCAGTTTCATGTAACATGTATAACATATATAACAATTCATCCTCATTCATATAATAGACAAATCCATTTATATAACCAGCAATTTATCTGTATAACCATTAGCAGAATTATGCCCATTGAACCTATTACAATATTGATAGATACACGGGTGATACACACTAGGTGTATTAATCGGTAATCCGTCATTTCATCATCGTATTCACTCTTTTGAGCTATGATCGGTAAACTTCTCCTGAGTTGATAAACAGTAAGCTCTATCGAGTTGGAAATAGTAAGCTCTTACGAGATGATATATCAGTAAGCCCTTACGAGCTGATATATCAGTAAGCTCATACAAGCTGTGGTGAGTCCACAACACATGCAAGATCTCAACCTAATGGGTAACCCTAGTGACATGTCACTCATATCCTACGAATTCCTACGGTTCAAATGGGGCTCAGTAACCATCAGACTATATCAAAAAGGCATTCGAATTTCAAGTAGATCATTTACTCAATTACATACATTCATTTCAAATAATTACAAATATGTAAAAGTTTGATTCTAATAACACGAACTGACCTCAAGTTGCTCGGATAGAAATTATCGACTATTCATCCACTTTTTCTTTTCCTCAATCTAATCCCAATCTCGACTTATCTTGATCAATATAATATCAAAATCAGCTTATTTAATCAACTGTTTATTCAATTTAGTCTAAAACACACATTAGGGCTAGTTTACACATTTGCCCCTAAACTTTTACATTTTCACAATTTAGTCCTTATCACATAAAATTGCAAATTCATGCAATTTAGTACAAACCCATGCTTAGCCAAATTGAATACATGTTACTAGCAACCCATATTTTCAATTTATTCACACTTTAACCCACATAATTTTTCACTTTCACAAATTAATCCCTTTTTGACATTTTTGTCAAAAATCACTTTACAAAACTAGTTTAACTATCAAAAACTATTTAAAATCCATCATCAACCATCAAATAACTCAAGCATTCAAAAATGGCAACATGATAAATCTTTAACAGTTTCAAAATCTAGGGTAAGGGCTAGCTAGAATACAAACCAACGATCACAAAAACATAGAAATCATTAAAAACCGAGCAAAAATAAACTTACAATTGAGCTAAGCAATGACGAACCTTAAACAACTTCCTTGGATTCTTCTTCCATTTATTTTCGGTGGTAGATGAAAGATGAACACCATTTTAGTATTTGGTTTTTATTTATCTTATGTTAATAACCAGTTTACAATTATACCCTTGATTATAAACCATTTAAAACACCTAAAATGTGTCCATATATGTCCACTAATGTTCCAAATGGTTTAATTACCATTTAAAGCCATCATATTTAAAAACCAAAGCTATTTGACACCTTCAACTAATAGATTAACACTTTTGCATTTTACGCGATTTAGTCCTTTTTATCAAATTAACCATTCAAACAGTAAAATTTCTTTACGAAGCTTTCACACAATAATTCTATCATACTCTAAACTTTAATAAAATAATAAAATAAATATTTTGACTTTTGATTTGTGGTTCTGAAACCACTATTCCGATTTGACTAGAAACGGGCTGTTACAACTCTCCCCCTTTGGGATTTTCGTCCCCGAAAATCTCACCAGTGAATAGGTTAAAGTATTATTTTCTCATAGCTTCCTCGAGCTCCCACGTAGCTTCCTCGATCCCGTGTTTATGCCAAAGAACCTTCATTAGGGCTATGTATTTATTTCTTAATTCTTTGATTTCACTAGCTAAAATCCTAATCGGTTCTTTGCTACACGTCAAATTAGTCTGTATCTCAACATCTACTGGAGAAATCACATATGACGGATCGGATCTGTATCGACGTAGCATAGAAATGTGAAAGACATTATGAATCTTTTCAAGTTCTGACAGTAAAGCTAGTCGGTACGCTACAGAACCTATTCTTTCAACAATCGCATACGGTCCGATAAATTGTGGACTCAAATTTCCTTTACGGCAGAATCGAAAACTTTTTTCCACGGTGACACCTTTAAAAACATTCGGTCCCCGACTTGAAACTCAATTTCTTTATATTTTAAATCTTTGTATAATTTCTATCGATCTGAAGCTGCTTTTAAACTGTCACGAATCGTTTTCACTTTTTCTTCAGTTTCCGTGAATCTTTTTCTCACTTAGTTTAGTCCAGTATAGCGGAGTTTGACATTTGCGACCATATAAAGCTTCGTATGGTGCCATCTTTATACTCATTTGAAAACTATTATTATACGCGAACTCAATCAACGGTAAGTATTTTTCCCAACTGACCTCAAACTCTAAAATACAACATCTCAACATGTCTTCAAGAATCTGAATAACTCTCTCGGTCTGACCGTTAGTCTGAGGATGAAAAGCTGTACTGAAATTCAACTTCATACCTAAAGCTTCTTGTAGTTTCTTCTAGAATCGTGATGTAAATCTCGGATCTCTATCAGAAGTAATAGATAGTGGCACCCTGTGCAATCGAAAAATCTCATAAATGTACAATTCAACTAGTCTATCAAGTGAGAAATTTGTACATACCGGTATGAAATTAGCAGATTTTATTAGTCGATCAACGACAACCTAAATAACATCTTTGTTTTTCAGAGTTAGGGGCAATCCTAACACAAAATCCATTGTAACTCTATCCCATTTCCACTCAGGAATCATCACAGGTTGTAGTAAACCCATGGTACTTAATGTTCAGCTTTGACTTGATGAGAAATCAAACATTTAGAAATAGACTCTGAGATATCTCGTTTCATGCCTTGCCACCAGTAAAATTGTTTCAAATCGTTGTACATTTTGGTACTCCCCGAATGAACCGATAAACAACTATTGTGCGCTTCATGCAAAATCTTCTGAATGAGTTCTAAATTTCTCGGTTCCAATCTGAAACTCTGAACTAGGGATAATCTCACATTAAATTCGTTTAACTTGCAATTCACGGTCATCTTTCTGAGCTTCACAGATTTGTTGACGAAATACCGGTTTAGCTTTTAATTCAGCTAAAATAGACCTATCATCACAAATCATCAACCGGGTATTCATTGCTCGTAATGCAAACAAAGATTTTCTGCTCAGGGCATCAGCAGCAACATTAGCTTTTCTCGGGTGATATCAATCACAAATTCATAATCTTTCAATAACTCGAGCCATCTTCGTTGTTGCAGATTCAAATCTTTCTGTGACATCAAATATTTTAAGATTTTGTGATCCATATAAATTTGGCATTTTTCACTGTATAAGTAGTGTCACCAAATTTTCAATGTGAATACAATTGCAGCCAACTCTAAGTCATGCGTTGGATAGTTCTTTTCATGCGGTTTCAATTGTCGGGAAGCATAAGCTATAACTTTTCCTTCTTGCATTAGAACACATCCCAGACTGGTTAATGACTCATCACTATAAATGACAAAATCTTTCCCCGATTCAGGTTGAACCAGAGCTGGTGCTTCAGTTAATAGTACTTTCAACTGTTCGAAACTCTGCTAACATTTTTCTGACCATTCGAATTTATCTTTTTGAAGCAGTCTTGTCATTGTTGTCGCAATCATCAAAAATCCTTTCTCGAATCTTCTGTAATAGCCTGATAAGCCCAAAAAACTACGGACTTCAGACACATTTCTCGGAGTTTTCCAATCAACAATAGTAGAAATCTTACTCGAGTTAACTTTAGTATCTTCAGCTGAAACAATATGCCTCAGAAATTCAACCTCTCTAAGCCAAAACTCACATTTGCTGAACTTTGCAAATAATTGATTATCACATAGAGTTTGTAACACAACTCTCAAGTGCTCGGTATGTTCAAATCCATCTCGCAAATAGATCAGAATGTCGTTAATGAATACAACAACAAATTTGTCTAAATACGATCTGAATATTCGGTTCATCAAGTAGCCTCTTTTAACTGATCAAATAAACCATCAATCCACACTAGAGGGTATTTGTTCTTTATGGTCACTTTATTCAACTATGTGTAATCGATACACATTCTCATCGTGTGTCGTCTTTCTTCTTTATGAACAATACCGTTGTACCCAGGGCGAATAACTCAGTCGTGTAAAACCTCTGTTTGTCAATTCTTGCAACTGAGTTTTCAACTCTTTTAATTCTGTTGAAGCCATTCTATATAGAGCTATCGATATTGGTGTTGTTCCTGGTACTAATTCAATACAAAATTCAACCTCTCTGATCGGTGGCAAACCCGACAATTCTTCTGGAAATACATATGAAAACTCACAAAAAAAAGGTACAAATTTAATATTTGATTCAGACACCTTAGTATTTAATACGTATGCAAGATATGCATCATAGCCCTTTTTCATACCTTTCTGAGCTAACATAAACGATGTCACAGTAGGTAATTTACTCGAATCATCAGACTGAATCCGAAGAATTTCACCGTGCTGACATTTCAATTCAATAATCTTTTGTCTACAATTCACAACTACATCATGCATAGTCAGCCACACTATCCAAAATCACATCAAACTCATCGAACGATAGAAGCATCAAGTCAGCCAGAAAATAGTAACCCCAAGTCATCAAAGGATAATTCTTACAAATTTTATAAACTAAAACAGACTTGCCTAAGGGGTTCGATACTTTAATTACAAACTCTGTGGACTCGACATGTAAACTCTTTTAAAATACTAAATTCATACAGATATATGAATGGGTTGATCTAGAATCTATCAACGGAACTATATTAGTATCGAAAAGAGAAAAAGTACCGGTAATAACGTCTAGCCATGTTGCGTACCTCAGACCTCACAGCAGAATCTCTCGTAACGCCTCGGTTACCACTCATATTTCTAGTGTTTCGGGGTGGTCTCCCTCTAGTAGCTGTATTACTTACTTTTACCGGTTGATCTCTTTCAACTATAGACTTTTTTGGATAGTCCCGTAGATAATGATTAAGAGATCCACATCTAAAATAAGCTCTGCTCATTATTCTACATTCACCGTAATGTCGCTTATTGCAGTGTTTACATTTAAGTCCAACATTTCTAACACTACCCACACTGGCAATAGATGTTGTCTAAGGTTTAAAGCTGAAATGTCTCACATCTCTATCTCTGATCAAAATCCTCGCAAAAGCAGTGGAACGAGGATGATATTCTCTAGATTTATTTGATGCTGACTGATGTGATTTGCCCACAAATCTCTTTCGAAAGTCTCTAGCCTCAAAATTAGCTTTTCTTTTATCTTTGCTAAGCTCTTCAGCTTTGCAAGCTCTATCAAATAGAACGACAAACTCTTTCAGCTCAAGAATCCCAACTAATAGTCTGATTTCTTCATTTAATCCATCTTCGAACGTTTTACACATTATAGCCTCGGAAGAAACACATTCACAAGCATATTTACTAAGTCATACAAACTCTCTTTCGTATTCTGTTACTGACATATGGCCCTGTTTCAATTCAAGAAATTCTTTTTGTTTTTGATCAATGAACCTTTGGCTGATGTATTTCTTTCTGAATTCAACTTGAAAGAACTCCCAAGTAACTCTTTCTCATGGAACTACATATATCAATGTATTCCACCACTAATACGTAGTGCCTCTCAACAGTGATACATCACATTTTAAACATTCTTCAGGTGTGCAAGACATTTCATCAAATACCTGAATCGTGCTCTCAAGCCAAAACTTAGCTTTCTCAGGGTCATCATTAACAGTAGCTCTGAATTCCTCAACCCTGTATTTCTGTATCTTATCAACAGGTGGTTTATTCAATCGCAAAGGATCCATACCTTGAGGAACTACAGGGATCAGTTAGGGAATAGGTATGGGTGGAGGTTGTTGAAGTAGCCGGGTTCATACGAATGTCTTGTTTGAACCACTTGTTCATCATTTGGAAGAAAACTTCTTTAGC
The DNA here is from genome assembly GCA_025503065.1 of Gossypium bickii. Classification (NCBI taxonomy): domain Eukaryota; kingdom Viridiplantae; phylum Streptophyta; class Magnoliopsida; order Malvales; family Malvaceae; genus Gossypium; species Gossypium bickii. The sequence goes on from CP106713.1 coordinate 43,527,022, forward strand.
CTCTCCTTCCTAGCTACCTATTACGGGCCTAGAATCAGACGACGCTATCCCTTAAGCGGGAGCAGGCGCATTACTCTCAACATCATTAACTACAGCTCGATCAGGATCCATTTACTATATAAAAACACATTTGAAAATGTCAGGAGTCATCACACTATCATAGTTTATATATGGTATGTATAGCTAGACTCACATATGCTACGTTAGTCCTAGAATTGACTAAACTGTAGCTTTGATACCAATAAATGTAACACCACTCACCCGTATTCAACATCGGAATAGGGTTATAGAGCATTACCAGACTTACAACAAATATAAACATACTTTTTTCATGCATTCAATCATTTCATACAGTCATCATTCAATCTCAATCCATTTGTCCCTTATAATAACCTACGAGGCCTTAAATATGCTTTGAGAGTGTTTCAGGACTAAACAGATAATTCAGAACAGATTTGGGAAACTTAGAAAATTTTGCTTCAAATAGGGGACAGACGCCCATATGGGCAAGCCGTGTGTCTCACACGGCCACTAGACACGCCCGTGTCACCGGCAGTGTAAAAACAGAGGGTACATACTGACTTGGGTCGCATGGCCAACCACACGCCCGTGTGTCTAGCCCATGTGCCCATTCAAAATGGCCACACACGCCCGTGTCTAGATCGTATGCTGGGCCATGCCAAACCTGTAGGGTATACTGACTTATGCAACACGGCCAAGTCACACGCTCGTGTGCTAGGTCGTGTGCCAATTAGGGGGTATAATGACTTGTACCACACGGCCAGGCACACGCTCGTGTTTGAGGCGGTGTGGAGTATATTGACTTCATTTTAATTTCAACACTAGGGGGCACACAACCATGTAACATGACCTCTGCCCGTGTGGATAAAAATAGGCTATTTTTAAAGCCATTTTGCCACCCTATTTTTACATACCTGCACAAGCATAAATTGCAACATTTTATAACCCAATAGGCAGCCAATCCATAACATTTCATACACATATTATACCAAATTAAACCAAAACACATGGTTTTATCTTGTACCATAACATGTACCAAGATCACTAGTTCAAGTAACCATAAATATCATCTTTATAACTAGCCTATACATGCCATATTTACATATATCCATGAGTTCAAAGGTATCAATCAGCAACTGGATAGTGTGATGCATATCTCCGAATTTATCATCGAGCGAGCTATTGAACCTCTATAAAACATGGAAAAGAAACAGAGTAAGCTTTATAGCTTGGTAAGCTCGTATAATTCAGAATTTAACTTACCATTTATACATAATCAAACAATTAAACAAAGTATATCAAATTCACTTGCCAAATGCCTATACACAAGCATTCATCAATATGTTAGTCTCATAAGTACATATAATCAACCTTTAACTCAATTTCATACATCAATGTATTATATCATTACCAAATTCATGTAACATGTATAACATATGTAACAATTCATCCTCATTAATATAATGGACAAATCCATTTATATAACCAGTAATTTATCCATATAACCATTAGCAGAATTATGCCCGTTGAACCTATTAGAATATCGATAGATACACGAATGGTACACACTAGGTGTGTTAATTGGTAATCTGTCTTTTCATCATTGTATTCACTCTTTCGAGCTATGATCGGTAAACTTCTCCTGAGCTGATGAACAGTAGGCTGTATCGAGCTGGAAATAGTAAACTCTGACGAGTTGAGAATAGTAAGCTCTTACAAGCTGATATATCAGTAAGCTCGTACAAGCTGCGGTGAGTCTGCAACACATGCAGGATCTCGACTTAAACGGTAACCCAAGTGAAATGTCACTCGTATCCTATGAATTCCTACGGTAACCATTAGAATATATCAATAAGGCATTCGAATTTCAAGTAGATCATTTACTCAATTACTTACATTCATTTCAAATAATTACAAATATGTAAAAGTTCGATTCTAATTATACGAACTTACCTTAAGTTGCTCAGATGGAAATTGACTATTCGTCCACTTTTCTTTTTCCCTGATCTAATCCCAATCTTGACTTATCAAAATCAGCTTATTTAATCAACTACTTATTCTATTTAGTCCAAAACACATATTAGGGCTATTTTACATATTTGCCCCTAAACTTTTACATTTTCACAATTTAATCCTTATCACATAAAATTGCAAATTCATGCAATTTAGTACAAACCCATGCTTAGCTGAATTTAATACATGTTACTAGCAGCCTATATTTCTAATTTATTCACACTTTTACCCACATAATTTTACACTTTCACAAATTAATCCCTTTTTGACATTTTTGTCAAAAATCACTTTACAAAACTAGTTTAACTATCAACAACTATTCAAAATCCATCATGAACCATCAAATTACTCAAGCATTCCACAATGGCAACATGATAAATCTTTAGCAATTTCGAAATTTAGGGTACGGACTAGCTAGAATACGAAGCAACGATTACAAAAACCTAGAAATCATTAAAAATCGAGCAAAAATAAACTTACAATTGAGCTAAGCAATGACCGAACCCTAAACAACTTCCTTGGCTTCTTCTTCCATTTATTTTCAGTGGTAGATGAAGGATGAACACCATTTTATTATTTGGTTTTTATTTATCTTATGTTAATAACTAATTTACAATTATACCCTTAATTATAAACCATTTAAAACACCTAAAATATGTCCATATATGTCCCCTAATGTTTCAAATGGTTTAATTACCATTTAAAGCCATCATATTTAAAAACCAAAGATATTTGACCCCTTTAACTAAGAGAGTAACACTTATGCATTTGACGCGATTTAGTCCTTTTTATCAAATTAACCATTCAAACAGTAAAATTTCTTTACGAAACTTTCACACAATAATTCTATAATGTTGTAAACTTTAATAAAATAATAAAATAAATATTTTAACTTTGTATTTGTGGCTCCCAAACTACTGTTCCGATTTGACTAAAAATAGGCTGTTACAATGTCCTGGGGTCGTGTCCTTCACACGGCTGAGACACACGGTAATATCTCATGCTGTGTGCTCGATACTAAGCATTCTATTTTGCAACAACTTAGGTGCAGGTGGCACACGGCCGAATCACACACCCATGGGACTAACCGTGTGTCACACAAAGCTTAGACACAAGCCCATATGTCGACCTGTGTGGAAAAAAAAACCTATTTACCAAGCCATTTTGCCACCCTCACTTGCAAACATCTGCACATAATCACATGGCACATATTCAAGCATGTAAGAGCAACCAAACAATCACAACCAAGACAATAACATGTCATTCTCATACCAACCTTTCCACATCAAATTATGCAAGTTTCCACATTCACAAATGACAATAATATAAATATGCTCATAACCAACATTAGCCAACTTCCAAGGCTATATACAAAATGAACCATGAACCATTATAAGCCAACACATATGACCAAAAGACCAAGTCCCTATACATGCCATAAACTCAAAATACTTGAATTCATCAATACCCAAAATGATAGCTTGATAGTGTGATAGGATCACCAATGATCTCCAACCCAAGCTAGCTTGACGGCATTATAAAACATGGGAAAGGAAGGGGGTAAGCTCTATAGCTTAGTAAGTCTGTATGGACATAACAAGCAACTCTTACCAATCATTTACCAAGTCCAACAATATAAACACAAGATAATATAAATTGTTATAAAGCTCACAGTTATAACTTATTCAGTGGCATTGTTTGCTCTATCAACTTGCAAGTATAATTTAACATGTCTTGACATCAGCCTAACAACTGTAATCTCTCCATTATAACAGATTACCACAATCATCCAATCATTTCAAACCTCATAATAAACATGCACATTAATTATGAATATTCACTTTTCAAGCATATATTTTAACATCTTTTAATTGTTTAAAGCTCATATCTTCCCATAATCATTTTATTAGGCAATTATGCTAATCTTTCCTTTATCTCATATCTGATAAATTATAATTTGTGTGAATCAAACATGCTATCTCATAACTCAATTTGGCCCAAAAGCCAATTACATGATCGCCAATCGAATTTACCATATATCTCGTACATCACAAGTATAGACCAATAATCATAAGGCTTTCACAAAAACATTCTCGTGGAAACCATGAACTCACAATTTCACGAAGTCAATGCTTATAAACTTTATGTACATACCTGTACTAATTCGTAATACTCATGTGCTCTTTCTCTTCATTAACATACCCATTGAATTTCCCGTTGAACCACTTGGAATACTATCGGATACATGGAAAATCTTGTACATAACTGCCACATATGTAGTGAATGCTACCTCATATCTCATAACACATATAGGCTTGCTCTCAAGCTATCCACGGGCCTGCTCACACAAGCTGTCAGTTGAGACATAGCTACGCGGTGCTGCTCACACAAGCTGTCAGGTACCCATAACAAATGCCGGTATACCCAGCCACCGGTAGGACGTACAGGACCAGCACCCGGGATCACATAAATCACATAATCTCATGGTTTCCTAGTGACATGTCACTTGTATCCTAATCTATTCCTAAGGTTCAACCGGGATTTTCTCGCTTGTTGAAATTTTGCCGAACTCGTCCATAGAGTCAAACATACATTTCGTGCAATAATAATTCATTTAAAATACAATATAACATTGCATTATTAACATACAAACTTATCTTGGCATAAAAGTGGCGAAAATGACCTAACCATCAGATACTTATTTTTCCCCTGTTCTAATTTCGAACCTCATTTTTTCTTGATCTATAATATCACATGTAACTTATTTAATCTCTATACTATTCAAATCAGCCCAAAATCATATTATGGAAAAAATTATATTTTGGCCCCTAAAGTTTGACATTTTTACATTTTAGTCCCTAGGCTTGTAAAATGAAATGTACTCATTTTCTACAATACCCATGCCTAGCGAAGCTTATACATGCTTATAGAAGCCCACAATTTTCTTTTATTCGCATTTTAACACCCATTTTAAAACTTTTTAAAATAGGACCTTTTTAGGCATTTTCATAAAAAATCACTTAGCAAAAGTCATTCAACTAACATGCATTTTCTACCATTAAACATCAAAATAAAAACATGTTAAACATGGTTCAAACCCTAGACCTTCAACAATTTCTCAAATTAGTACTAGAAATAGGTAGATCATGTTACAAGGATTTTAAAAACATAAAAATAATTAGAAACGGGGCTAGAACGGACTTACAATCGAGCTTGGAAGCTTAGAAAAAACCCTAGCTATGGCTTCTTGCTATATTTGGCCATGGGAGGAAGAAGATGGACAAAAAATTTGGCTTTTTAATTCATTTAATTACCAAATTACTAAAATGCCCTTAATGAAAAACTTTAGAAACATACCTAACCATGTCCATTTTTGTCCACCAACTTAACCAATGGTCTAATTACCATTTAAGGACCTCCAATTTAATATTTCATAACAATTAGACACCTTTAACCTATAGAATTTACATTTTGCACATATTATAATTTAGTCCTTTTGACTAAATTGAGTGCCCAATCGTCAAAATTTTTGAACGAAATTTCACGATATCATTCCATAAAACTGTAGACCATATAAATATAATAAAAATTAATTTTTTAAGTCGTATTTGTGGTCTCAAAACCACTATTCTAACTAGACCCAAAATCAGGCTGTTACATAGGTTTTGTATTGAACCGAGAGCATTGTACCTTGTTCATTGTGGAATATTTATTTGAGTACATTGAGTGATATAATCAAGTGTGTGACTTGGTTAGTGTCTCAAGTTTTCAAAGGGAAAACTTAGAAGAGAGATATTTAGATCTTAGGTACAAATATGAGAAGTCTAAGCTGGTGAGCGTTAGAGCTCGAAAACACTTATTGTACAATGTGCTAAGATAGTGAATGTTCTCCCTAGCAAGGCTCCGCAGATGTAAGGAAATCAAACTATGTAAACATATTGTATGTTCATTATTTTTTTGGACTTTTCATTATTGGTGCCTGAAGTAGTTGAAATTATTCTAAGCACTCTAAGCACTTCTAGTTTTTTGCTTACAAATATTGATTTTGGACTTGACGATTGGTATTAGAACTTCCCACTAAACACACTTAGTGGACATCTGGTATTGATATTTATTTGCAATGGAAGGTTCTTCAGTGTCTCATCTCGCTATACTCAATGGCAAATTATGCCTACTGAAAGGTCAAGTTGACTACCTTTATTAAAGTCACAGATGAAAGAGTCTAAAGATCTATTCTAAATGGTTGGGAGCATCCATTTACCGAAGAATCAGGTGTTAAGACACTACGTAGCTGATTACCTAGTGTTTCGTATTTTTTTGTTCTTCACTTGTCACTTGGTTCAATTGTAATTAAACTAATATGTGAACTAATGTCAACTTCTGAAATAATTTTTTTTCTTTCTTTCTTTTTTTTCTAATTTTTTTCTCAATAACAAACTTAAAAGAAGTAAATTGTAACATCTCCAATACCCCTTGAATCGGGAATCGTGTTAAATTAAAAGTATATATGTTAGAATTTGATAAGGTTATAAAATAGAAATTATTATTATTGGTAGAGGGGGAAATATATACTAAAGGTAATTGAAAAGGCTTGTATATCATGAGAAATAAATCTGGGGTATCGACTTAATTGTAAGAGAATGAAAAGTATTGGGGCAAAAGTAAAAAAAAAAGAGTTGGAATGATTAGATTGAATTGAAGGAAAAAGGAGGAATGATTAGAGGTGGAATTTTACTAAAAGGAAATAAGAATAATGAATGATATTGTAGAGAAAGTTGAGGGATTAAATGATCAATACTCAATTTAGATAACTATGGAAAGAATAATGATTAAGGACTAAATTGGTGTAAAAGTATGATTGGTGGAAATATTTTAATATTTAATATTTTTCATTATTAAATTAATAAATATTATTTTATAATAGTTTAGAAAGATGATAAAATTCATTCATCTTTTCCCTATTCTCTCGCTACTCTCTTTTCTCCATCTTTACAACTTTTGTTTTTATTACACATAGGTCATTTTTCAGCATTTCCAATTCTTCTAAGCTTTAACTTCTCCTATTTGTTTCATGGATATTTAGTGAAATCCATAGAGAAGCCTAGTAGCTATCTTAGTTTCACAACAAGTGTATCCATAATTATCTTGGAAGAGAGAGAAAATAAGAATTAGGGTTTGAACATAAGAAATCAGGGTAAGTGTGATAAGTTGTTCCATAGATTTCATGTTAGTTTTATTTAAAGAGTATAAATATGATATTTGATTATAATTTTGATAAGTAAATCTTGCATGTTTTGATATGAAAATGAAGAAACAAAAGAGAAGTGATCAACAAGTTGGAGACAAAGGCAAAGAGATAGCTAAAGAGTAGAATAAAAAGAAGAATAAAGCTTGATTCCAAGCCTTTGGTAGTAAGTACTACAAGAATTTACTTACTTAAATAATATCCAAGTATTGGATTTTGTTAAATTAATTATATTAATATTTATGTGATTAATTTTATACATAATTATGTTAATATTTAATATGAGATTGGTTAATGAATGTGTTGAAATTTATTAGATATTAATTATAAGGTAATATTATCTTTTGTATTGAAAGTGTGCAAAAAAGGGACTAATTTGTAAAACAAGGAAAAGTGGACATGAAAGGTGAAAAATATGTTTGAATATATATATACAAAGTAATATATGTTATTAAATGACTTGTATAATGATTTTGATATGTTATGAGAATGATTATTGGGTTTTGAACTGATGGAGGCTAAATTGAAAAGTATATAAATTTTGTTCTAAGATGTAAATAATAAATTGCTTCTATTATATTTGCCCATGCAGATAATATATGAACTAGTAGGATATAGATGACATGTCAATATGAAATATTTAGCACTCTCTTTGTTCTGACATCACACTTTGATGTTGCTTTGTTCTGATTAAGCACTTCAATACTTTTCTGTTCTAACATGACGCTTGAAGTGCATCCCTATACTATTTTCATATATCCTATGTGTTATGTTAAGTCTACATTGGGCTTCCATTGAATAATAAAAGACAAAAACAAGCTAAGAATAATATGGCAAGATTATGTGGTAGTGATGGAATGATAATGATTGAGTTATAGTATGGAGTTACTAATACTAATATGTTTTATACTTATTTATTACAATGTTATTGTACTACGTTTTCATTTAATTAATAAAAGTTAAGTTTCATTCTTGCTGTATTTACTAAGCTTTCACAAGTTTACTTTGTTTGTAATGACTCTGTTTCTAATGGTGTCGAAAAATGTAGTTTTGGGATCTCCTTTCCATAAATTGAGTCCGTAAATATTAAATTGGGATATTTATTAAATAGATGAATTGAAATTTGGATAAGTTGAAACACCCCGAACCCGGCCCACGAGCCTTGACCGGATCCGGTATGTTCCTTGAGTAAAACGGTTCAAAACTTGTTTGTTTCATTGGAAAACTTTGGATGGTTCTTAGAGAAAATTTGGTTTGCGTTGGGTTTAAAATTGAAAACAGTATTTTGCTTGAAGTTTGGATTTTATAAACCTCGTTTCCATGTTTCAAAACCTTCTGTTAATAGAATATCGAGTTGCTTTAGAGTTTACCCTATAATGAAAATCTTTTGAATTTAGGTGTCAAAACATTTGAAGATTTATTTAAAAAAAAAACAATTTCGATAACCTTCGACTTAATAATAATAGTATCGTAGTAAAACAAATAAAAGCAAGCATAAAACAATTAAGTACTATTGGCCTTATTACAACTGAAAACAATACCAAAATAAATCCAAATACTTAAAATGTAAAAGTCCAAAATTAAATAAACTCTGAGCTGAGCATGGCCACCACTAAGCTCCTGCCGACCCGGTCCATTACTGAGCGTCACCTGAAAACATATCCCACAACGGGGTGAGTCAAACAGACTCAATGTGTACATCCAACACTAAGTCCCAACAAATGCAGGCATAGCAGGTAATACATACATACATATAACAATTATACATAATGATGCAATCCCGAACCCAAACCTAGATGCCATCGGCTACACATCACCCGTACCAACCATCACACCGTGGGGACTACTAAGTCAACCCTCCATCCGCTACACATCATCAAAGGCAGTCGCTGCAGACGACGTGTTCATCGCCCTTGCAAATTCATGGCATAGCCATCAAATAATATATTTTGTGACATAAGTCACCACATTCAGATTTCGTGACATAAGTCACCACATTCAGATTACGTGACATAAGTCACCCCATTCAGATATTGTGGTATAAAACCACCAGATCACTTCCCCTTTCCATATAACCCATATGCCCCATGTCATACAAATCATACTATTACTATGCCTTATGCCATATTTCACATTCTTATCGATATTCACATACATGACATGTTCAAAATATTCATATCTTATATTAACTTAAAGTTAAAGTTACGTACCTGAGCACTTTGTACCATTGCATGGTACCTTTGGCCACATTCACATTATTATAAACATATATACTAAATTGGTGCCATAAATCTACTAAGAGATAGTGTGGGGTACACACCTGATTTACTTAACGAGTTCACTGAAATCCCGAAACCCGATCTAATGCCTTAGATCCTTTATTCCTACATTCGGCCAACACTAAACATTTAGCTATAGGCCATTCGGCCAAATAATCAAATCCCGAAGGATTCTTGCAACCACAATTCTTACTTTGTTGCTGATTTGATTACTAATCAAATCCCGAAACCTTGTGATACTCCCTTTTGTAATCGGCTCACTACTACATCACTTAACTAGTTAGTTTCCGGCTTTTGAACAATTAAGAAACAGATTAGAATTACTAAATAAGGCCTTGGCCGATTGTCAGGTTCACTTACCTTGTGAATCTCAAATCCCGAAATTGCTACTTGACTGCGGTATCTGCCAAAATCCTTATAGACACATATTAGTATCAGCCTATTACACAAGATCTATTAAAATGGCCTATGGCCGAAAACCTTTGAGATTCAGCTTGTCCCGAAAATCTTCTTCCTTGAAGTAGACACTAGCAAAATCCCGAAACCCTCCTTCAGAGTTTCGATCAAGAACATTAATGGGTTAGATTCCTATTTTCGGCTAAAAGAGAAAAGCTTAAAAATCAAGTAACCATTGATCTTACCCTTATTGAAACCAACTGCACTCCTGCTTGACACCACTTGAGAGATTCGACTATGGCTTTGATCAATTGATTTCGGCTTTTGAGGCTTGCGACAAAGAAAATAGAGTGAGGCCCCTTTGAGATTCGGCTTTTACAAAGGGCATAAAAGGAGAGATATGGAGCCTTAGGGGTTACGGCAATGGTGAAGTAGGGAGAAGGAGATTTCGGCTAGAACAAATAAAAGAAAAAGGAAAAAGAACTCAGTTGCTCTCTTTGGGAATTTCGGCACAACAGAAAAAAATGAGAGGAGAATGAATTTTCGGCATACCTATATCATGATTAGCCGAAAATACCATCCAAAACATTCCCTTGGCCGGCCAACTTTTGCTTCTTATCAGGTTCCTCCTTTTTCTCCTATTTTCTCTCCTTTTACCCATTCAAAAATAAAACATCCTTTATCTATCCACCTCAGCCGAATTTAAAAGGAATTAAACCATATCTAAAGCTCATTTAATGAAGTCCCTATGCCATCCACCTCTCTCCCTCTTTGCCGAAAATAAAAGCCCAAAATGTTGCTTCCCTTGCTGCTCGAACTTAAGACCTGCACCATGCTGGTGGCGTCACCCACTGGGCTTTAAGTGGCGCCTTCATGCCACTATACCAAGCCCATTTTTGTGTCACATTTCCCCTACATTTTCTCTTAAGGCCTATCAGGCCTAGCTCCCTCTTTGAACTTAAAATCTGATAATTTCTAAAGCACTCTCCTATTTTCTAAAGTTCACTAAATTCATACAACACATTCATAACACACAAAGGCATGCTTTCACATATATTTAAGCAGAAATGCATAACCCATAATTCCCGGATGTTACATAAGTAATTTAGTCGAAATTATAGTTAATTAAGACTCGAGGACTAAATTGTAAAAGTCCAATCGTTATAGATTTTTCAATTAGGAAATGGCTTGGGGAATTAAATTGCAATTAGCCAAATGTATAAAATTGTAATTAAATCCTTGGCAAATATGAGATAGTGGACGGTAAAGACAAAATCCACTAAGTAAAATTTAAACTAAATTATGTTAAGTAATTAAGATTTATTAAGTTAATTAACCTTTAATCATATTATAAATAGAATGATAAGTGAAAGGAAAGAGAACTTCTCATCTTTGTCCTTCCTCCTTAACTGGTTTTCCAATGAAGAGAAAATAGAAAAAAACCACTTTTAAGGTTTGACAACCAACCATCAATTAGGTAATGCAATTCAGTTCTTTTCTTATAATTTTTATAAATTTGAGGACACAAGAACTTGATTTAGTTAGCCCATGTACAAATTTTTGAAATTGTTAAAGTTTTAAAAAGTTTCCATTGTTGATTTTTTGAAGGATTAAGTGTGAAATTGATAGAAATCAATCTTAGATTTTGAAAAGCACTAAATTGTAAAGCTTAATTGATAGTTTCGTACATTATGAACCAAATAGAATAAAATGCAAAATTGTTATGAAATTTTGGTAGGAATAGAAAGTAGAAAGTCCCTAATGAATATATGTGAAATTAAATTTTAATCTGAAGGTCTAGATAAAAAATTATGTTTGTCTTGGTTTAAGGACTAAATTAAATAAATTGAAAAATATGTATGACTTTGTATCTGATTGCGGTTTGGTATGGAATTTGATATTGTGTTATTGTTTAATTATTATTCGTAGCTAAAGACGACGAAGAACTATCGAAAGGGAAAGGAAAAACGAGACTCGACAACAAGTGACGCGAGTTATCAATTTGTAAATCTATGATTCAGATCAATTTAATTGTTGCATATTTATGATGTTTTGCATAGTATGATTCATATAAAATGGTTGTTTGAATTAAACTAATATGATTGCGATTGGTTATCGAGATAAAGGACTAAATTGTATAAAATGAAAAGTAGCATGGCTTAATGATTTATGGTGTTTAGTATGAAATTGAGCTGAGATATGTTATATGACCTGATGAAATGATAAATTGGTAATAAATTAAGATTGATAGAATGTTAATTGAGCTATATAATGAAATTGAAAGATTAGTTACCTTATTAACTGTTCGGATAAAGTCGAATATAGTTGGCATGCCATAGGATAGATTGTGTAACAACCTGTTTTTCAGTGGTGTCAGAAATGGTGGTTTGTGGGACACAAATTCTACAACTGAGTTCGTAAATATTATAGAATTACTTTGAAATTTGATTTAATGGTTTTGTTAATTGAATGAATAATTAGGTTCAAGTAGTAGGCCCCTAAAGTCAAGTGGTTTTAGAAAATGAGGGATCAGGATCTTGTTTCTATAAACCGAGCTCTATAAATATTTAATAAGTTATTATTTTTGTATGTGAAGGTTCTGTTCAGAAATTTTAATGTTTGGATAGTTAATTAATTGAAAATGACTAAATTGTAAAAAAATGTAAAACCTAATCAATATGGAATTTTGTGGATTAAATGGTTTAATTGTTATAAGTGAATGGATTTAAAAGGAAAATATACCTCTTGTAATATAAATGTACGGTTAATGGCTAAGAAATTTGTTAGTTGAATGAAATCATTAAGGGTAATACAGAAATTAAGTTAAAAATAAGCATAAGTTAAAGAAAAATAATAAGCAAACTATCTTCTTCTCTAACCTTGAGCCACCAAAAATAGAAAAGAAGAAAAAATTAACACCATTGAAGACTTTAAAGTTTCTGTTTAGCTAGAGTGCATGCATGTAAGTCCATTTTCACTCCTTTTTAGTGATTTTTATGTTTTTGCGATCGTTCGAGCTTAATCTAGCTAACCCGGTAGTCAATTAGTAAAATATCACTAAATGTAACTTCTCCTCCATTCTTTGGCATTAGTTCCATGAAATGGGTTTTATCATCGATCATGTGTCTAGAGCATCCACTGTCAAAGTAGTATGAGTTCTTCTTAGAGTTGCTTGTCTTGAAGTCATGACAAGCACAAAGTTAAACTTTGGATTTTGGTACCCAAAATTTCTTGGGTTCATTAGCATTAGTCCTAACAATTTTTGTTCCCTTAGGAATCCACTTCTTTAAATCATCATCATTTTGTGATGTGTTTAATTCTTTTGGAATCCACACACTTTTAGTGAATTTGCTCCTAGATGTGAGCTTCTTTAGAGAACATACTTGTCTATCATGCCCCTTTTTATGACAATGTGTGCATAAGAGTGAGGCATCATAAAAATAGCTTGGTTTCTTAAAGAAAATTTTAAATTTTCTTTCTTTTTGTAATCTTACTGTAACATCCTGAATTAATGGGTCTATGCGTTTAGTATAGGAATATGTTTAATATGTTAACTTAGGTGAAATGGGTCTAAATTTGGGCTTAGAATTAGGCAAGGGCCCAGATTAAATTATTTTACGGTGGCATTATTAACAATTAAAAAGGTGGTAATTATGTTTAAAATGCCAAACATGGGCTTGTGGCCCAACATTAAGTGCCATTATAAGGGAATTAGAAGTGACACCACACAGAAGGGATTTAGAGGCCCAAAATTTAAGTTTAATGAGGCCCAGATCTTTTAATTTAAGTGAGTTAAATTTGACATTAGGGTTAGTAGGGGTGGAGGGCTACAAGGCTACAAAATAGGAAAATTATGTGGATTTTTAAGTTATAATATCATAGATAAAAAGGAGAAAAGTTAGGAGCTTATCTCCAAGGAAAGTGTTGGCTGAAAATTTATCACCTAGAGGAGTGTAAAATTTGGCTACTGCATGGCAAAGAGGGTGCTGAAATTCTCCTCTCATTTAGCTTAAATTTTAAGGGCGTTTTCGGTATTTAGCAATAGGTGTCAAAAATCTATAAATAGGGGAGGCTAGCTCCTTGATTCTGACATTTAAAAACCTTAGTTTTCTCTATTCTTTGTGCCGAATTCTTTAGCTCTCCCTCTCCAATTTCTTTCTCCAAATTTCTTTCTTCAATTACTTCAAAAGCCGAAACTTCTCCCCACTTTCTTTTCCCTTGTGCCGATTTCTCTAAAAAGCCGAAGCATCCATCGCTTTTTCTTTTATTCATCATATTTGAGGAATTGTTTTATACTTCCGACATTTAAATCTTCTATTGGCATTGTCGAATCCTCTCCCTAGTGCTAGCCGAATCTCCTAAGCTAAGGTAAGAGTCGATTTTTGATTAGTTCTCATAATCTATTTTAGAAAGGTAAAAGCCGAAAAGCTAATAATGTAATGGTTCTATGATTGGGCGGCAATTCAGGATTTGAAGGAAGCTTGGTCAACTAGATCTAAAAGCTGAAAATAGCTAGTCTCCAATTTCAGGATTTTAAGGTAAGAAGAGTTGTTTATTCAAATATATAAAATTGGGTAGAACACTAACCATGGTCGAATATAGGAGAGGCCCTAGTTTCACATCCTTCCGATTTTTTGAAGCAAAGCTGTAGACCGGTTTAGCGAGGGTATCGACATTAATCAGGTGTGTAGATCTCTAACACACTACTAATAAACCTGTATGTATATCTATTTATGTATGTTATGGGCTAAAAAGCCTAATAAGGTCAGATAGACAATCGAATGGAACCCTAAAAGGGTTAGGCAAGGATGCCAGGTACGTAAACATAGAACTCCCTATGTGTATCGAAAAATATTTAAGTCTGCATGATGTTTTCTTATGTATGTATGCATGGGGTGGGAATGATGATAATTGAAGGAGAAGTGCATGACAGGTCACTTGGTGATCGGTGGTAGAAATCCCACATAATATAAATGTAAGGTCACATAGTGATCGATGGCTATGCCACGTTCAATGATTCCTACTTGATAGGAATAGGCAGTACGGCTGTCATTTTGGTGTGTAGCGGATAGAGGGTTGATTGTAGAAATCCCCAAGGTGTGATGGTTGGTACGGGTTGGTGTGTAGAGGACGAAAACCTAGGATAGGTTGGGCTATTCATCATCTATTATCTGTCATGTGATTATGATTGTTTCCATTGTGTATGGGCCAGGGCTCATAATGTGTTTGTGGGCCCAAACCTTTTGTGTGTTTTCGGGATTTGCACACTGAGTCTTGGTGACTCACCCTATTATTTTTCCTAACTTTGCAGATGAGCAGTAGATCATGGATATGTGAGCCGAGACGAACTCGAGAGGCCATCAAATTTTATTTCTACAAATTATTTTCGGGATTTCTTTAAGTTTATTTTATTTTTATTTGGGAATATTTATGTAATAAGGCCCCTAGTTTTTATTCGCCTAAGTAGTTTTTTTTAAATATTTGCAACTTATGAATTTATGTCAGGGGTTTATTTATACCAAATAATAATAATACAAGGTTTCTTTTCAAAAGTCACTTATTTATTCAAATATTGCCTAATAACTTACGATTTCCAAAACCAACAAAGCAAAATTTTTCAATGTACAACCCGTAGCATACCAGATCCGGTCGAAACGTATGGGCCGGGTTTGGGGTGTTACACTTACAAAACCTAAGCCACTCTTGTCAAAGAAGGCTCTTTGAGATTTAAGCATATCATTTAGTTTTGGTTGCCCCGTATGGAACATAGAAAAGGAATTATGCAAGTTCTTATTCTTTAAAATCAAATAATCAATTTGAGCTTGCATATCATTAAATTTATTTTCTATTTCCTCTTTAGCTATGATTAGAGACTTATTTTCCTCCTTTAATTTTGAAATCATTTTCTTAATTTGGAGTTAATAGTCTCAAAATCTATAGCTAATTCATCAAAGGCATATTGTAATTCTTCAAATGTATATTAATTTAATTCACTAGAATTTAGGATTACCTTTAGTTCTTCAATAGCTATAAAACATAGGTTGGTAACTTCATTGTCCTCATCACTATCGAATAAATCACTATCACCCCAAGTTGCCATCATGACTTTCTTCTTCAATTATGGGCAATCAAATTTAATGTGACCCAACTTTTTGCACTCATAGCAAATGATTGGGTCCTTTTCCTTCTTGCTTGGTTCACCCTTGATGATGTCTCTTCTTAGGTTTTGGCTTTGTTGAACTTCATGAATTTTTTGAATTTCTTTGCAAACATAGTTATCTTCTCCTCCTCATCATCATTACTAGGGTCTTCATTCTTCTCACAAGTTGTTGATTTGAAGGCAACTCCCACTTTCTTTGGAGCTTTTTTGATTTCTTGTACATTGTGATTGATCTTCATTTTATATGTCAACAAAGAATCGATGAGCTCATCAAGGGAAAGTTAGTTGAAATCCTTTGATTCTTCTAGTGCCGTCACTTTAGCTTCCCAAGAAGTTGGGAGACTATTCAACATCTTCACCATCTCCTTGTTGGGATAGATCTTCTCAAGGGCTTTGAGACCATTGATGATGTGGGTGAAGCGATCGGATATCTCCTTGATTCATTCTTCTAGTTTTGCATTTTTAAAAGTTTATTTTGTCCAACACTTTCAAATAATTTTTAGGACTTATAAAATAATTTTTGCAAATTTAAGTAGGGATTTTTAATATTATTTTTGTTATATCAAAATACTTGAAAACTAGAACTAACATAACGTATAGGTGATTCATATAGAGCATTTGGTATAATTGTGGCATGTGTATATATTGATGTATTGGATGAGATTTGGTATATGATGTACTTGTATTGGTTGACATTAGAGATTATGTAAGTTGTATGCAATTGATTATAACTTATGCTATATTGATTTGAATCAAGGAAATATCATTAAGCTTTATCACTCAAAGTACGGTTTGTTTCTCGTGCGTAGGTATAGGTACATCCCGAGATCCCGAGCAGTGAATCTAACATCCAGATAGAGATCTCCGATTCATCATTGTTTGTAAAGTCTCTTTTTGTTTGTTATACAACATGTACCTAGGTGGAGTCAGTTTTGGTATAAAATGTGAACTTGTGAATATTCATTGTTTGAAATGGTAACTTGAGAATGTCAATCGGTTTGAATTCCTATACTAGTGATTGGTACTTAATGAAATTGCTTAAAATATTGCCCTAGTAGTAATCTATATATATGAATGAATATGTAAATGTGGTAGATGTTAATAATTGTCATAAGTGTAAAATTTTGGCATGTATTTTATGAATCCTAATGCATGAATGATAAGGTGTGTTAGAAATGTAGATTTGAGAATGGTGTAATTGAGTTGAAATGGTATGCAATTGAAGTGAACTTGTTTCTAGGTGGAGCTCGTTGGTGTCAAAATGATACCATTTAGAAACAGTATGTCATGTTGAGACATCAAGCGTTTGTCATCGCGACGAGACCAAGTTGTCATGCCACGACGCGATGTCGAGTATTGATCACTGCAACGAGGCCTAGTCAGTATGTTGTGTCAAGATGAGGAATCCCCTGACATTACGACGTCAACTTGGTGTTTTTAATTCTTTACAATTTGGTCTCAACTTGACCTTGGGTTAGCAATAGAGCTTTCGTAAGCTCGTATAAAACCAAAAAACGAATGTTTATTGTATTGTATGCATGTATTGCTTACAATTAATTATTAAATGGAATAAAAAAAAGTATTTTGATCGTAGTTACTCCGACAACAGATGTGACACTTTGTAGCTCAAACTTGATGATCGGGTCGGGTAACAGGGTGTTACAATGTTATTTTTAACGCATAGGTAAATACGTGAAGTGAGGATTTGTCAAGGATTAGTCTCTTCACATCCCAAAAGCTAGGAGAAGAGTATGTTATCTCCACTATTTTGTTTTAATTATATGACATATACCTAGGTGAATGTGTATGTAAGTAAATAGGGAGCTAATTAATTTCCACACTTGTGTTTCATGTGTTTTGGTGAGTAAATATAAGGTACCATTTGGTATATGAGTTATGATTTGTTTTTAGAATGATTATGAATGATTTTGGTATGATTTAGATGTGTTTGAAAACATATTTTTTAGGTCCCATGTCCCAGGTCTCGAGACATGTGAGTGTGTCTCGAGTCATACAAACTTCGAAGCTAAAAACCTATAGTAATTGAGCCATGTCTCGAGACATAAGCCCCTTTGTCTTGAGACATGCACTCACTTGTCTCGAGACAGGACAACATTAAAGCTAAACATCTACAGTGCCATGGTATGTCTCGAGACATAAAGGCCTTGGTCTCAAAACATACAAACCTGCAGTTGAGAATTTTTATTCAAATTAAATAAGGCTTGAAACAAATTTTATATGCAATTACCCTTTATTAACAACCTAATTATATTCCTAAAAGTGTAAAAAAGTCTTGAATTCACTATTAAAAGTTCAATTTAAAAGTGTTTGAAATCGTAAATGTATGTTTAGTGTTAAATTACCATTCGTTGCTTAAGTTCACTCGAGTAAGGGGTGTTACATAAGCATAATACAAAAAAGGATAGGGGCTTACAATAAACTGAGCAAAAGAGAAAAGTAAAAGAAAAGGGAAGACACCATCTTCTTAAAAAAAAAAAAAAAAAAAAAAAAAACCTAGCATGACTACTATTGACAACTCCTGTGGAATAACCACACCATCAAAACCTTCATGAAAGACATTATTTTGAGATAAAATTCAAGAAGGAGCCAAGAGCTTAACAAGGAAGGAAAGGGAAGAGAGATAAAAAAAGAAGGTGGTTTGTAGTGAGCTGTTAGCTGCCCAACAAATTTAAAAAAAATTGTGTTTGAGAGTTTAAAGAAAGAAGCTTACAATGAAGGCCAAATATAAATATATGGCTTAGTTTTTTCTTTTTATCTAGTTCAAAGAAGAAGTATAGAGTAATTTAGGGGAAATATGTTTTTATTTTTTTATATATGTTATTGAATCATAATAAAATTATTATATTTTGTTAAAAATATAGTTATTATACTTTTGCATGTATTGCATATTCAACATTATTACTAATCTTAATTATTATTTAAGTGTTGAATTGGTGTCGTGAGTGTTGCAAGTCAACTCAACATCAATTTGACTAGGAAATGTACTGTTAGTTCAAAATTTAAACAATAATTAAATATTATTATATAGTGGTTTATCTTTTTTTAACATTTATATGAAATATGTAAAAGAAAACTAAACCATAATAAATCTAAAAAAAAAACACATAAATAGTGAGATTTAAATCGAGTATTTTAAATCCCAAAGAGTGATTATTATTTTATGAAACCTTTTACATAAAATATGTTTTTTTAACCATATCTTTGGTTTGCCATAGTTATAAATTATATTTTTTATTACTTTTAATATGTATTCGTCACACATATTTACATATGCCCTAATTACAAATAATGCATAAATTACTTAATTGTGAAAATTAAAAAAAAAAAAGGAATTTAGGGTACAAGACATTTTAGATTTTAGTGTAAAATAAGCGTACCCATATATGATTTCAAGAATGCTCACCTACCCTTAGTTGTGGAAAATAATTCGTAAACCTCCTTTAAGATTTACTTACTAAACAAATTTTAAATGACAAGACAATTATACCGTTGTTATTATTTCTCTATGTATTTTCTATTTTATTTATTTATTTCTCTATTTAAAATGATAAAATTTAATTACATATTAAAGTACTATGTAATTAAATATATTTGATTTCAATCAAAATTAAATATTCCAAATTTATATTTAAATAAGTTATATATTAACTTTGACATAAATTCATTAAATTATGTGTATATAAAAATTATTTGCAATTCACCTGGTTGAGATTGTGGATGACAAGGAGCACATATAGTTGTATTAATATTAAATAATTTTTTGTACTTACTTCGGTAAGATTTATCGTTTTAGCACGTTGAACTTACTAAGCTTTAATGAGCTTACTTGTGTTATTTTCTGTTCTTGTAGATACTTTGAAAGTTGGATGGTCGAATCGACACTCAAGTCACACTATCCACTCATTTTCGGTAGTTTTTGGAACGTTCATTTCGGATTATATGGCATGTAATAGGATTGTATGTCACTATTATTGTTTTGATATGTAAAATGTTAAAGTATGATTTTAAGTACAAGTAGGTAACCTAATATGATATGTGAACTAAGGAAGATGTTTTAGTGCAAATATATGGTATGTGTTAATGGAATGTTGTGATTGAGGTGCCTATGTTTGGCATATTGGTTGAATATTAGATGGTGTGATTTAACATACTTTGAATGATAGTTCTTTTTGTTGTAAAATTGTATATACTTGTGGTATCAATGAGGATACATTGGTTAGGCACTTAGGATTATTGATTTAACATGTTTTTAGCTTGTTTAATGTCACTTTGTATAGGTCTTTTGGCTGGTAAATGGATTACTTATAGTCTAAGTAAGCTTGAAATGGTAAACTTGTTGTTTAAGGTTCATTTTGAGTTTACACGACCTGAGACACGAGCATGTGTCATTTGATGAGTTCTTTAAGGTGCAAGTCAGTGAGTTACACAACCGTGTGACCTTACTTAGAGAGTTACACGGGTGAGGACACGGGTTGAGACATGATCGAGTGTTCTTAGTTCGATTATTACACTGCTTGAGACACGGGCATATGTCTCAGTAGTGTGAGGCATATGGCCTGGCCACACGGCCATGTGGCCCCTATTTTGCAAATTTTGCATATTTTTACTAAACTTTCCAAACTATTTCAAATTGGTCCCAAATTGTTCCTAGGTTATTTTTAGAGCATTGAGGGCTCGATTTAAGGGCGGCATGCATGTGTATGAACAATTTATTATGTGTTTATAATATTGAATGGTATAGTGTGTAAATGTTGCTGATTGTTTAGTAATACTCTGTAACCCTAATCCGACGACAGAGACAGGTTAAGGGTGTTACATTAGCACATGACCTGGCACACGTACATGTGACCCTACTCAGTGAGTTACACGGGTGAAGACACGGGCTGGGACACGGTCGTGTGTCCCTTGTCCGAAAGTTACACGGCCTAAGGCTACGTCACACGGCCATGTGACCCCTGTTTCCAATTTTTGCTACTTTTTCCCTAACTTTTCGTTTTGTTTCAAATTAGTCCCGAATTATTTTTAAACTATTTTAAGGCCTTGATATGGCTCGATTTAGGGACGAAATGTATGTGATTGATTGGTTCATGATATATTTAAGTTATTGAATGTTATGATGTTTAAATGTTTCTGATTGTACGGTAATACTTTGTAACCCTAATCCGGCAACAGAGATAGGTTAGGGGTGTTACAATAAGTTATATATTAACTTTGATATAAATTCATTAAATTATTTGTATATAAAAATTAATTAGTTAAAAGCTCAATTCAAAAAGAAATTGATTAACTCTATGATTAAATTAAATTTCAAAGATTTAATATGTACTTACATAAAAATGGTAAATTACACCATTAGTTATTAAACTGTGAGCAAGTTTTGTTTTGGTCATTTAACTAAAAAAGTTACAATTTGATCACTGAACTATTCAAAAGTTTTCATTTAGGTCTTGGCTGTTAAAATCGATGCTATATGACTTTCTTTTTCGCATTACCTACACTAACCGAAAGCTCTCTTTTCCCTTTTCTTTTACAATTTCAATTTTTTTCATGAAACAATTTTAGATGTTATGAATCTACAAATCAAAATCCAATCAACTTTTTTTCCAATATCTGACATTGACTGTCAGATCGATTTGAATCTAAGGTATGTTTTTCTACTTGTCAATGGGTACTAATCAACCGTATCGATTGCCGAAGCATTGCTTAGAGCTCGCTGGTGGAACCTTTTTTTAAAAAAAAAAAAACCTAACAACTTAGTGACATAAATAAAAACTTTTGAACAAATCAATGACTTAAATAAAAACTTTGAAATAGTTCAATGATCAAATTGTAACTTTTTTTTAGTTAAGTGACCAAAATGAAAACTTACCTAAAATTTAATGACTAATGGTGTAGTTTACCTAAAAATTATTAATATATATATATATGTAAATATAATTATGATTCATAATGGTTTTTAAACAACAATTTTACATCCAATTACGCTTTATCTTAATGGTATGTTTATTGCTATTCTTAATTTATATTTATTCTAATTTATAATTATAATTGTAGGTGTAACTTTAAAAAAAAAATACATATATTAGTTAAAAGTATATTATGCATAATGTAATTTATAATTATATTTAATAATAATTAAAATATTTTATAACTAATTATAAATTTACTATGTTAATTAATTTTTTTTATATTTACTTCCTCTCATACGAGTGTAGCATCACATTTCTCAGTATTTGTTTTTTAATAAAATACTTAAAACTACCAATAAACTCTCACCAACCAGATAACACGCTTCAACGCACTAGAAATCATGTCCTCATGCATTGACAACAATATCGATGTCAACGAGTTAGGACTCAATCAACTTTAATAAGAAATTATTAAATATAAATATGGAAGATAATTTTTTTTTTTACTTGCAAATTTTCTTTTAGAAAAGTTGGGCTTTGATCCGACACGTTAAAATCAAGTCGATTTAAACCCTAAATAAGCCCATATATAAGTTAAAACAAAGCTAGGGTTTTGTCTCCCTCTTGTTCGCATTTTCTTAAGAAGAACAACTTTCAGCGGAAACAGCCGCTTCCTCCAACATGGTTAGCTTCTTCCTCTTTTTTTGAACCTCACTTCGCTCACTTGGACTTGTTCCCACTCTTTAGTTATTACTTCAATTCTCATATTTCCTGCTGTTTGCTTTAAATTTTCTTTAAGATTTGTTTGACGAGTTTGTTGAATCACTGTATACTTGTACATCTTTGTATAAAAGATTGAAAAAAAAAATGTTTCTTTTGTTTTTATAACGCTGATTTTGGCTTCTGGGTATTTTTGGGGTTATTTACAAAATTATATTTGATTTTTTTTGTCTGGTTAATATCTTATTACTGTTGTATGGCAATGGCAGCTTTATACTTCTAAATATTGTTTTACATGTGATGGAGAAATAAGAAGTTTAGTTGCTGAAATTGGAATGTTAGATCAAATGTTTGTTGTTGATTTCGTGTTATGGTAGTTTTAAAATGGTTTGGGTTTCTTTGATAGTTGGTTTATGATTGAGTTTTTTGAATATGTTAACTCTCCTTTGTTTTAAATTTGGGTCCATATATTGTTTTTAATGTGAAAATTCTTGTGCTTTAAACAATATAAAATTTGGCTTTATTTTAAGTTTTCTTCTTACAGGCTAGAGGGTTGAAGAAGCACTTGAAGAGGCTCAATGCCCCCAGGCATTGGATGCTCGACAAGCTTGGTGGTGCATTTGTATGTTGTTTTCCCGAGCTTTCTTTTGGCTTCCTTACCAGTCTGATGCTGCTTCATTTTAATTTTGTGTTCATTGTATTTGTTAATGCAGGCGCCAAAGCCATCTTCTGGACCCCACAAGTCGAGGGAATGTTTGCCACTTATTCTCATTCTGCGAAACAGACTGAAGTATGCTTTGACATACAGAGAAGTGATTGCTATTCTTATGCAAAGGCATGTTATGGTAGATGGGAAGGTTAGGACTGATAAGACTTACCCTGCAGGTTTTATGGGTATGTGGGACTTGCCATTGTGAATCAATTAAAGTACTTGTATATTTATTCATATTATAAAGTCATATAAAGAAGGCTCTAGTATCTCAGATCTCTGCATGTCTTAGTAAAAGCCATTGTTGCTCTTCCTCTGCATTTTTCTTGAAATACCTGTATTGATGCATATATCCGGGCATGGGTTTGGGGATAAGACCTCCCAAATACATGTAAAATTTGGAAATATTGAACATGTGTCAGAGGCATACTCGTACCTAACACTCATATTTGAGTCTGACTAAGTAGCTAAAAGTATTTTGCACTGGTCCAGGGTTCACTATTTTATCCTAGGTTTTGAAATTCATGGGTTATTACTGGTACCATGTACTTCACTCACTGAATCTTTTGGCTGAAATTCATGGCTCTTAACTGTCCCTTGTTTCTTACTACCAGATGTTGTGTCAATTCCCAAGACAAATGAGGACTTCCGTCTCCTTTATGACACTAAAGGTCGTTTCCGCCTTCATGCCATCATTGGTGATGAGACTAAGGTTTGTATTAATGGACATTAGTTTGTTATGTTTCATGTCACTGTTCGATCTTCAGTATCTACTTTTACCCTGTTGTTGTCTTATAATGGTTTGACATAGTTTTGTTGAATTCATACTCCGCAGTTTAAGCTCTGCAAAGTTAGGTCTGTCCAATTTGGCCAGAAGGGTATTCCATACCTGAATACCTACGATGGACGCACAATACGCTACCCAGACCCTTTGGTCAAAGCCAACGACACCATCAAGCTTGACTTAGAGAGCAACAAAATTGTTGATTTCATTAAGTTTGATGTTGGGAATGTTGTCATGGTCACTGGTGGAAGGAACAGGGGCCGTGTTGGAGTGATTAAGAACAGGGAGAAGCATAAGGGTAGTTTCGAGACAATCCATGTACAAGATGCTGCTGGACACGAGTTTGCAACTCGTCTAGGCAATGTCTTCACAATCGGTAAAGGAACAAAGCCATGGGTTTCGCTTCCCAAGGGCAAGGGTATCAAGTTGTCGATCATTGAGGAAGCGAGGAAGAGGCTTGCTGCTCAGGCTGCTGCTTAAACCTATCATATCTGGAATTTTTTTTTTTTGTCGAAAGACTTGTTGGATGAATGCTGGCTGGTCCTGTCCCAGCTTTTGTAGGATTTATGGATTTGCTTTTTATTAATGTTTTTTTTTTCTATGAATTTAGTTTAGTTACTCATTTGGTTTATGTTATATTTTAACTATCATTTATCACATTACAGTTCTTTGTGAAATCTATTGTTTTACTTGGATTCGTCCTTGTCTTTTATGATAAATTCCTTTATGCCAAGGTTAAGGCATGGTTTTTGAAACTGGATCAGTTGGTCGGACTGAAAACTGGCCTGCATGCTGGTCTGCAATGAGAGAGGAATCGGTTCATCCGTGAACTGGTAAAAAATTGACCTGGTATTTTTATTTTCTGGTCCAAGTATATCCTAGCCCGAAACCAAAAATACATTTTTCAGCCCAAATAACTTGAAACCGGCCCAGAGTATTTAGCCCAAAAATCTAAAAATTATAAAACAAGAGAAAAAAATAAAAAGTAAAATAAAATTAAAGGCAGGGGGTCGGGTTCTCTGCCTCTGCCCTGCTCTACTGGTTGCTCTCCTTTTCTCAAATGAAAATCTGAAATAAAAGAATTGAAAACTCCGGACTAAAGAATAAACGAGGGGAGGGAATGGGATTTTACTTCGGAAATGAGAGTGAGGAAGAGAGAGCTTCTTTTCCATTAGGATAGACTAAATTTTGAAAACAAAAATCCGCTTTCTCCGCCTCTTTGGTAATTCTCTACCTCTTGTCTTCCTCTTTCCCTACTGCCAAACATAGTGTTAAAAGTTTAAAGTTTTTCTTTCGGTCTCTTCTATCTTAACCAGTGGTTAAAAATTTGATTCTCACTCTAGATATAGAGCAACTTCAAAATTTGTAATCAACATCTACTTTTTAATAGGCCTATGGAATACAGAATATTAGTTACTGACACTCCGATAGATTCTTTGAGGGGAAAAAAAAAAAAAAACTTCCAGCTTCAGATTAATTTTTGTCAAACAAGGATGCATAAGCATTAAACAATCACTTCTATGAGTAAATTAGTGGAGCATAAAAAATTCAAAGTAAAAAAATTATTAAATATTTGGGTCCAATCATCTATTACGACATCATTAGGCTTTGTCCATTACACAACAGTTTCATTTACCTCCAACGAGGGAATGTTTCGGCAAAGTTGCCTTCATAGCTAAATAGAACAACAAAGAAACATACTGACAAAATTTTGAACAACTTGTACTATTGTGTCTCAAAATTTCACATCAGTTGTCCATGTACCTTGCACACTGGGGTGTTTGGTTACATGCCTTGTCTTCAATTTCACCACCTTTCTTCCCAATGCGTTTCTTAGTCTGGTTGCATAAAGAAGGATATCTTCAGGAGTCATATTCTTCACGCATACCACCCGCTCGTTTTTGTTCTCTGAGAAATTGGCAAGATATATGTTTTAAACGGCTGAAGTGATTTTGGGAGAAAAACATGCATGATCACATAGATATGGCTAAAAACCAATGCATGCGTGTATGCATTGTCTGAAACTCATCCAAGAATAACTTACTGTAAAAGCCCTTCAAATGTGGATGCTGCCCACGAATGAGCTCAGTAACCACCTCGAGCTGAGGGTTTTTCTCTCTAAAAGTCAGTAACTCCGACTCCATAAATGCCCTGGCATACCAATGTCAAAATTACCATGAAATTGAGAGTGATTTTGAAGAATTCAGCATCCAACCATATTTGTACATGCTTCTCGTTATTATTAATTATAACAGTTGAACTTGAGACTACCATGGCATGAGTTGAAACCAAATGTTAACAAACCATCCTATGGCCTTGTTATTTACCTTACTTGAAAGGCATCTCAATATTGTATCATTAAGTCATTAAAAATCTTATTCATGTGATAACGATTAGCAAAAGCAGTCCATTAGATCTTACCATCCCTGCAACATATTATTTTCAAGAATTCCTAAAGTCAATTCCCTCTCCAGCAAGGCCCAAAATAGCCTCAGTCACAAGACAAAAGAAAAGGGTGGGAAAAGTGCTTCTCTCTTTCTTTTTATTTTGGTCCCAAAATATTTCAATGGACGATTAACAACAAAGTTCAAATTTTCACTACTCTTTCACCAGGTAGCAGTGACTGTCGGTGCATACACATGTAGAGATGACTTGAGTACCCTAATGTAACCCGAAGTGCTAAGCATTCAAATGTAATTGTACAAATATTAAAGAAAGCAGCTTGTCTCAAGATGAAATCCATCATCATCCATGATATCCTGCTTAATCTATGAAATCCCACAACTTTGGTGATCATATATTTAATCACCTAAAACTAGATTCAGATCATTCATAATATCATCAACTATCAAACCATCACATAATATGCAGATGAAAGTGACACGAAGCTTAATACTAGCTTGATATAACGGTGTAGAAGCAAATTCATTCATTATTAGCAAATTAGCCAGCCTAAGTATACTCAGAAGTGGTTCGATAGTTTTATTTATGTATAGATACGAGTCTCCACAGTGTAAACAAGGATGCTACCTAAAATTGAAATGCAAATCTTAGCACAAACTCTAGGCCAAAAATCAAGAAAACATTTAACAAAAAGGGACCTGCTTTATTAGGCAAACAAAGTCAAGAAAAACACATTGCAATGTTCAGAAAAGAGAAATGCAACAAACATTGAAATTCAGAAAAGTACTTCACTCAAGAGGTGCCAAGCAAATTTACAAAAATTAATATTAGCCAGAATGTTAAGAAGATAATACTCGATGGGTTTATATAAAATTTAACAAGTGGAAACAAGAAAGGTTGAATCATACCTGATGCCCCTGCTACTCCCTCCCCAATCACAATAGCTTACCATCAGTTTTTTAAGTTGCCAAACTCCTCGCAATGCCATCTGAATTTTCGAAACATAAACAAATTATTAAGTAATTATATGTTTAACCCATTTTTGTTTCTTTCTAAATAGCAATACAGCCAAAAACAAATGAATTACACCCTTTGTTTTTTGCCAAAATTTTCCATAAAATTTAGAATATAATCCTAAGTAAACGAAAAAAAGAAATGAATCCATAATAATTCAAGCCACACTTCTGTTCCTGTTTCAGATTGCAATTAAGAAATGAAGTTTCTGTATTTAATCAAAAGGTCTAGCTACATATTTACTCACAAGTGAACAAAGACAACAACTCAGTCGAATCCTAAAACATGAAAATATTGAAATTTTATAAAAGAGAAAAGATCCTTGGAAACCATACAAGTTTGAAGAAAAGAGGAAGAGGATAAAAAAAAATACAACCTTTGAGAGGGATTTGAAATTTCACTACAAAGAGCTGAAAGTTCTAAAAAAGGAAAACCAAAACTCAACCCAAACAGATATAATAGCCAAAAAAAAAAAAAAAAATCAAGGAAAAAGGGATAACACCGGTAGCAACGAAGCGGCAATGGCTGAACCAATGGTCTACAAATGAATAAAGAGTAGAGTAACCAATGGTCTAGAGATGTATGAGTGACTCACCTATGATGCCGCGAAGTTACCCTGAGTTGTGAGTCTCCAAAGTGAAAGACACGGCGAAATTGGAAGAGACAATAGAAAAAGGAAAAACTAACTCCATGGGCCCAATAACTTGGGTTGAGACATTGGGTCTAATAAGATTTTAAGCTTATTAGGCCATTTCATTCTAATATTACAAAATTTCGATTTGTTAGCATTGGAATTAATTTTTATTTATTTATAATTTAAAAAATAATTATAGCAAAAGATAACATAAGACAAGTTCCAACCATAAACAATAAATGAAGAATTCCATAAGAACCTTATAAGTTTGAAGGCTAACTTTTACTAAGACTTCATTAATAAAATGGAAAAAAAAAAATGCTATAGAAATTTATTTTTTTTAAGTTTAAAAACAATGAACCAAACCTATAGAATAATTCAGATGGGTTCAATTATTTTCGGTGTAATTTTAATCAAGATTATATTTGATAAGCTAAACGATTAAGTACTAAAAAGTTAAAGATTAGAGTTAATTATCAAAATAATCTACCTTAATCATATTTTTTATATTTAATCAAACAAATCTTTACCTAAGTTAATCGGTGTTCCACATTCATTCGAGTTATAAATATAATTACTGGTATAAAATATTTTTGTGGGTATAAACTAGACAGACAAAATTGCAGAGTCATATATATGCTTAACAATTTCACTGTACGTTAGTGGGAACCCAACCAAATGATTTAAACTCCCTCATCTAACTCAAAATAATCATTTTTTACAAATCCTCCACTGCCACTTTTTGTACGACTTACACGCCACACCTTGAGGACTCCATCAAGGCTCCCGGTGCAGATGGTGCAACCATCTTCAACCTCCTCCCCAGCATGTCCCAAAAATGCTGTCACACATCTGATGGGTCCCCTGTGCCCAACCAAAACGGCTAGACATACATGTTGACCATCATGTTCCCTGCTCCACACCCTGCTAGATGAGTCTGCTGACCCACTGATTACATAGTTAGACACACTGGCTAAACACATGACTGCATGAGTGTGACCTTGGAGCGCACCACCGTATTGCAGTTGGCCCGATGCCCAGCCTTTCAGCCAGTAATGTACATACCCGTCGGTGCAGCCACCGTATAAGACTCCCCCGTCTGCGGTTAGTGTTAGAGTTTTGACGGGTGAGCATTTGGCTGGTAAGGTTACCATGAGTGAATGTGGCCATTCACCTCGGCAAAAATTGCGCCGCCAAACTCTGACGGTGGCGTCATCGGAGGCTGTGTAGAGTATTCCATCGTCGGCCACCACGATGGCGTTGATGGGTTCGGAATGTGCAGGGATGTTCTCAATGCATTTGAAGTCTGATATTCTCCAAACTTTCACGGTTTTATCAACAGATGCTGAGTATAGGATGTTATCTGATATATTGATTGCCAGTGATGTTATTGGCCCCATATGCCTCGTCTGCAAACCAATTGATCAATGTCTGTCAAATTTGTGATAAAATCATATACAAAGTATACCTAAATAATGTAAAAATCACAAATGCTATAAACAGTAAAGGGAGGGAGCAAAATATCAATTTCCGGAACCGTTCATACATTAATTACTCATGCAACTCTAATTTCCTTATTTAAGAACTCACCATATCCATCTTTGAACATAAGTGTCAAACACGAATAATTAAAAAGAAAATAAAAAATCCAAGTAAGCATAGATTGAAACTTGAAAGCTAGCTGATTTTCATTTCAATCTTCCCAACCATATCTCTCTGTGAACATTTATATAGTGAGAGAATTGACAACGATGTCTGTTTCTGCAGTATAAATTAGAAGTTGACTACATTTTCATCAGTGAAATGCCCTAACCTAATATTACTTGCTATAATAACTTAACCAAAATTTCAGAAAGTTAGTGCAATTTGAGGTCATAAAGAAGATAACCAGTATCTATAGACAATAAATTGTGTGTCAAAGGTGTGAACTGACATGATATCCCCTCTCCCCTCGCCCTTCTTTTTCCATATCATTCTTCCTTTTCTCGGTCAATCAAAGTTCCCAACAACGTTCACATATAAGATCAATGAACACTCTTTTCCAATCCATTATTCAATTTTATGCGGTAAGCCCATCACATTACATGTTTATAGCTAGAAAAGAAACTTTAGATTCGAAATTTCAGTGCATCACATTTAATGCAGAAAGCTTGATATTTCTAAAATCAACTTAGGCAGATAGTAGTTGAGAGTTGAATTAAAAGGAACCCCATTTACTTTCTCTGCTCCCCCATATGCTTGCTAAGCATTCACTCTCCCTATCATAAAGAACCCTTCATGTTCATTATTAGCCATGTTCCTCATTTTCAACCAAAACTCACCAGTCAGTTACCCCCACAACAATTCTACTTTAGTAGAACTCGAATGCATCTTGGACACGGGTATGACTCTTACACGAATATATTCGAATTTTATAAGATTTCTATGTGCTTGGAGGGTCTCTGAAGGCTCAAATCCCATTCCCAAAGTATTACACAAACGTGTTCGACGTCAGAGTAAAAGCAACCTAGCTTAAAATTGCTAAAACAAATAAATATCATAAATGCATAGAGCAAGATGAACAGCTAGCTATATGACATTACCATTTTATCTTTACTGGAAATGTAGCTCCGGACATAGCCGCTGGTCCGAGGGATTGTTGCCAACTTGATATGCTTCAGTGTACCATCCCACGTTCTTCGCCACACCCGAATCTTGGTATCACCATAGGCTGCAAAAACCCTTTCATGGGATACCGCAAGAGCAACAACCGTGGATGCTTTAGTCTTTAACACTCCACACTCTGAAAACTCAGGCAACTTCCAAATACGTATCAAGTTTGTATCGGAGCCGGTGTAAATGATCCCATTCGAGATAGCTATGGATAAAATCTGGCCATCTTTTTTAAGGACCGAAGATAGGCATTTATAGGAAGCATCAAGGCTGATGTTGTGGTTTGAAGGATTGGGGTTGAAAGTGCGGAGAGGTGAGGATAAAGGAGAAGTGTGCAGAGAAGGAGTGCTGTAACGAGGTGGGGAGCAATGGAAACCATTGAAAGAGGCTTCTTTGGTGGAGAGGCTTCTCAAGAAGCATTGACCTGTGGCGTCACTTAGTGCAAAAGAGTGGTTTGGGGGAGAGTTTGAAGGGTCTAATGAGGCCATCTTTTTGTGATGAGTTGTTTCTCTTATTGCAAAAGATAAGCAGTTCGGAGGTGAGTTGGGGGAGTCCATTGAGGCCATCTCTCTCTCTCTCCAGTGCAAAGCAATTGAAAGAGCTTTGTAAATGATTTCTGTTGAGTGGTTGGCTATTTTGTTATGGAATAGTTTGCCACCAACTCCTACATTGCCCTTGGTTTTGTCTCCATATCGGATTCCAGTCAATTTTTTCTGCTAGATAAAGGACAAGTCATTGGGATAATAAATTTATATTGGCCTTAGATTTGAGTCAATGTGTCATGTGGTGCTTGTTGCGACACTTGAGTCACATAGTGACTTGTCTTCTCTAAGTCCTTAGTGATTTACTATCGAGTTCCTACGAGAACTTGATTTTGTTTGGGATTCATTGGTTCAGGTCAGAGACTCACCGCATCAAGATTCTTTTTTTTTTAATGGCTAAGGGTGCCATTGGTTGAGAAGGTAGAGTGACCGTGTCAAGATCTTTTTTTTTTTTTTGCTCCTAATTCATGCGGGGAAGATTAGTTCAAGCAATGAAAGCTCTTTTTCTAGGGCAAAATACCCAAATATGCCAAAAAAATTCAAAAATTATAGAAATGGGCCGGGTTGAAAAATATTTACGGGAAAGGGCCATTTCCCCCAAAAACGCGTCCACGTCAGCGCGTTTTTGGGTGATACGGACCAAAGGCGCGCCCTGCAGGACGCGTTTTTGTCCACCTCGCCCAAAACGCGTCCACGAGGGCGCGTTTTTGCTTGGTGGCAAAAAAAGCCCCGTGGCGCACCTTTGGTCAGTATCACCCAAAAACGCTACCGACGTGGACGCGCTGCCAAGCGATATGGTTTTTTTGAAATTTTTGGCCCAATAGTCTCCGGCAAAATAATTTGGAGGAGACGTTTAGTCTCCGGCAAAATAATTTGGAGGAGACGTTTCTGAACAAACAGTGGCCAAAAACAGCATGCGTACTGAAAAGCGCTCCCACGTGGACGCGCTTTTGCTACAGTAGTTTTCGGCAAAATAATTGTGAGGAGACGTTTCTGAACAAATAGTGGATAAAAACGCTTCCAGCAGGGTGCACTTTCAGCATGCATACTGAAAAGTGCTCCCACGTGGACGCGCTTTTGCTACAGTAGTCTCCGGCAAAATTAGGCTATAAATTAGTTAAATTTCATTCTCAGGTTGTATAAGGAAAATTGAGGCAAAGGGAAAAAAAATTGAAAATGAGTGAACATATTAATGCTGTTATTTACTACGATGGTGAAGTTCGTGACACCGAAAATGGCGTTGTTTTCTTATCGGAGAACACAGCGTGAATGAGTTTTAATCGGAACATCGATTTGGTAGAACTACGCAAAAGAATTAGGCGTAAAATATTTGGAACAACGCCAATAAAAGTTCAGTGTATTAAATATAGATTTTGCGCTTCGGTTGATTCGGTAAGATATGATTCGTTCGACATCAAAGGTGCTCGGGGCTTTGAGGCAATGGTGGAGACTCATCTTGCCAGTGGATCACCCTATATGGAGGTATATGTAGAATTTTCATCTCTAAGTGATCTTTCTGCGACCTCGACATCTACTGCCGTTCGAGGGGAATACACGACCCCAAGCCGACACTCTGTAAGTGGGAGGCAAAACACAGAAGTGCCCATGTGCGATCGTAGTATGGAAAACATGACCCCTGCACGACATTCGGTTAGTGGATGGGACATGCATATCTGTCAGTCGACGTCCGATGATAGAAATACGCATTGGGGGACGTCGTCAACTTCTAGTGGTTGGCAATCCATATATGATTGGAATCTTTACGAAAGATGTTTAAGGAGGGATGATATACTCCCGACAACATCCACCGGCGAGGGGCCTTCGTTTGTTGCAGGTTATGGAGGATCGGACGATGAATCCGATGTGGATCCACCTCGGGAGCCAGGTCCTGACGGTGCAGAAGTTGGATTATTTTCTAAACCGGAGCCCGTTCTAATTGTACCTGAAGACGTTGAGGGCGGTTCAGATGAAGAAGAAGAAGATCTGCTATTCAGGGCATACTCGCCTCCAGCCCACATGCATAATGTCGATCTATCTCAAGATGATGCATTGGAGTTTCCTGAACTACCACACCGGTCGCGTGACCGTACAGATTCTTCGTTGAATTCGGAGTAATTAGAATTTGGTAACCAGTTTTCCAACAAGAATACTTTTCTTGCTACATTGAAATAGTACATCATTAAGAACGGGGTTAACTACAATGTGGTTAAATCCAAGCTCGATAAGTTCAAGGCAAAGTGTGCAGTACAAGATGACACATGTTCATGGAAAATCATGGCATCGTTGAGGAAAAGGACAGGGTTGTGGGAGATAAAAAAGTACAAAGGTCGACATACATGTCTTGCCGGTACAGTACCACTATGTCTTCAGTGAGTTCGAATAACAGTAATAATATGTAATGTTGCATTATTTAACGTACTTCGTTGACAGGTGTAACACAAGATCATCCGAAGATGGATTCAGACATGTTGGTTGACATAATAATCCCGACGTTGAAGGCCGATCCAAAGACTATGGTGTCGGCCTTAATTGGCAGTATTCGTAGCCAATTGGGGTACACGCCCTCTTACAGAAAGGCTTGGATAGCCAAGCAGAAGGCGTTAGAAAAGTTACACGGTGGGTGGGACACTTCATATAATGAAGTGTGGCAGTGGTGTCAGGTGCTGGAGAGATATGTCCCAGGCAGCATGACAGACCTTGAAACGGAACCTGCGTACTACAACGATCGTCTGCTCTGTGGATGCGCAGTTTTCAAGCGTCTATTCTGGTCATTTAAGCAATGCCGAGATGCCTTTAAATACTGCAAGCCATTGGTACAAATTGACGGTACCTTTTTGTATGGTAGATATACGCAACGACTATTGCTAGCTGTGGCACAAGACGACTGTGGGAGAATCCTTCCGATTGCCTTCGCAATAACACCGGGGAGTCAGCTGATGACTGGGACTTCTTCCTATCTAGGTTAAGGAGGCATGTTTGCCCCCAACCTGACATATGCGTTATATCGGATCGGGGCCCTGGAATACTTACGGCAATAGAACGCCAGGGAAGCATGTGGTATCGCACATACCATCGATATTGCCTGAAGCATGTTGCATCCAACTACTATGGGCAACATCGATCTAAAAGACAGAAACGGCAAGTGATCGATATGGGTATGAAATATCTATTAATACAATTTCTTTTGAAAAATTCAATTTATTCGCAATTGAAGAGTGGTATGTAATATTCACTAGCAACGTATATTGGCAGGGTACGAGATTAATAAAGACCGTTTTCACGAGATGCTGGCCAGCTTGCGCTCAGATAACGCCGAAGGCGCAAGCTACCTGTGCAATATTCCTTTCGAACGGTGGACACAAGCATATGACGGCGGCCTACGATATGGGCATATGACCACAAACCTTGCCGAATGCATAAATTCTGTTCTGAAAGGAACCCGTCATTTGCCGATTACATCAGTTGTGCGAGAGACATATATTCGGTTAGCGGCACTATTTCCGAAGAGAACAGCGAGTTATAGAGGGCAGATAGAAGGAGGCCATGTATGGAGCCCGGATGTCTTGCAAGAAATCAACAATGGGAAGGCACGGGCGACCACCATGCACACAGTGTGTCACGATCGCGACAACCTATGGTTTCGTGTCACGGAGTTTGACAGACCGAACCAAGGTATTGTTGGCGCCCATTATCGTGTACACTTGACAAATAGGACCTGCGACTGTGGGAAATTTGATGCACTTCGTTACCCATGCGGCCATGTAATTGCGGCTTGTCAGAATCTCCGTCTTGATCCAATGAGATATGTCGACGAAGTGTATAAATTAGAAAACATGTACAATGTGTGGAGACACGTATTCCCACCAGTCCCAGATGAACGTAAGTGGCCATCGGTATCGCTTGCACCATATAAGCTGTTGCCGGATAGACAATTGAGGCGCAAACCAAAAGGTCGACCTTGCTCGTCTAGAATACGCAACAATATGGATATCCGAGAAACAAGCAACCAAAGTCGGCTGTGCGGATGGTGTAGGACCCCGGGGCATACCTCTCGTTCGTGTCCAAATCGGAATAGTTAACCGTGTTCTTAGCTTTTTTGTCTTTTGGTGGCTATGTAATTTCTATTTTTTTGATGAAAACGATGAACTTTTGTACAAGAATCCCTTATTTTATTCAAGTTATTAAATTAAATTACTTAAAATTAAAATTAAATTACATGAAAAAATAAACAACTTCTACTTTATTTAATATATTATATTAAATTAAATTAAATAAAAATAAATAAAAAATAACATTTTCTTTTGTTAAAATAATTAAAATTAAATTACATGTAAAAATAAACAACTTCTACTTTATTTAATTAAATTAAATTAAATTAAATAAAAATAAATAAAAAACAACATTTTCTTTTGTTAAAATAATTAAAATTAAATTACATGTAAAAATAAACAACTTCTACTTTATTTAATATATTAAATTAAATTAAATTAAATAAAAATAAATAAAAAATAACATTTTCTTTTGTTAAAAAAATTAAAATTAAGTTACATGAAAAAATAAACAACTTCTACTTTATTTAATATATTAAATTAAATTAAATAAAATAAAAATAAATAAAAAATAACATTTTCTTTTGTTAAAATAATTAAAATTAAATTACATGTAAAAATAAACAACTTCTACTTTATTTAATATATTAAATTAAATTAAATTAAATAAAAATAAATAAAAATAACATTTTCTTTTGTTACAATAATTAAAATTAAATTACATGTAAAAATAAACAACTTCTACTTTATTTAATATATTAAATTAAATTAAATTAAATTAAATAAAAATAAATAAAAAATAACATTTTCTTTTGTTAAAATAATTAAAATTAAATTACATGAAAAAAAAAACAACTTCTACTTTATTTAATATATTAAATTAAATTAAATTAAATTAAATTAAATCAAATAAAAATAAATAAAAATAACATTTTCTTTTGTTAAAATAATTAAAATTAAATTACATGAAAAAAACAACTTCTACTTTATTTAATATATTAAATTAAATTAAATTAAATAAAAATAAAAAAAATAACATTTTCTTTTGTTAAAAAATTAAAATTAAATTACATGTAAAAATAAAAAATTCTATTACATTAAAAATTACATGTAAAAATTAAAATTAAATTACATGTAAAAATTAAATTACATGTAAAAATTTAAAAAAAATTATATTACAACTAAAAAAAAAAAAAACCAGTCCGAATCAGTGTTGATGCCGGTGGGAACCAGTGCCACACGAGGGCGGTCGACGGTTACGCGCTGGATTCCTCCTTCTTCTGGCTTCCGGCGGGGGTTGTGGAACCTCGGGCGGGGAATCGGGTTCCTCCGGCAGTGGGTCTGGTTCTGGATTTTGCGATGGTGACCCACTCTGATAAAATATTGACGCCGATGGTGTTTGCATAAACCACGGCGGGGGTGACTGCATCCCGAATGGAGAAGGAGCCTGGCAGAAAGAAGTGCTTCCCGACGGCGCCTCCTCTGAACCCACATGCGACGCCGTCGGCGGCGACCATCGGTGGCGGGCAGTAGTCGATGTGACTCGAACCCGGCCATGGCCTCCAACCTGGGCTATGACTGGGAAACTGAAACATATATGGGTTAGGAGGATACATAGAAAGGGAAGGGTACGCACTTGGCATGAACGGTAGATGCTGTGATATCGGTGTTGTCGGCTGAACTGATGGGCTCGGTGACTGTGTCGGTGCTGTTGCTGGGCTCGGTGACTGTGTCGGCGCTGATGATTGCCCCGCCGCATCACCCCTTCTCCTTGGATGTAAAGGGGCCCGAAGTTCCCTTCGCTCTCGAAGTTGCCGTCGCCTTTCTTCTTCCGACAACATATACGGCTTGCCATGGATCCTAAACCATGGCATGTACTCCGGCACACATGCTAACTCCGGAACGACTATCGCTTCCCGGTCAGGTATATAGTCATATCGGTTCTCCCACGTCTCGATATGTTCTGACCAAAATCTTGGCCAATTCTGTGTGTTTGCCGTAAGTCTACTTTGTGCTCATCATCGAGCACCTCCGGTGGCACGGGAATCGGTTGCCGAAATCTGAATTGCCGCAGAACCTGATCTGCCTGCTGCATCTCCACGGTCGCGTAGATGATCAATGGGACCTTTACATGCCAACCGTTCGGATTTTGGAGGAACTCCTTCGGAATTACTGCACGAATTTCTGGCTCATCGTACGGTGTCCATTCAAACTATATTAACATTACGAAAATTTTAGTTATATACGTAATATTAGACACTACATACGAAATACTAAATTATAATAACAAAAGTCGAAACTTACTTGTGATTCCGACCTTTGGTCCAACAGGAGCCGTATATCCTCAAGCGAGTTAGGTATTCCAACATGACTCGCCGAATGGTTCCACCTAATGAAATAAACTTTAGCATGCAATTATACTATAAATTTATGAAATACTTGTAAAATATAATATTAAATTTACCTCGTTATCAGTGGGAATGAATATGGGTGGTCGAGTCGAGGGCGTAAAAATGGAAATCGAAACCATGCCCATGACTGCAGTAGTGATAGGCAACCTCCGATTTTTGCTTTTCTCCCGGTACAACCTCGACAGCACGGCAGACCCCCAACTCAATTCACCGGCTGCTCTGAAATCAACAAGTTTCAGGAGCCATCTCCGGGGGACGAGGTTTCTAGAGAGGTCCGGCATCAGATAGCCTCCAATTATTTGAAGAATGTATGCTCGAGCATACCGTATTCTTTCTACTTCGGTCGAATCTTTGTTCGGCTCCGGGAATGTGTCTCGTAACCACGCCATATCGATCCGAGCTCCTCGAATTCTATCCGGAATGGCACCCAGAAGCTCGTAGTATACGACCATCCAATCGGTAGATGTTACGGACCCGGTGACTACCGACCCGTCCACCGGTAATCCCAACTGCAATTGCACATCTTCTAGAGTGATTGTATACTCTCCGCATGGCAGATGGAAAGTGTAGGTCTCGGGTCTCCACCTCTCAATCAACGCGCTGATCAAAGGCGGGTCCAACTTGAACCCTCGGCCTATCGTGGCCACATGCCAAAAACCCGCTTCCCGCAGGTAATTCTCGATCAACGGCGATGGGGGACCATGCATGTTGCGAATATAACATTCCAACACCCGATCTACAAACTGTTTAAAAAATAATAAAATTAAAAATTAATTAAAATTGCATAATTTGAAAAAAAATTAAAAAATATTGAAAAATTAAAATTAAAACTTACCATTTTCATTTGCTCGACGGCGTTGTGTTTGTCACCTAGGCGAAGTAATTCCCCGGCCATTGTAATTCGCTTCAAAATTTTCTGAAAAAAATATTAAAAAAATTATAAAGGGCTTTTTCGTAAATAGAAAAGGACTATTTCGAAATTTGAGCGTAAATTTCAAGGACCTTGAGAGAAAATTGAGAGAAAATTGAGAGAATATTGAGAAAGGATTGAAATTGAAGAAAATAAAGGGTGGGGGTTTTTATAGTTTTTTTTTTCTGACCATTGGGGAGCCAACGGTCAAAAAAATTTGACCGTTGGGACCAAAGCGCGCTACTGCGGGGCGCGTTTTTGTCCACCTCAGCAAAGCGCGCCTACGTGGGCGCGTTTTTTGCTGAGGTGGACAAAAACGCGCCTCGCAGCGCCTGCTTTGGGTCAGATCACCCAAATACGCGCTAACGTGGACGCGTTTTTAGGGGAAATGGCCCTTTCCCGTAAATATTTTTCAACCCAGCCCATTTCCGTAATTTTCGAATTTTTTTGGCATATTTCGGTATTTTGCCCCTTTTTCTTTGTCATAAAATTAGGTTTACTAGCTTCTCAAGGCTTGGTCTGGTATGAGATCGTCGTCCCTAACCGCCTTTTTTTTTTTCGGGTAACTGCATTTAAGGTTTTGTTGGCCTTTATTTCTACGAGACTTATCCTTTTACTTTTATGAAAAGAAATAAAATTATAAAATTATAAAATTATTAATATAATAATATTTTAATATACTAAATTAAAATATAAAAAAGCTTTAATACAATTGACATGGTTGTTGATTTAGAAGGATCTTGGATAAAATTAGATATTGTATTAAAAAAATTATAATATAAAATTATATTTATATTTTATGAGTTTTATATTTAACTTATCTTATCTATCCACATAATTTTCAATATTATATTATATTTTAAATTAAATTAAAATATTAAATTTGCTAAAAAAGAGCTTATCTTAAAATGTTAAAAATTAAAATCTCACACACGCACACAAATATTCCATTTTTTTTTGTTTTTATCTCCAACAACTGTAAACGGGCATGAACTGTCTATCCTCCTCATATAAATGAATTTCAACAACAATACACATCCAAATAAAAAAGTTAAAGAGATATCACTTTAGTTTTTCATTTTCTAATATATCACAACCACTATAGAAATGAAATTAATTGAAAGAACCTCTAAAAGTTTTCTGAAAAATCACATATAATTTATAAGAAGAACGAAATAAATAGGAATGGGTGGTTACTATTAAACAGGTTTGGATGGGCGGTGCGCGTTTACCTGCGGTTAGTATAAAAATAACGATAACGGTGAGATTTGATAATGTAACAATAGTATAGTGTGAGACAAAAAGTAAACTAAACGTACAACACCCCACTCCACCGCCCATCTAAACTCGCCCTTAATCTCCCACTAGTCAAAAGTTCTAGTACTAAATATATAAGATTATTTAATTTTGTATTATGAAATTAAGAACCACGAATATATGTAACATATTTGTTTAATAAATAAAGATTCTAATAATGATGTAATTGTGTATTTTTTTTTAAACTACAAGGGCTGGGTGTATTTTATTTATACCTTAAGGATAACTGTTTTTTACCCAAACTTTTATTTATTTTTATTTTTAAAATTTTATATCTACTTTTAAAGAGTAAATATAAATGTAAGGATTAAATTAACGATTTTTTTTTTTATAAATTTGTTCTACTTTTTTATTTTTTATTTTTATAAATGGTGTGTTAGCAACACTAATGACAAAACTTTGGTCTTGTATGCTTGGCAATCACCTAGTGAAGGTTAGTTCAAACCAAATATAGATAAGGCGTCCAAGGGTAATTCAAAAAAAAAGCGAGTGCAGGTGCTCTTATTCAAGACCACAACAAGGATGGGGTAATTGGAACTTTTCACCACATTCCAAGAGCGACGTGGAAGCTAAGTTATGGACTCTTACGAATGGACTTGTTATGGCAAGAGACTTGAACTTAGAGATAGAAGTTGGTGCTACTACTATCATATATTTTATGTCTAATGAAAATATTTATAATATCATTTTATCTCATTTGATGGATGGATGCAAGATGATCCTCCATACTATAAATTCTAAATCCTTAAGATATGTATTTCAAGAAAGAAACACGTACGTCAATGTCGTAGCTCGGATGGGGAGTGATTTCCAACCTCTACCTCTTTGGATGTTTTTTACTTTTATCACTTACTTTGTCACTCTTTCTCTTTTTGTTTAGTATTTTTCTTTACCTGTTGTTCCTACTCTCTTTTTTTCTTTTGTAAGTAGATGAAATATCCTTAAGGAAGACGTCGAAGATGCTTCAAACATAGTTTTTATATTTTTCTATTTTTGCTTAAAATCTCCCAACATTCTCTATCGGTTCTCATGATTAACTGAGATGATTATCATTTTGCTATTTTATTGTTGTCTAGATGAACCCTTCTTTCGAACCATACTAATGGAATTATTTGTCGTTTAGTAAATTTCGTTTCAAGTCTTCGTGACCCTAAAAGTGAAAGTATCAATTGTGTGATCTAGTATATATAAATTAAGTACTTTTAAAAATATATCTAAACTATCTTGTTTTTTTTAGTCAAAACTATCCTTTTATTAATATGACATATGCAAATAAAATTTGATACTATAGAAGGTAAGATATCATGTTATTGACATCGGTATAACACCTCATAAGTCATAACATGCAATGCTACCATTTA
Source organism: Gossypium bickii (assembly GCA_025503065.1). NCBI lineage: Eukaryota > Viridiplantae > Streptophyta > Magnoliopsida > Malvales > Malvaceae > Gossypium > Gossypium bickii. The sequence continues at coordinate 43,568,572 of CP106713.1, forward strand.
AATGTATATAAAATCCATACTAATAATAAGCCTCAAGTCATTTTCAATATTTTTAAAATAAAATTTTCTCTTATCGTTAGAGTTTAAACGATGAATAGATGACTAACCTCCAAGAAACTAATACAAGATTAAGCAAACTTCAACGGCTAAATTCTTGATTTCATTTATAATTCTGTTAATATTTGTTATTCTGTTAAAACATTGTGTTTTGGTTATTATTAATGAAACAATGCGTATTGGGGAGGGGGTAAATGCTAGAGTTAAACGACTCGTTTTAGATGTTAGTGAGATAGTGCGTATGGGGGGTAGGTCAGGCTGTCTCTTAGTACCATTATTCACCCTTATTAGCCAATCCATTCAGGGGAGGTAGTTAAGCAAAAATACACACAGTTTTTCTTCCTCAAATTTCTCTTTCTTTTTTTTTTTTTGGTTTTCTTCTCCCAAATTCTCATCCACTCTTCGATCTTCATTATTCAAATCCTCGATCTTCATCAAAGGTATTAGAGACTCGTGTTCCTCATGGCCAATGATGGGGTGACTACTCGATTGCAGAAGGACTTAGGGTCGTTGCAGCATGAGCTGTCCCAGCTTGATAGCAAGTTTGACACTAAGTTGGATATCAAACTGGATGCACGCTTTAAGGAGTTTCGTGATGAAATCAAGGGAGAAGTTCGAGGTGAAATCTGTTTTGAACTGCATTAATTTTTTGTCCAGTATTTTGGAACACTATCAAGATCAACCCAAGATCGAGGAAAGTGTATTTTGGGCACCCCACAACTTGGTTTTCCTCCTAATGAAGGGCTTGTGGTTTTACCCACTGTGGATCTAAACTATTCGAACATTCATTCTCGCACCAGTTCTGGAGATATTTTGATTAGGGCATTTTAGTTAACTTGTCTTCAATTCGGCGATACTAACTTTCGTGGTTGGTGGTCTAAGTTAGAACAATTCTTTGAAGCTGAGAACGTGGAAGAGATGACCAATTTCTGAACAGTGGTGTTGCATTTGGATAGACAAGCATTGGAATGGCATTACTTCTTTGCTCAACGACATGAGGGTTTTCAGCGCCTTACATAGGATGTGTATGCTTGAGCTTTGCAAGAGCGGTTTGGATCTCACAGACAGTTGGATCCCATGACTGAACTCGTGGCTCTTAAGCAAATAGGTTCTGTAGACCACTATAATGATCAATTTGTGAGTATTGAATCAACTACATTTTTCAGACAGCTATGCCTTAAGTGTGTTTATGTATAACCTTAAATCAGACATTGGTCAATACTTGATATTGTTCAAACCTACTTCACTAACAGAAGGGTTTACCTTAGCTCTAGAAATTGAAGATATGTAGGACCTATACCAAGGAAAAATACTCTTATGGGTAGTGAGTATTCACCTAAACCCATATTGCCTATTGTTAAAAGATATAACGAGAATGTGTCTTCTAGTTCTCTTAGGGGCTATCATATTGCCAAAAACCCTACTAAAGCCTTTTCTCAGAGTGAAATGGAAGAAAGAAGAAAGAAAGGTATCTGTTTTTGGTGAACTGCCAAGTACACCTCAGGACATAAATGTGTTAAGTCACAATTGTTTCAGTTGGTTATTGAAGCTTCGAGTGAGGGGGACATTAAGCCAAAAAATTCAAATTCTGAGGAGTTCCAAGACTATTCAAAGAATCATGAATCTTCCGAGGGAGAAGTTGATTACGTTTCACCTGTATTGTCCTTACATGCACTCAATGGTTCACAGGGCCATAATACAATACGACTGTCAGCTACTATTGGATCCTATGAAGTCATTATTCTTGTTGATTCAAGTAGCACCCACAACTTTGTGGATTGTCAATTGATGAAAAGACTACACCTTCTTGTGGATTTTTCTTGCAGACTCAAGGTGATGGTTGCCAATAGAGTTCAGCTCATAAATCAATGGGTGTGTAAGTTAGTGTTATGGGAGGCCCAAGGGTACAAGTTCTTTACTGATTTCATGATTCTTCCAGTTAAAGTATATGATTTAGTACTTGGGTTCAATGGTTACTTTCATTAGGGTCTATTGTATGGAACTTCTCCTCATTGACTATGCAGTTTGAGTACTTTGGCACCACATGCATTCTTCAGGGCCTTTTACCTAGAGGACTAAATGAAATTAATGGTGCTCAACTATCTAAATGCTTTAGTGTCTTGTGGCAGGGTTCTAGTTGTTTACTACTTCTGAGCAAACCACTTTAACACTATCTGATAAGGCCCTGAATAATGATATTGAATTGTTGTTAATTGAATTTGAAGATGTCTTTCAGATTCCTATTGGTCTTCCTCTTATCAGACTACAAGACCACAGAATACCCCTATAGGATGAGACACAAGTAGTCAAGATCAGACCTTATAGAAACCATGCTATTCAAAAAAATGAGATTGAACGACTTATCAAAGAAATGCTCGATTCTGGCATTGTAAGGGACAGTAATAGTCCTTTTGCTTCACCTATTCTCATCATCAAGAAGAAAGATGACAGTTGGAGACTTTGTGTGGACTATAGACAACTTAACCAGTTGATTGTTAAGGACAAATTCCCTATTCCTATGATTGATGAACTTTTGGACGAATTGGATGCAACAATTTATTTTACTAAGCTTGATTTAAGGTCTAACTATCACCAAATTCGGATGTAGGAAGGGGATGTTTCATATGACAACATTTCACACTCATAAAGGGCGTTATGAGTTCTTGTCATGCCCTTTGGCTTGACCAATGCCCCTTTCACCTTTCAATCTCTCATGAATAGTATTTTTAAACCACTGCTTAGGAAGTCAGTCATGGTCTTCTTTGATGACGTCCTCATCTATTCAGTTGATTGATCTCCACATTGGTTTGCACAGTCTTTTAAAAAGGCTATGAAGGATGCAGGATAGTGTGATACTATGCAAAAGAAGATTTCTACTCTGAAAGATAATGACACTTGGTCTATGGAAACACTTCCTCTTAGAAAGAAAGCACTAGGTAGTAAGTGGGTGTACAAGATTAAATATAACTCCGATGGAAGTATTGAGAGACTTAAAGCTCGTCTTTTTATTTTTGGTATTCATATAGTAGAAAGTATTAACTATAATGAAACTTTCACACTTGTGGCCAAAATGGTGACTATTCGAGCTTTCTTAGCTATTGTAGCTTTGAAAAATTGGGAGTTACATCAAATGGATGTTCATAATGCCTTCCTGCATGTTGGTCTTGATGAAGAGGTTTACATGAAGCTTCTTCCAGGTTTTTCTCCAAATAAGCTTGGAATGCTTTGTCGTTTGTGCAAGTCTTTGTATGGGTTGAAATAGACTCCTCGGTGTTGGTTTGCAAAGCTTGTTACTCTATTGAAAGGTTATAGATTTCTTCAATCATATTCTAATTATTCTCTCTTTACATACACTAAGGGATTTGCACGCATTAATGTGCTGGTTTATGTTGATGATTTGCTTATCTTTGAGAACGATTCTGCTGCTTTGAAAACTTTTAAAGGGTATCTCAGTTCTTGTTTCCATATGAAAGATCTTAGTGTTTTAAAATATTTTTTATAGATAGATGTAGCTCGTAGCTCTTTGGGGTTATTTCTTTGTCAAAGGAAATATGTACTTGATATTATTTCGGAGGTCGATCTTTTATGAGCAAAGCTCACAGGATCACTAATAAAGCAAAATGATAAATTAGCACATGCTAAAGGGACAGTTTTGTTTGATCCTGAGTTGTATAGATGGTTAATGGGTCATTTGATTTATTTGGAAATGACCAGACTTGATTTGGCATACTCAGTTTATGTCTTATCCCAATTTATACATGAGCCAAGGCAGGAGCATTGTGACACGGCTCTGTGTGTTGTTCGATACTTGAAAGACTCTCCTAGCCAAGGGATTCTTTTGAGATCTGATAGTGATTTGTCCTTGAAAAGATGGTGTAATTCAAATTGGGCTACTTGTCCATTAATTCAACATTCACTTATTGGTTGGCTTGTCTTTCTAGGACAATGATGATCACTAAACTAACGATAATTACGACAAAGGCAAACGCACCTATCGAATAATAGTATAGCTATGGTGAGTAGGGAATATCGTATCCACGAGGACTAAAAGTACTAGTAATTATCATTTTTCTATTATTTATCCGATTAATTGAAAGAATTGTTTTTAATCTAAATTTACTAATCTAATTTAACTAAGAACGCAACAGAGAATGAAATAGGGAAATAAAAGAAGATAACCAATGAGATAGACAATATCCAATAAAGAATCCACCTAGACTTCACCTATTGTTATTATGAATCTGAATTAAACAATTTATTCACTTGTGTCTTGATCCATGGAAATCCCTAAATTATGTTAATATCTCTTTTGAGAGTAAATACAACTGACTCTAGGTTGATTAATTGAAATATCTTTCTAATTAAAATCTCTATTGTCATATTAACTTGATCTATGGATTCCACTATTAGATTTGACTCTAATCTGGTATATTTATGTCGTCCTATTTTTAGGATTACAAGCAACTTCACTCAATTATGCTAGATCTACTCTTAAACATGGACTTTTTCTCCACTGAAATAAGCACATTAAACATGAATTAATATACTAAAAATATTAAAACACGAAATAAGCATACATAATTAAGAACAAGAATCAAGTATTTATCATGTAAATCAGAGATCAAATAATAAGATTCATCATAGGTTTCATCTTCCCTAGGTATCTGGGGAATTTAGCTCATAATTTGGAATGAAAACATCTCAAAATTAGGATAACAACAAAACATAAAGGAACTCAATAAAACTTTTAACGAAATTGAATGGAGATATTCAATCTTGAAGGAGATCCGCTTCTGAGTTGAATCTAGTGGCGCTCTTCGAGTCTTTTCTTCTTTATTTTCTACGTGCCCTCTTAGGTCTTCTTCTAATTGGTATTTATAGACTTAAGAATGCTCAGAAAGCCTAAAAATTGGGGTTTTCCTGTGTTTACAAAACAAGGTACGAAATCGACACGGGCTGGCGCATGGGCATGTGGCCAGCCTATGTAGCTCAAACAGTCATGTAGCCAGCCCGTGTGGAAATGCCCAGGCCGTGTGGATACTGAAAACAACTCTTTTTGCCCGATTTTGGCTTGTTTTTCGCTTCTTTCGCTCCCCTATGCTAATGTAAGTATAGAAACATGAATTTAAAGAATCAGGAGCATCAAATTCACTAATTTACATAATAAATCATCCAAAAATGCATCAAGAATGGGATTAAAAACATGTTACTTTTATGGCTTATCAAATATCCCCACACTTAAGCGTTGCTTGTCCTCAAGCAAAATCCTTAACTCACAATTAAAAATTAATTTTTCTCAACTTATAATTCTCATTAATAATGTTTCTAAATAATTCACAAATAATCATACATTGATAATTCAACTAAAAGAGCACTCAAGATTCAAACAATCCAAGTTGACCATTTTTAAAGCATGAAAACGTAGGTATTTCCCTTATCTAAGTAATTACCTTTAATTCAAAATTGACAAGAATTTACATCCTCACTAAAGATTCACTCAAATCACTCAAAGTGTTTAAAGTTCAAGAGTAAGCACTCAATAGTCAAACATGAAAAATTATTACCATGGGCTTGCATGAAAATCAAATCTCCACCACTATAAAATGATATGATACACAAATCAAAAGGTCTTTTAAGAGGTTGTAATGGGGCTTGATCGTGTCTATGAACGTTTTAATATTTATATAATGAATGATCGAGCCTAAAAACTAACTATCACCATGATTGAGGCAAGCGCACCTATCGAACAGTAGTATAGCTTAGTGGCAAGACCGGAATGTCGAACCCAAGGGAACAAAAAATACTAGTACTGACTTTCTTTTTATTATCTAGCCTAAAATAAATGGGATTGATGTTTATCTAACTAATTTCTATGCTAAGGATGCCAATACACAGAGAATGAATTGGGAAAATACTTTTGAGAAAATCAATTGATTAAGACAATACCCGAGGAAGAATCCACCTAGACTTCACTTGTTATTTAACTCTGAACCAGACGATTTATTCACTTGACTTGATCCATCGGATTCCCTAATTTATATTATTATCTTTCTCAAGACTAATAACATCTAACCCTAGGTTGATTAATTGAAATCTCTTTATAATTAAAACCCCCTAGTGTTGCATTAACTTGATTTATGGACTTCCATATTAGGTTTGACCCCAATTCGGCAGATATTCGTCATCCTATCTCTAAGAGTGCGATCAACTCTGCTTAATTATGCTAGTTCTACTCTTAAATAGAGACTTCTGCTTCTTTAAATAAGAACATCAATACTTGAATCAATATCGTGGAATATTAAAGAAAGAATTAAGAACACATAATTAAGAACAAATCAAGTATTTATCATACAGTTCAGAAAACAATAACAAGATCCGTCTTAGGTTTCATCCCCCTCAGGTATTTGAAGGGTTTAGTTCATGTTTATAAAAGAATACATCTTATAAGAAATTAAACAACAAAATATAAAGAAAAACCCTAAAAACCCCTGAAGGAAATTGAAGGAAAAATCCTCAGTCTTGAGCGTGATTCCGGCTTTTGAGATGGATCAACTAGCTTTCTTCGAGTAATTCCATATATTCAGCCCTCTCTGGCTTTGCCCCCCTTTTTAGGTCACACTTAGGGTGTTTATAAAGACTTCGGGATGTCTAAGTAACCTTTTTTGCGTAAAATTAAAACGGGTCACGGCAGGGACATTCCCCGTGTGAATCGAGTCTAGAGTCGTGTTCAAGTCTACTAAAGTGGCACAGCCGTGTGATGAACTTCGGGCCGTGTTGATTTCTTACTTTGGCCCATTTTTTCCGTTTTTGGCCTGTTTCTCGTTCTTTTCATCCTCCTATGCTCTCTTGAGTATGAAGCATGAAATTAAAGGATTAGGAGCATCAAATTCCATAATTCAAGGGATAAATCATCCAAAAGTATGCCAAATGTGGGATTAAAATATGTATATATTATGGTTTATCAAATACCCCCACACTTAAGCATTTGCTCGTCCTCAAGCAAAATCCTCAACTCACAATTAAAATTCATTCTTCTCAACTTATAACTCATATCAATAATGTTTCATAATAATCAATAAGTAATCATACATCGAGAATTCAACTAAAAAAACATCAAATTTTCAAACAATCCAAGTTGAGCATTTTATTCATGAAAACATAGGTATTCCCCCTTATCTAAGTAATCACCTTTGATTCAAAATATCACAGAGTTAACATCCTCACTAAGGATTCACTCAAATCACTCGAAGTGTTTAAGAGACAATAAATTAAGCACTCAATAGTCAACATGAAAAGTTATTACCATAGGCTTGCAAGAAAATCAAATCTCCACCACTATAAATTGAGATGATACACAAATCAAAAAGTCTTCACAGGGTTGTAATGGGGCTTGGGGTTAAGGTGTGGATAAAGCTAAATTAAAGGGTTAAAATCAACATTGAATTGATGAATTACTTGACTAGAAAAATAGACTAAAATTGAATAATTACATCAATAAAAAAATTCATTACTAATAACACGAGCTTTTTCTTAAAATGTGAAATTAAATGTATAAGCTCAAATAACATAGAACTAATAATGAATATACTTTATATATTTTTTTAAGAACAAATCAAGTACATACAGTAATAAGAATTTAACAACTGAAATGGAAAACATAGTTAGGCAACTTCTCAAATCAAATCTCGATAAAAAGGTTAATACAATAGGAAGAATTCTTAATGAATAAAAAAGAGTAAGGCTTGGGTTAATATTAAGGGTAAATCAATGAATGGTTTATTAGGATCAAAGAGGTTCACTAGGGGTTAATTATGAAGGTAGGCTTTTTAGGAAGTAAGTGGGTTAAATCCTAGGCGTCTTTATCATCTCAGTATATCAAATCAAAAGTGTGGTCTTGACATGCATCATTGAAGCAAGTTCTAGAATAACAAATCAATATTGACTCACTCAAAGCAACAATAAAAGTGAGCAAGAAAAGAAAATGCTCTCAAAGGCTCAAGATCTCATAGAAATTATGGTTTTTGATGTCAACCCTGTGAACTTCAAACTTTAAGATAATACCTAAACTTGGGAAAACAACCTAGCAAATTTTCAATTTTCAAAAATCAACTTATCATGCTTGATTCTCTAAAGCCTTCAAGTTTAAACAATTAATGCACAACTGCCTATGTTTTAATTCAAGACATATCAATAAAAATCATAAATCAATCAGAATTTGTTCCAATAGTGATATGAGAAAGTGACTTGAGAAAAAGACAAAATTCAGGGATTTAAGAATAATGTAAAAAGTTAGGAACTTTTAAAATTCACCTCCCCACACTTAAGTTGTACGTTGCCCTCAATGTACAAAGATATTTATTCTAGAGATTAATAGAATGATATCATAAAAGAGAGGGAGAAGTGAAACTTCCTGAATTTTGGGTGGATTCCTTGAGTTGGAAGTGTGGAAACTTGATTCGGAGGTGTAAGATAAGTTGGAGGATGCATTGCAGATTTTCCTTATTAGACTTGGGTATTCCAGAGTGCTATTTTAGGCTTTTTAACTGCGATAAAATCAGTGGGTTCTTTAGAATGTAAGGATTACTCAAATTTTGCCAAAAGATGTAAATTGGGTAATAGTGATTATGGAACCTAAAAATAACTAAAATAAACATGAGTCAAAAATAAAAATAAAAATAAAAATAAAAATAAAAATAAAATTAATATTTTAAAAATTAAAGGAAAATAACATCGCCAGATGGCTCGCAAGGTGGGGGCGGCGATGAAATGTGAAGGTGCTGACATATCTGGTGGAGGGTGACATCGATGTGATCGAAGCACTAGAAGCATTGCTGTTCAAATCGTGTTAGGCGCTCAGATATGTCCGAAAGAAAAGCTGCCGTATGAACTGGGAGATGGCTCGGTGGTAGCTCCTCATGTGGTGGGGGACATCGTCAGTAATATCCTCAGGATCCTCCTCCTCGATGGCATGTGCTAGACGATATTAGGGAGGATAGATTCCACGACGAATCTTGATCATACTCATGTTTATCATGATCAAGATGCCCTATGGAGACATCTGGCCTATCAAGATGAGGGAAGATGATTGTGTCGCAGTGTTGAGGAGACCAAAGTGTCTCGCTAGGCGTGTCACATAGGGTCCCATAGAAATGACCCCCTTACGGTACCGCTCCGTCTGATGCTGGATGGCGAGAGCGATGAAGTAGGTAAGGTCGAACACACGGTCGTGCGCCATGTTCCATAGAAAATAGGCGTCGTGGGTATTAACGACGCCGGTGCTTTCGGTCCTTCTTGTCAATGTATGTGCGAGGAGGGCATGGAGGTACCTCAGTGATGGGGGAAGAGCGATCACCTTGGAGCAACTAGGATCGTATGTTGCTGAACCTGAAACCAATGCCTGCCAACATTCGGAAGGTGAATAGTAGATCTAGCGGTGAAGAGTGTCGAGTTCATTCCCCTCCATGAACTCTTCTGTGTAGAGTCCCAAAGCGACTCCAAATTCAAGGACACTCATTTTACGAACCATACCTCCTAGGCAGAGCTGTATGGTGCCTGGGTCATTTCGTCATCACCACATGCAAATGAAAAGTAGAGCAAAACTCTAATGTTAGTTCAAGGTATGTGCGCTCAACAATATTAAAGAACTGCTCCCAAGGGTTGGTGGACAATAGGGCCCAAACGGTATCAGCAAGTTGTACTTACTCCAGGGCAGCCTAGTCGACGCATTTGCCTGCATTGATAGGTTGTGCTCGTAGAATCTGAAAAAGTTCCTCTTGATGTCCCAGATGAAACTGTAAGAATGGGTGTCGCACTTCGGCAAATGCACTTACCGATGATGAACCGAGCCCCTTTCATTTGTTTCGAAGCAGGGACTGCGATTTTCTTGTCAGGAAGAAGACATTATGTTCTTGCAAAATAGAGTAAAAAACATCATCCCATATGTTGTCATAATGATAGTACCTATGAATCCAAGATTACAATCTCATGATATTAACAATGAAAATTTTTCCTAAATATTCTCCTAATACTAGAGGTTCAAGGAATTCAAATATTAGAGTTAAACTATCCATAACACTTAAGTAAACATCAGTATTGAAAATAATTATCAAGAATGAATACTAAAAATTTAAAGGAATAAATTTAAGATCTAAAAAAAAGCATGGAATAAATAGGATTAAGCAATAAAGTAGAGAGTGAAGCGAGAGGATAGAGTGGACCGACGGAGGCGTGGAGACAGCGCACGATCGTGGAGGGATAACGCATGGATGTGTGCTGCAGCAAGGTGGCCGTGGGGACGAAGAAGAAGGGGGAAGGGGAGTAGAAGGGAGGAGGTGCCGACGGTGGTGGCCGAACTGAGTAGGAGAGGGGGAAAACGGCTAGGGTTTTAGAGAGAGTGATTTGGGGAGTAGATGGATAGTGGGTTGGTTTAAATAGGAAATAGGGCGCACAGGCGTGGCGTACGCCTGTGTGACTCGTTTTTAGCCAATGTGTTTCAAAAATTAAGGTTGTGGCGTACCTGGTTTGCGGCTCACGCTCATGTGCTGTGGGCGTGTTGTCCTACACGGCCGTGCTGAGCTTCGTTCGCTTCTCTCACGCCCGTGTTATAGGTCCCATGCCAGTGTTATTTTGATAAGTTCGGCCACGGTTTCAAGGCACGGACGTGTTGCACGTTCGTGTCGTTTTAACAGTATCGGCCTTTGTCCAAAGACACGCCCGTGTCATTCTTGCCCATGCTGATGTACCTACTCATGGTGTCTACACGGCCACGGTCATGCTCGTGTGTAAGGCCGTGTGGTAGGGAAATCTGTATTTTATTAACGTGGTTAGTTTGTAGTTAGATGCTAAAAATGAAAAATATGAAAATTAGTAGGGTTAGTGCTCGGGTTGCCTCCCGAGAAGCGCTCGTTTAAAGTCTTAAGCTAGACTTACCTTTCATTCGCATAGTCATGATGGTTTGAGGAGTTGAAACTCCTCTCCCTTGCTATCAATTGTATTAAAATAATGTTTTAGACGAGTACGATTTACCTTGAAGGTGCCAAATTGAGAATGTGTTACCTCGACTGTACCGTATGGGTAAGTATTAAGTACCGTAAAATGAGTTATTCCATTAGGTCCAGAAGTGGCAACACAAGGATCTGAATTATCCATTAGCACTCGGTCTCCAACCTTGAAGTGGTTTGCTTCATCTTTAAGTTTGTTATGGAGTTGTCTCAGTTTTGCTTCGTGTATTTTTAGTTTCTCCTTGTAATGTGTCTTCTACTCGTCTAGTTCATCGATCTGAAGCCTTCGTTCCTCATGAATTATTTCCTTGTTGGCACGAGGTCTAGGATGTGGCTCAGATGTGTAATTTCGCAGTTCTTCCTGAAAAGAAGGTTGAACCAAATGGTTATTAAAAGAATTTATGTTTTCACCTTTATCACTCGATGTCCTAGCCGAGTCAAGAGCCTGAAGAGTGATCGTCTCGTCACCTACACGTAGTATGAGTTCACCTGTACCAACGTCAATTTTAGTTCCAACAGTTGCTAAAAAGGGTCTTCCTAAAATTAAAGGAACATTATTGTCCTCATCCATGTCTAAAACGACAAAGTCTACCAGGAATATAAATTTATCAATTTTCACGAGTACATCTTTAATTATACCCCTAGGAATTCTAATTGTTTTATCAGCTAATTGAATGCTCATCCTAGTTTGTTTAGGTTTCCCAAGACCTAGCTGTTTAAACATTTTATAAGGCATAACATTTATGTTCACCCCTAGATCAGCTAAAGTATTATTAACAGATAGGCTATCAATTAAGCACAGAATTGTAAAACTTCCTAGATCTTTTAACTTTTGTGGTAGTTTATTTTGTAAAATTGCTGAGCACACTGCATTTAGCTCCACATGCAATGTATCGTCGAACCTCCTTTTGTTTGTCAGAAGCTCTTTTAAAAATTTCCTTGAATTGGGCATCTGCAAAAGAGCTTCAAGAAATGGTAAGTTAATATGTAATTTCTCTAGAAGTTTAGGAAATTTACTGAATTGTTCATCTGTACAGTCTTTCTTTGTCGCATTGGGGTATGGCACACGAGGTTGGTACTCTTTAATGATAGGTTTCTGTGTATCGTGGCTTACCTCAATCTTACCTTTATTGACCACAGGTTCTTGCCTTGGTTCAGATTTAGATTCCGCTAACCCTTCTTCATCGCATACTGTGATGGCGTGAAGTTGCTCCCATGGGTTAGGTTCGATGTTGCTTCGCAAGCTACCTTGTGGTCATTCTGAGATCAGCTTAGCAAGCTAACCTAGTTGGTTTTCGATCCCTTGAATCGATGCTTGCTGGTTTTTGAGGGTTGTTTAGGTGTTTTGGAAGCGTGTTTCTGACACGGCAATAAATTTCGTAAGCATCTCTTCGAAGTTCGGATTTTTCTCCTGTGGGTAGGGTTGTTGTTAGAGGCCTGGAGGGGGTTGTTATCTTTGATTTCCTTGACCACCCCATGAGAAATTGGGGTGGTTCCTCCAACCTGGATTTGAAGTATTACTATAAGGGTTATTTTGAGGTCTAGAATTATTACCCATATAGTGAACTTACTCATTTTCAGCTCTCGGGTTGTAAGGTGGATATTCTGTATTGCTCATCCCTCATCCATTCGTATCGTACTGTATAACTGGATGTACCTGTGAAGAACCATATAGACCATCAATCCTTTTATTCAAAAGCTCTACCTGGTTTGATAGCATAGTGACTGCGTCGACGTTGAAAACACAGGCAGCTTTTGTCGGCTTTGTCCTCATGACTTGCCACTGATAGTTATTCAGTGACATCTCTTTAATAAATTCGTAAGCCACTTCAGGGGTTTTGTTATTTAGGGTTCCACCGGCGGCTGCATCAATAAGTTGCCTAGTTGAGGGGTTCATACCGTTATAGAAGGTTTGAACCTGTAGCCATAATGATAGCCCATGATGAGGGCAAATTCTTAGTAAATCCTTGTATCTCTCCTATGCATCGTAAAGTGTCTCTAATCCATCTGCACAAAAGAAGAAATATCATTCCTCAACTTAGCCATTTTAGCCGGTGACAAATATTTTAATAAGAACTTTTCAGTCATTTTTTCTCATCTGGTGATTGATCCTCGTAGTAATGAGTTCAATCACTGTTTAGCTTTGTTCTTCAACGAAAAGGGAAACAACTGAAAATGAATGGCATCGTCAAAAACGCCATTTATTTTGAAGGTGTCGCAAAATTCCAAGAAATTTGTCAAGTGATTATTTGGATCCTCATCCTGCAAACCATCAAACTGAACAAACTATTGAATCATCTGTATAGTGTTAGGTTTTAGTTCGAAATTATTTACAGCAATAGTAGGTCTAACAATACTTGATTCGGTACCAGCTGAACTAGGCTTAGCATAATCATACATAGTACGAGGATTGATTCACCAGATTTTCCATAGCCACTGGAGGTAATGGATTATTCTGATTTTCAGCCATCTCTTCAAGAGGATTGGTCATGGTTTCTTACTCTTCCTCTATGTATTGTAAACATCGCCTAATTTCTCTTCGATTTCTGCAAACGGTTGCTTTGATCACACTATTAAAAAGTAATGGTCCTGACGGGTTCCTCCGAGTCATAAACTAGAAAAACCTATCAGAACAAATAATAGAGAGATTAAAAAACTAAAAATAAAAATTAGAAATAAATAAATAAATAAATAAAATAAAAATGGCTAAAGTAATAAAAATTGATCGTTCCTAATATTTCAGTTCCACGGAAACGATGCCAAAAACTTGATCGTATCTGTGAAATTTTTAATATTTATATAATGAATGATCGAGCCTAGAAACTAACTATCACCATGATGGAGGCAAGCGCACCTATCGAACAATAGTATAGCTTAGTGGCAAGACCAGAATGTCGAACCCAAGGGAACAAAAAATACTAGTACCGACTTTCTTTTTATTATCTAGCCTAAAATAAAGGGGATTGATGTTTATCTAACTAATTCCTAAGCTAAGGATGCCAAGACACAAAGAATGAATTGGGAAAATACTTTTGAGAAAATCAATTGATTAAGACAATACCTGAGGAAGAATCCATCTAGACCTCACTTGTTATTTAACTTTGAACCAGACGATTTATTCACTTGACTTGATCCGTAGGATTCCCTAATTTATATTACTATCTCTCTCGAGACTAATAACGTCTAACTGATAACACTTTAGAACGACATGTTTTTATGTGCTGATTGTATATTAATTTCGAATGTGACTCTACTAATTTGGGCTATTTATGGACTTTTATCTCGTAGGGACTAAATTGGAGACCAATGCAAAATTGAGGGCCAAAATCGTGAAATTAAAGATAAAAATGGACCAATGTGCAACAAAGGGAAAAGATGGTGCCAAAAGTGCAAACATGGAGGGCAGAGGGATTGAAATGCAAAAAGAAGAGACTTTGCTTTATCAAATTCTATTTTAATTATATTAGGATAATTAATATTAGGATAATTATCTAGGATTATTTGATTTCTTTATTTATCTCTATTTATCTTTAATTAAATTGTAATTATCTTTTAGAGTTTGAGTATAATTAGACTATCTACTCTAAGCACTATAAATAGGGGATGGAGTAACTCATTTGGGGGGTTCATCTTTTTTCTGTACACTCCTCCCTCATAATTCTTTTGTGTTTCATTAATTTTTCTTTCAATAAAAATTCCCTTTTCCATATTTTTATATTTTCCACCACAAATATGAGCCACTAAATTCCATCTAGCCGAAGGTTGCCAAATTCCCAGAAAAAGGTTCTTGAGGCTTAGAACCCGTGACTCAACTTTCTCACCCAAGTATTCATCGTTTCTCCGCATTACTGGTGGCGCTTCCGTCCGTGTCCCTTTAAAAGTAACCCTTTCAACGTATGCAAAGCGGCGCTTTGTGTGTTTTGGGAGGATTGCACCGTCGGTTCGTGAGCTTATCGTCGAGGTTAGCGAGCCCAAGAGACAAAATGGCGTGGGATTCGCCATTGAGAAACGTTGATCTAGCGTAAATGACTCCACAAAAGCAATCGCAAGCTAGAGTCAGGCTCCCTAAATCCGTAAGTTTAAACTCTTGGAGTTGGTGGTCGTAGGCGTCCTCTTCCACTATAACTGGCTTACTTGGGCAAAGAAGGGTCATCCAAAAGCCGAAGACGGAGCCAAGGAGGAGCAGAGACAACGGAGAGGTGGAATATCTCCACATAAGAAACTTTTCTCTAAACCCTTTCTTTTTATTTTCCTCATTTTAATTCTCGTAATTTATTCTCGTAACTTCAATTCGTCTTAAATTCTGTTATTATTATTATTCTTCCAGATCGAAAATTATTAATTCTGTTTTTTTTTTTTCAGGAACGCAGGTTTTCTTGGGCATGATTCGCGGGATCTCGAAAATGAGCATTTGTATAATCCGATCCCTGTGGATTCGACCCTACTTGCCTTTTACTGTTATTTTCGTTATTTTGCAGGGAGTAGGATATATTTTGGTGCATTCAACGACGCATCAAATTTTGGCGCCGTTGCCGGGGATCGGTAACGTACTAATCCTGATTTTTTGTTTTCTATGACCAGATCTGCTCCAGGCATTCTTGCGTTTGATTCGGAGATCGAAAAGACTGCGAAAGCCAATCGAAAAGAAACCAAGTTGAGGAAAAAGCAGTCAGCAGTGGTAGTGACTCGAAGCAATCCACCACCAGAAACTAGGACCGACGACGAAGCGGAGTCTAGGGTTAACGAAAACCCTACTCAAACGCTCGAAAGTAAAGCAGAAGAAGTCGATCCATTTGAAGAAGTGTTCAACGCTAGGGTTGACGAAAACCCTAATTTGGTACAAGAACCAATGGCTCAAACGATTCGGCAACTAGCCGAAGCTCCGACGGAACAACCGCCACTGTGCATCGCATATCCTACCATGGATACTGACTTTGAGTTGAAATCAGGGTTGATTCAGTTGCTGCCAACATTTCGAGGGTTACAAAATGAAAACCCCCATAAACACTTAAAGGAGTTTCATATGGTTTGTCTGAGTATGAAACCTCAAGGCGTGGCGAGGATCGATTAAAATTGCGCGCTTTCCCTTTTCCCTAGCAGATTCAGCTAGGGAATGGTTATTTTATTTACCTCCTGGATCTATAACTACTTGGGCTGATTTATCTCGTTTATTTCTTAACAGGTTTTTTCCAGCATCTAGAGCAGCTGAGCTAAGAAGGGAGATCGTGGGGATTAAGCAAAAAGAAGTAGAGACTCTTTACGATTATTGGGAGCGGTTTAAGAAGTTGTGCGCGAGCTGCCCACAACATGGTATAACAGAGCAATCTCTCCTCCAAGATTTTTATGAAGGTTTAAAACCGATGGAGATGAATATGGTAGACGCCATTTGCTAGTGGAGGAGCGTTGGTCAACATGACCCCCAACAAGCAAGGGACTTAATCTCCACAATGGTCGCAAATTCTCGCGATTCTGAGCTATCTTCGAACCCCCGTAAGGTTCACCACTAAGTAATTCAACCTTAGAAGATAAAGTTGATAGACTTACTAATATGATGAATACTCTTCTTGCGCAAAAAACAAAAAAACATTTCGGTTATGTGGAATATGTGCTACACACGAGCATACAAGCGATACTTGTCCCATCAGTATGACGATACTATGGCTCATTTAAATGTCATGGGTAATTTTCTGGTCCACCACAGAGGCGATATGACCCTTACGCTAATACCTACAACCCG
Source organism: Gossypium bickii (assembly GCA_025503065.1). Classification (NCBI taxonomy): domain Eukaryota; kingdom Viridiplantae; phylum Streptophyta; class Magnoliopsida; order Malvales; family Malvaceae; genus Gossypium; species Gossypium bickii. The sequence continues at coordinate 43,585,366 of CP106713.1, forward strand.
TGATGGAGGGATCACCCTAACTTAAGTTATGGGGCCAACCCACAATATACCCACCCATACCAAAAAATCGAGTTCCACAAAGACCACAAGACTCGGGTAATTCTCTAGAAACTTTGGTCAATAAATTAGCAGCTAATATGCTTGATTTTCAACAGAAAACTGAGGCATCTATAAGAGAATTGACCATATCAGTTGAGAAATTAAACTCTCAAGGGAAGCTGCCATCACAAATAGAACCAAACCCAAGGCAAAACGCAAATGCGTGTGACTGCGAAGTGGAAAAGTTCGGAATCGATTCCCGACAGAATCATGCCCAAGAAATCGCCAGAAAAATCGAGAAAGACGAAACGAGTTCGACCAAGACTTCCATTGCCCAAAATTCAACCTCCCTTTCCAGAACGTTTCAACCAATGTCGAAAAGGTAAGGAGGACAAAGAGATCCTCGAAACATTTAGGAACATCGAGATCAACATTCCGTTGTTGGATGCCATCAAGCAAATACCAAGGTATGCTAAATTTCTTAAAGAGCTTTGCACCAACAAACGAAAGTTAACAGTAAATGAAAGGGTGAATGTTGGTGAAAATGTGACCATGATGTTACAAATGAAAATGCCGACAAAATGTAAAGATAGGGTATGTTTGCAATACCATGCAAAATAGGACATTTGGGAATTAAAAAGGCTATGTGTGATCTAGGAGCCTCCATAAATGTAATGCCCTATTCTATTTATGAATCACTTAACGCAGTTTTTAACAAAAACAGTGTTATCATTCAACCGCAGCGACAATTCCGTTGTGCGTCCCAAGAGTCCTCGAGGACGTGTTGGTAAAAGTTAACGAACTTATTTTTCCCCGCAGATTTCTATGTGATAAAAATGGAGGAGGACGGTGCTCTCGATCTTGAGATCTCTTGTTAGGGCGACCATTCCTTAAATACGGCTAGTACTAAAATTGACGTTCAAGTGGAACTCTCACGATGGAGTTTGATGGGAGATCGTGAAATTTAACGCTCACGATGCCATTAGCCACCCCAGAAAATTTTGAGCGTGAATTGTGTCGATATAATCGACTCATTAGTGGAAGAAAATTTTGAATCCATTTATGATTTTAAATTTGACTTTGATAAATTTGAATCTGTTAATGAGTTGTTATCCCTAGGTACTAAGCTTTTACCTTCTGTAGCGCAGGGGCCAGATCCAAAATTAAAACCACCTCTCGAGCATCTCAAATTCACATTTTTGGAGGATGATGAGACCATTGCCGACTTAAAAGGGATTGACCCCTTGGAGGAAAATATGAAAGCAATGAAAAGGCGCAAGGACAATTAAACCCAAAGATGGTGGATGTGATAAAAAATGAGAATTTCCAAGCTCACATGATTAAAAAAATTTATTTTGAGCCACCGTAGAACCATTTAAGTCGTCGAGCTAATGACGTTAAACAAGCGCTTGTTGGGAGGCAACCCAATCTTTATTTTTCTTTTATTATTTATTTTTATTTATTGTTTTCTTTTCTTTTCTTTTTAATTTCATTTATTTAAATATCAATAAATTTCTCTTCTTTGCTTAGCTAAAATGGAGCGCATTGAGGTTCAACTCGATACTTTTGGCCAAAGAACTCACCGAACTCATTGCTATCCTCCGCATTCGACAAGAGCTACACACGGGAGTTTTTCTAAACTTTTCTTCTTATTTATTTCTTTTTGCGTCCACATTGAGGACAATGTGCTTTAAGTAGGGGAGGTACTCTTCAGACATCGTCGTCTTCTGCTTGTGATTTATGTTTGCTTGCTTGGGGCTCCATTTTGTCCATTCATTTTTTTAAAGAATATTCATCGCTTTTCATGCCCAAGAATTTGACCACGACTTGCCACCGCTTGACCTACGATTGCATGATTCTTGTCTCTTGAGTTAGTTATGGTTCAATCTGCTTGATTTTTGTCTCCACTGCTTTATTTCTATTAGGATAAAAATAATTATGATTAATAAGTTAATTCTATCTTGCTTTTCGTAAAATTGATCAAGTTTAATATCAAGTGGACACTTATATATTTGCATGCCTAAGTTGTGTTCATGACTATTAGGTGGTTACTAAAACTTATTTTTGACACTTGATTATTTCTCTTAGGTCCTCTTGAAGTTTATATTTCGTGAAAATAGTGACTAATAAATATTTCCAAGGTTATGAGTACAGCTTAGAACGTGACTGACTGAGTAACCGGGGTAGGGTGCTTGGGTTGTCATTCTACTTTGCGTCAAAAGGTTTTGTGACGTAATAGGTAAAACTCACTAGCCAAGGTTATGAGTATGACTCGAACGTGGTGATTGAGTAACCGGGTAGGGTGCTTGGGTTGTCATTCTACTTACGTCAAAGGTTGTGTGACGTGACGAGTAAAACTCCGCTAACCGGAAATATTTTCCGAAGTAAATAAAAAAAAGAAAAAAAAAAGAAAAAAAAAGAAGAAAAAGAAAAAAAGAAGAAAAAGAAAAAAAAGAGAAAAGAAAAAATATAGTACTAATAAAATTTCAGTTGGGGACTAAAAGCAGAAATAAATAGAGTGTCTTAGTAGGTTTGGTAATTTACCTAATTTTCATGAAATAATTCAAGCCGATTTTAATTTTTGTGTGTGTTTAATTAGGAAACTTTTTCTGTTTTACTTGAAGCAAGCTTAGAAGTTCTCTTATTTTTCATATGCATTTTTGACTAATCTTTATAAAACTTTGGAGTAAAAGTTCTTTCAGGATCTAATCTTCACAGTGGTTAGGAACCATACTTGAGGGCAAGCATGGGCTAAGTAGGGGGGATTTGATAACACTTTAGAACGACATGTTTTTATGTGCTGATTGTATATTAATTTCGAATGTGACTCTACTAATTTGGGCTATTTATGGACTTTTATCTCGTAGGGACTAAATTGGAGACCAATGTAAAATTGAGGGCCAAAATCGTGAAATTAAAGATAAAAATGGACCAATGTGCAACAAAGGGAAAAGATGGTGCCAAAAGTGCAAACATGGAGGGCGAGAGGATTGAAATGCAAAAAGAAGAGACTTTGCTTTATCAAATTCTATTTTAATTATATTAGGATAATTAATATTAGGATAATTATCTAGGATTATTTGATTTCTTTATTTATCTCTATTTATCTTTAATTAAATTGTAATTATCTTTTAGAGTTTGAGTATAATTAGACTATCTACTCTAAGCACTATAAATAGGGATGGAGTAACTCATTTGGGGTTCATCTTTTTTCTCTGTACACTCCTCCTCATAATTCTTTTGTGTTTCATTAATTTTTCTTTCAATAAAAATTCCCTTTTCCATATTTTTATATTTTCCACCACAAATATGAGCCACTAAATTCCATCTAGCCAAGAAGGTTGCCAAATTCCCAGAAAAAGGTTCTTGAGGCTTAGAACCCGTACTCAACTTTCTCACCCAAGTATTCATCGTTTCTCCGCATTCACGGGTGGCGACGCTCCGTCCGTGTCCCTTTAAAAGTAACCCTTTCAACGTATGCAAAGGCGGCCGCTTTGTGTGTTTTGGGAGGATTGCACCGCTCGGTTCGTGAGCTTATCGCGTCGAGAGGTTAGCGAGCCCAAGAGACAAAATGGCGTGGGATTCGCCATTGAGAAACGTTGATCTAGCGTAAATGACTCCACAAAAAGCAATCGCAAGCTAGAGTCGCTCCCTAAATCCGTAAGTTTAAACTCTTGGAGTTGGTGGTCGTGGCGTCCTCTTCCACTATAACCGCTTACTTGGGCGAGAGAGGGTCATCCAAAAGCCAAGACGGAGCCAAGGAGGAACGAGACAACCGGAGGCTGGAATATCTCCACATAAGAAACTTTTCTCTAAACCCTTTCTTTTTATTTTCCTCATTTTAATTCTCGTAATTTATTCTCGTAACTTCAATTCGTCTTAAATTCTGTTATTATTATTATTCTTCCGGATCGAAAATTATTAATTCTGTTTTTTTTTTCAGAACGCAGAGTTTTCTTGGGCATGATTCGCCTTTGATCTCGAAAATGGCATTTGTATAATCCGATCCCTGTGGATTCGACCCTACTTGCCTTTTACTGTTATTTTCGTTATTTTGCAGGGAGTAGGATATATTTTGGTGCATTCAACGACGCATCACTAACCCTAGGTTAATTAATTGAAATCTCTTTCTAATTAAAACCCTTAGTATTGCATTAACTCAATTTATGGACTCCCATATTAGGTTTGACCCTAATTCGGTAGATTTTCATCACCCTATCTCTAGGAGTGCGATCAACTCCGCTTAATTATGCTAGATCTACTCTTAAATAGGGACTTTTGCTCCTCTGAATAAGCACATCAATACTTGAACCAATATCCTGGAATATTAAAACAAGAATTAAGAACACATAATTAAGAACAAATCAAGTATTTATCATATAGTTCAAAAACAATAAGAATATCCGTCTTAGGTTTCATCCCCCTCAGGTATTTGAGGGATTTAGTTCATGTTTATAAAAGAATACATCTCAGAAGAAATTAAATAATAAAACATAAAGAAAAACCCTAAAATCCCCTGAAGGAAATTGAACGGAAAATCCTTAGTCTTGAGCGTGATTCCGGCTTCTGAGATGGATCAACTGGTTTTCTTCGAGTAATTCCCTATATTCAACCCTCTTTGGCTTCGTCCCCCTTTTTAGGTCACACTTAGGGTGTTTATATAGACTTCGGAATGTCTTTCTTCACTTCTAAGTAACTTTTTCCACGTAGAATTAAAATAGGTCATGACAGGGACACGCCCGTCTGGAAAGCTCGTGTGAATCGAGCCCAGAGCCATGTTCAAGTTTGCTAAAGTGGCACGGTCGTGTGGTGAACTCCGGGCCGTATTGATTTCTTACTTTGGCCTATTTTTTTCTGTTTTTGGCCCGTTTCTCGTTCTTTTCATCCTCCTATGCTCTTCTTAGTATAAAGCATGAAATTAAAGGATTAGGAGCATCAAATTCCATATTTCAAGGGATAAATCATCCAAAAGTATGCCAAATGTGGAATTAAAATATGTATATATTACAGTTTATCAGGGCTTAGGTTAAGGGTGTCGAAAAAGGCTGAAAAAGTTGGTTAAAATCAAGATCGAATTTATAAATTACCAAACTAGAAAAATAAACAAATGTTGAATGAAAAACAATTACATAAATCATGAACTATTCAAGAATAAGAAAACAAGCTTTTTCTCAAAATATGAATTTAACTGTTCAAGCTCAATTATAGAACTAAGTAATAATCAATATATATTGATATTTTTTATTTTTTTTACAATAAGAAATAATTCAGCAAATTAAACAAAAAAGCATAGTTAGGCAACTAACCAAATCAAATCTTGACAAAAATGGAGTCGATAAAATGGGAAAAATTCTCAACGAATAAAAAAAAAAGAGTTATGGGTTAACATTAATGGTAAATCAAGAAACGACGTGTTAGGCACAACGGGGTTCACTAAGGGTTAATTATGTAGGTAGGATTTTTATGGGATAAGTGAGTTAAAACCTAAGTGCCTTTACCATCTCAGTATATCAAATCAAAAGTGTGGTATTGACATGCATAATCAAAGCAAGTTCTAGAATAAAAAATCAAATTGACACACTCATAACCAATAATAAAATGAATAAGAAAAATGTATGCTTTAAAGGCTCAAAAATCTCACAAAAAATTATGGTTCTTGATGTTAAACTCGTAAATTTAAAACTTCAAGATAATACCTTAATTCAAGGAAACAACCTAAAATTTTTAAGTCTAAAAATAAACTTATCATGCTTGATTCTCTTATGTCTTAAAGTCTAAAACAACCAATGCACAAATATCTATTAATTTAATCCAAAACACATCAACAAAAATCACAAATCGATAAAAAATTATTCTAATAGAAGTATGAGAAAATTACTTAAACACAAGACATAATTCAGGGTTTTTCTAATTATTATATTGATGGGCTCGAAACTAACTATTATTTAGACAAAGGCAAGCACACCTATCGAACAGTAGTATAGTTATGGTGAGTCTGGAATATCGTATCCTCAAGGACCAAGAGTACTAGTATTAACTATCTTTTTATTATCTAGCCTAATAATTAAGGGAATTTATTTTTTTTATCTAAATTTAGCTAACTTAACTAACTAAATGATTATGAACGTGATAGAAAGTGAATTGGGAAAATACTTTTGGACAACTTATATGAGATAGGCAATACCTAAGGAAGAATCCACCTAGACTTCACTTATTACTTTTGATTCATATGATTTATTCACTTGACTTAATCCGTAGAATTCCATGATTTTTGTTAATATCTCTTTCAAGACTAAAAATAACTGACTCTAGGTTGATTAATTGAAATTTCTTTCTAATTAAAACCCCTATTGTCACATTAACTTGATCTATGGGTTCCCTTATTAGATTTGATTCTAATCCGACAGATTTTTGTCGCCCTATTTCTAGGGTTGCAATCAACTCCGCTTAATTGTGTTGATCTTCTCTTAAATAGTAACTTTTGCTCCACTAAATAAGCACATTCAAATTGAATCAATAAACCGAATTATCAAAACAATAATAAGAACTCACAATTAAGAATAAATACAAGTATTTATCTTATAAATCAAACAATAATATGATCTGTATTAGGTTTCATCCCCTTAGGTATTTAGGGGATTTAGTTCATACTAATAGAGGGAAACATCTTAAAATAGGGAAAACAACAAAATATAAGAAAACCCAAAAATTTCTAAAGAACTTGATTAGAGATCCTCAGTCTTGTTGGAGATCCTTCTCCTAAGGTGTTCCCAATGGCTGTCTTGGAGTATTTTCTTTCTTCTGCTTGGCGTCTGTTCAACGTCCTGTCGACCTCTCTTTTAGGTTGCCCCCTAGGGTTATATAGGCTTTGAGATGCCTTACTTAGCCCACAAGTATCCTATTCTGAATAGAATTCATCCTGGTTTTGGCAGGGACACGCCCGTGTGACACGCTCGTGGTGGACTCCTTCGGTCGTAGTCGATTCTGCTCTCCACACACGACCGTGAGGTCTGCCTTTAGACGATAATCCAGGCTGTGGTTGATGCTACTCGTAACACACGGTCATGTCCAATGGTCCAGGCCATGTTGATTTCCTAGGTAGGCCCATTTTGCCCCTTTTTGGCCTGTTTCTTGTTCTTTTTGACTCCCTAAGCTCTCCTAAGTATAAAACATGAAATTAAGAGATTAGGAGCATCGAATTCATCAAATTCAATGGAAAATCATCTAAAAGTAAGCCAAGCATGGGGTTAAAATAAGTGTAAATTATGGTTTATTATATATAAATAACCTCCCCACACTTAAGATGTACAGTTTCCTCAATGTACAAATAGATATAATCACAGTATAAACAGAATATCATAAGAGAGGGAGAAAACTGAAACTGCCCTGAATATTAGATAAAGTCCCTAGAATAGTGATAAGCGGAATTGTAGTCAAATCTAAATGTAGAGCATGATTCCGAACAAACTAATAAGAAAATAAACACAAATGGTGAAAAAGATTAATGGGTTACTAACTCGATTAGAAACAACCATAAAAAATAAAAATATAATTCAAAAGATAAAAAACGACATTAGTCTAAGAAAATAACAATAAACACAAAAATAAAATAAAACAAATAAACTTAATGGTCCTCATCATCAAAAACATTAGTGTCGTGAGTCATCGGCACTGAGGAGGAGATATGGAGATGTTGACAGATCTGCTGCAATGTCGTGTTAATACTATTGAACCTCTGAAAGTAGTGCTGCTTGAAGCAAGTGAACCGCTCGCAGAGTTTTGCCAAAGTAGCAGGATAAGAAATAGGACGGTGACTCGAAGGTGGAGGATGAGATGGGTCCTCATGATGGAGAGGAACATCATTAGTGAAGTCCTCGAGTTCATTCTGTGTGTCAAAATGAAATAATTTGTACTAAGAAGGATCCACTCCACGAAGTCGCTCGATCATCCTCATATGTGTCATGCTCGATATTTCCTATGGGGACATCTGACTGATGAGTGTAAGAGTAGAGTACTGCTCCGGCATGTCGAGGAGACCGAAGTGTCTAACAAGTCGAGTCACAGAAGGGCGTAAACAAATAGGACCTTTCTTGTTGCAATCTTTCTGATGACGGAAGGCTAAAGCGATGAAGTATGCTAAATGAAAAATATGATCGGTGGCCATGCTCCATAAAAAATATGCATCGGTAGTACTGACAACCCTAGTGCTCCCTCTCCTATGGATCAAAGTGTGAGCTAAAAGTGCATGAATATACTGTAAAGCCAGAGGGAGAGAAGTCTCCTTCGAGCGACTCGCGTCATAGTGTGTCATACTTGCGTATGCTCCGCCCAACAACGAGAGGGCAATTAATAAATATGCCGATATAGGCGGAGGAAGTTCTTGGCACTCATAAACTCCTCAGTGTATAGTCCCAAAGTAGATCTGAACTCGGGGACACTCACACCACCAAGTCTGAAAGTGATGGTGTCTGGCTCGTCATGAGTCATCATGACATGCTGTAGAATAAACGTAGAACAGAACTTCAAAGTAAGCTCTATGTATGTGGGCTCGATGATGGAGAAAAACCAATCCTACGGGGTTATAGTTAGAAAGGCTTAAATGTGATTAGCTAACTGGACCTGCTCCAAGGTGGCCTAATCAATACATCGGCCTAGGCTGAGTGGTCGCAATTGAAAGAGCTAAAATAATTCCTTTTGGGGACCAGCTAAAAATCAGAGATAAGGGTGGCGGGCCTCGACGGAGGCGCTCAAGGAGAAGGTCGCGCCAGGTTTCTTCCACTTTTTCGAAGCAGGAACGACGAGTTTAGACTTGTTGCGAGTGTTAGTCATGGTGTGCCTGAAAAAGTAAAAGAATTCATCAATAAATAAAGCATCACCAAACAAATAAAGAAGCTGAGAAACAATCCTGTAAATTAAAATACGACATTAAGAATCATCCTAAGACACGCATCAACATTCAAACAACTGAAAATAGAGAATCGACTCCTAAAACACTATTTATTAAAATCAATTATAAAAAAATAATAATAAATAAAAAAGACGAAACGAAATGGAAAACTAAAATGACAAGAAACTAATGAAATTCCAGTAATAAGAAAAATAAAATCACATAATATTGAGAAGAATAAAAAGCTGGAATACCAAATTTGGATACTAAGAACAATAATAATATTAAGAGAATAAGTTAGCAAATAATTCAATATAATACACCAAGAAAAAAAAATAATAACTATCATAATAATCTAAAGCAGTAACAAAAAGAATAAGTAATTAATGATTAAATAAAAATTAAAAGAAAAGCAGTAACCAAGTATATCCAGAAAAGAAAAATAAAATGACTAATAATAATAATAAAGAAATAAAATAATAACTAATAATAATTAAAATAAATTAGAAATAAATAAATAAAAGGGAAGGGCAAAAGGAGAAATTGACGGTAGCGGTGATGGGGGTCGGGGGCACGACGGTCGACAGGCGTGTGGTGGAGTGAGGGCTACTAAGGATAGTAGAGGGGGTTGGTTGGGGCGGCTCATGCATGTTGACTGGTGGCTGGACGGTGAGAAGGGTGAAGGAGAGGAGAAGAGAGGGCGGCTTGGGGCACGGGGTGGAATGGGGCTTGGTGGTTGTCTCGTGCGGGGGTGGGAGAAAGGTGAGGGAGGAGAGAAAGAAGGGGAGAAAGGGTAAGGGTTGGCGTGGCTTGGTGGTTGAGCTTGTGGCGCGGGAGAGATGAGGGAGATCGGTTCGGCAGCGAGGAGGAAAAGGGGCAAAAGGAAGGGCAGTCGATGAAGGAGGGGGATGGTGAACAGCGGCCAAAAAAAGGGGTGATTGTAGGGAGCGACGGCTAGGTTTGAGGGGTTTGGAGAAGAAGACAAAGTAAAAAAAAAAGTTAGGTTGGGGGTTAAAAGGGGTGACATGGTCGTGTCTAGGCTTGTGTTGGGCTACACAGCATTGTCACACGCCGGTGTGGCTTTCCCCAGATTGTGTGCATTTAAAATACCAACCCAGTCTTTACACAGCCTCGAACATGCCCGTATGTTCAGGCCGTGTGGCACACACGGCTGTGTCACATGGGCGTGTCCAACCTCCTTCACTTCTCCCACTCCTGTGTGACCTCTCACACGCCCGTGTGGCTTGGCCGTGTCTCACATAGGGCCATGTGCTTTGCCCATGTAACTCTCTGACTTGATTTAAAAATGAAAAAAATTAATTTCAGGTTTCACACGGCCGTGTCACACGCCCGTGTGGTCTATTTTAGGCCGTGTCTCTGCCGATTTTTGGAAAAATTAAGTCCCAATATCCACACAGCTAAGGACACGCCCGTGTGTCCAGGCCGTGTAGGTCACATGGCTATGTCGCTAGGCCGTGTAACTCACTGTCAAACCCCTTTTAGTGCACACGTCCTGGGACACGCTCGTGTGTCCAGCCGTGTGGGTCAAAAATACATTTTTTTAAAAAAATTTGAAAATTAATTAATTTTAAAAAAATATATAATAAAATTAAGAAAATTAGCAGTGTTAACACTCGGGTTGCCCCTCAAGAAGCACTTATTTAAAGTCTAAGCTCGACTTACCTCGCATTGGCGCGGTTACGGTGGTTCGCGGAGTCGAAACTCCTCTTTCTCGCTATCAATTTTATCATCAACATAAGGTTTAAGTTGAGTACTATTTACCTTAAATGTGTCAAATTTAGAATGAGTTACTTCGACTGTATCGTATAGGAAGACATTCAGTACCATAAAAGGAGTTGCTTTGTATGCATTAATCTCAAAAGTGGCAATTCGAGGATCCATTTTATCTAGCAGTACCTGGTTCCCAACTTTAAATTGGTTCGTTCCATCCTTAGGCTCATCATGGCGTTGCTTTGGTTCTTCATCATGTATTCTCAGTTTCTCCTTGACATGTGTCCACCATCCGTCTAGTTCATCGATCTGTAGCATTCGTTCTTTATGAGTTATTCTGTTTCTGTCGCATGGACTAGAACGTGGCTCCATCACATTTTTCCAAGGGGTTTCCTGCAGAGAATTTTGAGCCACAATGTTACTCATATTGACAAAACTCGTATAATCATCTGTAACACCCCTTACCCATATTCAACGCCGAAACAGGGCTCGAGGGATTATCAGACTTATAACACAAGCATTCACACAATTTTGAGTCATAAATTTACGTCCAAATTAAAACCATTCATATTCAATCATAAAGTCCCTTATACGAGCCTATGAGGCTCAAAACATGTATTGGAAGTGGAACTCATGAAACTTTTACAAAAATTAGAAAATTTTTGCTAGAAGCAGGGCTCACACGCCCATGTGGTCCAAGGGACACACCCGTGTGACCCCGAGGACACACCTGTGCTTCAGGCCGTATTCAAGTTAGGGTGCTCTATGACTTGTGCCACACGGCTGTGCCACATGCCCATGTGCTAGGCCGTGTAGCACACACGGCTGAGACACACGCCCGTGTCTCTGCCCGTGTGCTCAATTCTGGACATTTTGTTTTGTAACAATTAAGGTGCATGGGACACACGGCCAGAACACATGCCCGTGGTGCAGACCATGTGTCACACACGGCCGAGACACATGCCCGTCTGTCTACCCGTGTGGACAAAAACAAGGCTATTTACCAAGCCATTTTGCCACCCTCACTTGCACTCATCTACACAACATCTTATGGCACAAAATCAAGCATGTGAGAGCAACCAAATAACCACAACCAAGAAAATAACATGTCATTCTCATGCCATTATTTATTATGCTTAAAACATCATACTTAGCCCATTAAAAACATACTAATTTCACATTCACAAGAGATCATTAACATATGAATAAACTTATAATCAGCAAAAGCCATGGCTATATATAAGATGAAGCATTAACAATTACCAACCAATACATATGGCCAACTTAATAATGACACATACAACAAATTGACCTAGTCCCTATACATGCCATAGACTTAAAATACTTGAATTCATTGATACCCAAAATGACAACTTGTGTAACAACTCGATTTAGGGGCTAGTCAGAATAGTGGTCTCAGGACCACTAATCCGAGGTTGGATAAAATTATTTTAATGTTATTTTATGAGTTATAGCATGATTATATAGGTGCATGAAAACTTTGGTGGTTTAATTTTAGCAATTTCATGCTTAATCGTGAAAAAGGACTAAATCGCATAAAGTATGAAAGTTCTATTTTATAAGCTAAAGGTTCCTAATAGCCATAAAATTTTAATTGGAGGCCTTTAATGTGAAATTAGACCCTTAGATATAGCATGGCCGGCCATAGGGGACAAACAATGTCAAATTGGTCAAAGTTGTTCAAATTAGGTGGACTAAATTGATATTTTATATTAAAATAAAGAAAAGAAAAATATCATCTTTTCTTCACTTCTTCTCCTTCGAAAATCACCAGAAAAATAAGGGTTTGAGAGCTCAAAAATTTCAGCTAGCTTTCTTCCTTGCAAGTAAGTGTTTTGATGATCATTTCTTGATAATATTTGTACTTTTGGAACCCCTAAAGCTTAAGCTAGCTAAAGAGGGGTCTATTTTGCAAAATGGTTGAAAGTTTAGAGTTTTTCCATGTGAGAATTTATGTTGTTTGCTGCATTTTTATGGAAGAAAATTAGTCTTAGTTGTTAGATAAACAACTTTTGTGAAAGGTGTTTCCATGAAAACACCTAATATGACCTTTTTGAAAAGGTCGTATTATAAGAGGTAAATGTGTGAAATAATGAGTATTGATGGTTTCCGTAAGAGTAATAAATGTTCATCTAGGCTTGTAAAAGGAGGAAATTTGATTAGAATCGAAGTACGAGCCTATGGGTAAAATAGTCATTTTGTGAAAGTTTAAAGGGAAATATGGTAATTTTGCCAAAGTATGATTATTGAAATGTGCTACTTAATGTGGTAATTAAATGAGCTAATTTGCTATTATAGATCAAGAAGAACGAGAGATTTACCTTGACCAAGGGAAATGCAAGGTATTGGACTAAATCGGCAAATTAGCCTATTTTTAAACATCATGCTAGTATGTTTTAAAAGTTTTTGATATTTGTTAAAATGTATCATATTTCTATGAAATTGAGTAATGGTGTTGAATGAGAAAAAGATGAAAATTGTGAAGTTGAAGTCCCCATTGGACTTTAAGATTTGAAAAGATATCATCATTAAGATTGGTAAGGTCCCGTGTAAGACCATGTCTGGGACATGGCCTCGGCACCAAATTGAGATCCCGTATAAGACCATATCTAGAATATGACATCAAAAATCGATATTAGATCCCATATAAGACCATATTTGGGATATGGCATCGGCATCTAAAGGTGACCCCATGTAAGACCACATTTAGGATGTGGCATTGGTGTCGTGTCTATGTGAATGATGACGATCATGTATCTTAGAGCACCCCAAGTGATTTAATGGGGTAAATAGTTGAGCTTGAAATAGAGATGAGATTAGTACTAAGCTATGTGATTAAGTGATACAGGTACACGTGAGTAATTCACGAGAAATGTTTATGACATGTAACCGGTAAGAGAAAGCACGAGTAAGTTATGGCAATGTGCTTAAGATTTTGTGTTTTTATTCAATGCCATGAATGGATGACATTATGAGCCTTATGTTGCTATTTATTTCAAGCAAACTTACTAAGCTTTATGCTTACCCCTCTTATTTCCCTTTTCCTTGTAGTATTGCCAAGATAACTTGGGGATTGTGGGACGTTGGAGTTCAAAATCACACTATCGACTTCTTTTTAGTATAACAAAGTTAGATTTATTTTGAGTATGGCATGTATAAGACTTGGTTATTTTGTTATGTCATGTTTGTTAGCCAAAATGTTGGTTATTTAAGTTATTCAACTCATTTTGTAAATAGCCATTGGGAATTGGCCAATACTTTATAGGTTATATATACTCAATGATGATGATGAAATTTATGAAGTGTATACATATGTGTGGATGTCTTGACTTTGAGTATTAGAAGTGCCTTATGGTCATTATGTATGTTGCATTGAAATTGTATAAGTGTGGTTGCTTTATAGGATGGCAATCTGGCTTGGTAGATAGCCTTATAATTGTCTACACGGGTAGACACAAGGGCGTGTGACTAGGCAGTGTGTGACACACGGTCAGCCCCATGGGCGTGTAGATAGGCCTTGTGTACCCCTGCATGCTAAGTTGGTAAGTCAGTATGCTCAGTAGTAAACACACGGGCAGAGAGACGGCCGTGTGGGAGACACGGCCTAAGACACGGGCATGTGCCCAGGCCGTGTGAAGTCTGCACATGAAATTTGGAATGTAATTTGACACATGGTCTAAGGACACGGGCATGTCCCATGGCCGTGTAGCCTTATTGAGATGATGACATCATAAATATAATGCCAAGGTTTTCACACATGGGCGAGGACACGAGCATGTCATGGCCGTGTGAGGGACACGGGCCAGGGACACAAGCGTGTGTCCAGCCATGTGAAAACCCCTGTAGGTTCGAATTGAAAAATTGTTCCACATTGGTGTGGAACACGGGCATGTGAAATGCCACACGGGCATGTCCCACTCTTCACACGGGCGTGTGGCCCTATTTTATGTCAAAATTTTCTAAGTGTTTGAAAGTTTCCAGTTTGGTCCCAAACCATTCCGAGTGCAAGTTTAGGGTCTCATAGACTTATAATAAGGACATTATGGTCTCGATTGAAAAGCTTTAGTTCAAAAGGAAGTTTTTATGGATTGATATTATAAGATTGAGCAAGTTAAGTACGGTAACGCCTCATACTTGGTTTAGGTGTCGAATACAGGTAAGGGGTGTTACAGCTTGATAGTGTGATAGGATCTTTGGTGATTTCCAAACCGAACTAGCTCGATAATCCTATAAGACATTAGAAAGGAATGAGGGGTAAGCTATATATATAACTTAGTAAGTCTGTACAAAAATAATAAGCAACTCTTACCAATCATTTACCAAGTCCAACAATATAAACATAAGATTATACATATTGCTATAAATTTCACAGTTATAATTTATTCAGTCACTTTGTTTACTATATCAACTTATAAGCATAATTTAACATATCTTGGCATTAGTCTAACAAGCATAATCTCTCCTTTGTAACATATTACAAAAATTAACAAATCATTTCCAACCTCATAGTAAACATGCACATTAATTTTGAGTATTTACATTTCAAACATATACTTGAACATCTTTCAATTGTCTAAGTTCTTATCTTCCCATTTTCTCATATCTGATAAATCACAATTTGCATTAATAAAACATGCTATATCATAACTCAATTTGGCTCGAAAGTCAATCACATAATCGTCATCTGAATTTATCATGAATTTCATACATCACAAGTATAGGCTAATAATCACAAAATTTTCACAAAATCATTCTCGTGGAAATCATGAACTCACAATTTCATGAAGTCAATGCTTATAGACTTTACGTACATACCTGTACCGATTTGTAATTACTTACAAACTCTTTCTCTTCTTTGACATACTCGTTGAATTTTCTGTTGAACCAGTACTATCGGATACATGGAAAATCTTGCACATAAGTGCCACATATGTAGCCAATGCTACCTCATATCTCATAACACATATAGGCTCGCTCGAAGCTATCCGCGAACTCGCTCACAGTGTCGAGAGAGACGTAGCTACACGGTGCTGCTCACACAAGCTGTTAGGTATCTGCAACATATGCCATTATACCCAACCACCGGTAAGACGTACAGGACCAACACCCGGGACTCATAAATTACATAATCACATGGGTTCCTAGTGAAATGTCACTTGTATCCTAATCTATTCCTAAGGTTCAACCGAGATTTCTCTCTTGTCAGAAATTCGTCAAATATACTCATAGAATCAATCATACATTTCATGCAATATCAAAACATTAAAATATAAATATAACATTGCATTATTTACATACGAACTTACCTCGATACAAAAATAACAGAAACGGACCTAATTGTCAAACACTTTGGTTTTCCCTCGATCTAGACCCAAATCTTGTTTTTCTTGATCTATAACATCCAATTTATCTTATTTAATCATCACATTATTCATTTCAATCCAAAAGTCACATTATGAAAAATTACATTTTTGCCCCTAAACTTTTGACATTTTACAATTTAGTTCCTAGGCTCGTAAAATGATTTTCATTCAATTTATTCAAAACTCAATCCTAGCCGAACCCTTTTCATACTCATAATAGCCCACATTTCTCATTTAATCACACTTTTCTACTCATTTTATAGACTTTTACAAATAAGTCCTTATTGACATTTTTATCGAAAATCACTTAGCAAAAGTCGTTTAACAATCAACAAACATGCATTTTCTACCATCAAACATCAAAATACATATATGTTCAACATGGGTAAAATTTTAGACTTTAGAAATAGATAGATCATGTTACAAGGATTTCAAAAACATAAAAATCATTAAAAATGGGGTTAGAACGGACTTACAATCGAGCTTGGAAGCTTAAAAAACCCTAGCCATGGTTTTCTCTTGTAAAATTCGGCCATGGGAGAAAGATGGACAA
The DNA here is from genome assembly GCA_025503065.1 of Gossypium bickii. NCBI lineage: Eukaryota > Viridiplantae > Streptophyta > Magnoliopsida > Malvales > Malvaceae > Gossypium > Gossypium bickii. Next base: position 43,601,960 of record CP106713.1, read on the forward strand.
AAATTGGCTTTTAATTTTCTTTTTAATTCATTTAATTACCAAATTACTAAAATGCCCTTAATGAAAAACTTTAGAAACATACCAAACCATGTCCATTTTTGTTCACCAACTTAACCAATGGTCTAATTACCATTTAAGGACCTCCAATTTAAAATCTAATAGAAATTGGACACCTTTAACATATAGAATTCAAGTTTTGCACTTTTTACAATTTAGTCATTTTGACTAAATTGAGTGCCCAAATGTCAAAATTTTCGAACGGAATTTTCATGAAATTGTTTCATAAAACTGTAGACCATAAAAATATAATAAAAAAAATTTTCTTCGTCGAATTTGTGGTCCCGAAACCACTGCTCCTACTATACCCAAAATTGGGCTATTACATCATCTCGACCACTAGATGTCTTAACAGAATCACGAGCTTGGAGTGTAATTGTGTCATCACCTACACAAAGTATTAGTTCACCTGTACCAACATCAATAATAGTTCTAGCAGTTGCTAAAAATGGTCGAGCTAGAATCAAAGGTACGTCACTATCCCCATCTATGTCTAAAACAACAAAATCAACTGGGAATATGAATTTATCAATTTTGACAAGAACATATTCAATAATACCCCTAGGAAATCTAATGATTCCATCTACTAATTGAATACCCATCGTTGTTTGTTTGGGTTTCCCATGACTTAATTGCTTCAACAGTTTATAAGGCATGACATTAATACTAGCCCCTAAATCAGCCAAAGGATTATTAACATTTAAACTTACAATTAAATAAGGAATAATAAAACTCCCTAGATCTTTCAATTTGTTGGGTAGTTTATTTTGCAAAATGGCTGAGCAAACTGCATTTAGCTCCTCATGCAACGAATCATCTAACTTCCGTTCGTTTTCCAAAAGCTTCTTTAAAAATTTTACGAAATTGAGCATATGCGAAAGAGCTTCAATAAACGGTAAGTTAATATGTAGTTTTTTTAGAAGTTTAAGAAATTTACCAAATTGTTCATTCGTGTGGTTTTTCTTCATCGCGTTAGGATATAGCACACAAGGTTTATATTCCTTACCGACCAATTTTTGTTTATTCTGGCTTACCTCGACCTTAATGTTACTTACCATAATTTCTTGCCTCAGTTCTGGTTCAGATTCAACTAACCATTCTTCATCTCGAATAGTAATTGCATGAAGTTGCTCCCTTGGGTTGGTTTCGGTATTGCTAGGCAAACTACCTTGTTGTCATTCTAAAATCAACTTCATAAGTTGACCGATTTGGTTTTTGAGCCCTTGAATTAACGCTTGTTGATTTTTAAGTTTTGTTTCTGTGTTATGGAAGCGGGTTTCTGACACCGAGATAAACTTTGTCAACATCTCCTCAAGGTTCGGCTTTTTCTCTTATTGGTAAGCCTGGAGGGGGTTGTGCTCTCTGATTTCCTTGACCACCCCAAGAGAAATTGGGATGGTTCCTCCAACCTATATTGTAGGTATTACTATAAGGGTTATTTTAAGGCCTAGAATTATTACCAATATAATTTATTGTTCGTTCTCTGTACTAGGACCGAAGGGTAGACATTCTAGATTGTTCATCCCTCCTCCATTTGTATCGCATTGCATCACCGGATGTACCTACATAGAACCATATAAATTATCAATTTTCTTATTTAATTGTTCTACCTAATTCGATAACATGGTGACTGCATCTAGATTGAAAACAATGGTTGCTCTATTCGGCTTTGTCCTCATGACTTGCCACTGATAATTATTCAGTGCCATCTCCTTTATAAATTCATAAGTTGCTTCAGGTGTTTTATTGTTCAGAGTACCATCGGCTACTGCATCGATTAACTACCTAGTTGAGGGGTTCAAACCGTTGTAGAAAGTCTGAACTTGTAGCCATAGAGGTAATCCATGGTGAAGGCACCTTCTCAATAAGTCCTTATACCTCTCCCATGCATCATATAGGGTTTCTAAGTCAATTTGAATGAAGGAAGAGATATCATTCCTCAACTTGGCCATTTTAGCCGGTGGGAAGTATTTCAGTAAGAATTTCTAGGCCATTTGATCCCATGTAATGATCGAACCTCGTGGTAAAGAATTTAACCACTATTTAGCTTTGTTCCTCAACGAGAAGGGGAACAACCATAGGCGAATGGCATCTTAAAAAATGACATTAATCTTGAAAATGTCACAAGCTTCCAGAAAATTAGCCAAATGAGTATTTGGATCTTTGTCTTGCAAACCATTGAATTGAACAAATTGTTATACCATCTGAATATTGTTCGGCTTCAGTTCAAAACTATTCACAGCAATGGTAGGTCTCACAATACTCTATTTAGCCCCAGTTAGAGTGGGCTTGGCATAATCGTACATAGTACTAGGAGCAGGATTCAAATTTGCTAGATTTGTAGCAACCACATGAGGTAGCTGATTATTCTAATTATCACCCATCTCCTCAGTGATAATAATAACGTCCTTTTGCTCGTCTACTATACTCCGTTGACTCTGCCTTACTTCTCTATGATTTCTGTGAGTTGTACTTGATCGCTGGAATTAGAGTCTTAAAATTTATAAAGAGAATGATCGAACCTGCAAACTAACTCTGACAATGATTAAAGGCAAGTGTACCTATCGAACAGTAGTATAGCTTAGGCAAGACTGGATTGTCGAACCCAAAGGAACTAAAAGTACTAATACTAACCTTCTTTTTATTATCTAGCCTAAAATAAGTGAAGTTATTTAGATTTAACTACTACTAAGCTAAAGACGCAAAGACAAAAAGAATGAATTGGGAAATAACTTGAGGGAAGACTCAGTTGATTTAAGACGATACCCTCAGGAAGAATCCACCTAGACTTCACTTGTTATCTAACCCTGAACCATACGATTTATTCACTTGACTTGATCCGTAGGACTCCCTAATTTATATTAAACCCTCTCTCGAGGTGAATAACGTCTAACCCTAGGTTAATTAATGGAAATCTCTTTCTCACTTAATAACCCCCTAGAATAGCAGTAAATCGATCTATGGACTCCCATATTAGGTTTCACCCTAATCCGGCAAAATCTCGTCACCCTATCTCTAGATGTGCGATCAACTCCGCTTAATTATGGTAGATCTACTCTTAAGCAGGGACTTTTGCTCCACCACCTAAGCACATTCGACTTGAATTAATATCCCGAAAATATTAACACAAGATTTAAGCGCACATAATTAAGAACAAATCAAGTATTTATCTTATAGTTCAAAAAACAATAACAAGATTCATCTAGGTTTCATCCCCTTCAGGTATCTGAAGGGTTTAGTTCATAATAAATAAAGAAAACATCTCAGAAAAAAAATAAAACAAAACATAAGAAATCCCTAAAACTCCCTGAAGGAATTGAAGGAGAGATCCACTGTCTTGAGTAGAATTTCGGCTTTTTAGAGATGAATCAACTGGCTATCTTCGAGTGATTCCCACAACTTTGACCCTTTTCGGCTTGGCTCCTTGGCCTAGCTAACCGCGCCCCTTTCAGGTAACACTTAAGGGGTTTATATAGGCTCTTGGAATGTGTTTCTTCGCCCCAAAGTATCCAAATCAGAATGAAATTGCTCTTTGCCACGATAGGGACACTGCCATGTCACACGCCCGTGTGACTAGTCTTCAAGCCGTGTTAAGACTTCTTTAATGAGGCACGGCCGTGTGACTCGGGGGTAAGGCCGTGTTCTAGATGATCAATGTGGCACAGCTGTGTGGGCTTATGTCCAGTCCGTGTGGATTTCGTGATATGACCCATTTACTCCGTCTTGGGCCCGTTTTGTGTTCTTTTCATCCTCGGGTGCTTTCCTGGGTATAAGACATGAAAAGAAAGGATTAAGAGCACCTTTTTATATCAATCGAGGCTTAAATCATCCAAAAGCATACTAAATATGGGATTAAAATATGTTACTTTTACTGTTTATCAGTACTTTCAATTTCGCTGTTGAATAGTAATGGTACTGACGGGTTTCTTCTAGTCATAAACTAAAGGAACCTACTAGAATCAAATAAAAGAAAAATTAGAAAACATAAATTAAACTAAAAATAAAAATATAATAAAAAAATAAAAATGGCTATATTAATAAAAATCGAGTGTTCCTAATATTTTAGTCCCCAATAACGGTGCCAAAAACTTGATGGTCACTAAACTAAGTATAATTACGACAAAGGCAAGTGCACCTATCAAACAATAGTATAGCTATGGTGAGTAGGGAATATCGTATCCACAAGGACTAAAAGTACTTGTAATTTCCAATTTTTCTATTATTTAGCAGATAAATTGAAAGAATTATTTTTAATCTAAATTTACTAATCTAATTTAACTAAGAACGCAACAGAGAATGAAATAGGAAAATAAAAGAAGATAACCAATGAGATAGACAATATTCAGGAAAGAATCCACCTAGACTTCACCTATTATTATGAATCTGAATTAAACGATTTATTCACTTGTGTCTTGATCCGTAGAAATCCCTAAATTATGTTAATACCTCTTTCGAGAGTAAAAACAACTGACTCTAGGTTGATTAATTGAAATCTCTTTCTAATTAAAACCCCTATTGTTGCATTAACTCGATTTATGAATTCCCTATTAGATTTGACTCTAATCCAGTAGATTTATGTCATCCTATTTCTAGGATTGCATGCACCTCCACTCAATTATGCTAGATCTACTCTTAAATAGGGACTTTTGCTTAATTGAAATAAACACATTAAACATGAATTAATATCTTGGAAATATTAAAACACGAAATAAGCATACATAATTAAGAATAAGAATCAAGTATTTATCATGTAAATCAGAGATCAAATAATAAGATTCATAATAGGTTTCATCTTCCTTAGGTTTCTAAGGAATTTAGTTCATAATCTGGAATGAAAACATCTCAAAATTAAGATAACAACAAGACATAAAGGAACTCAATAAAACTTCTAAGGAAATTGAATGGAAATTTTTGATCTTGAAGGAGATCCGCTTTTGAGTTGAATCCGGTGGCGTTCTTAAAGTCTTTTCTTCGTTCTTTTCTACGTGCCCTTTAGGTCTTCTTCTAATTGGTATTTATAGACTTTAGAATGCTCAGAAAGCCTAAAAATTGGGGTTTTCAATTTGTTTGGGAAACAATGTGTGAAATCCGACCCGGGCTGGCACATGGGCATGTGGCCAGCCCGTGTGGAAATGCCCAAGCATGTGGATATTGAAAACAACTCTTTTTGCCCAATTTTGGCTTATTTTTCGCTCCTTTCTCTCCTCTATGCTCACCTAAGTATAGAAACATGAATTTAAAGGATTAGGAGCATCAAATTCCCTAATTTACATAATAAATCATCCAAAAACTCATCAAGAATGGGATTATAAACATGTTGCTTTTATGTCTTATCAGACAATCTCCTATTTCATGGAAAACTAAGAAACAACATGCTATTTCTCGTTCTTCTGTTGAGGCTCAATATAGGTCTATGGCTTCCATCACTTGTGAGCTCAAGTGGCTAAAAGCCTTAGTATTGAGCTTGGGTGTTCGTCATCCTAAAGCAATTAGTCAATCTGTGTTGCATATTGCACAGAATCTCGTATTTCACGAGCGTACTAAACATATTGAAGTGGATTGCCACTTTGTTAGGGATGCAATTTAAGATGCATTAATTACACCTTCTTATGTTCCGACCTCCGTACAGTTGGCTGACATTCTTATAAAGATGTTTGGTAAACCGCAATTTGAATATATTCTCAACAAGTTGGGCATTCATGATCTGCGTGCTCCAACTTGAGAGGGTATTAGGATATTATTATGCGATATTATTTTTTAGCAATTTAATTCATAATGAGATATTATAGGATATTATTATGAGATGTTATCTCTTAGCAATTTGATTTCTAATGGAATATTATAAAATATTATTATGGGATATTAGGCAACTACTATTGACGTCTATCAATATTCAAAAGATTACCCAAGCAGAATGACCGAGAAGTAACGTTCATGGATTTAATCCATTGTCTTATAATATTCTAAGTGATAAGATTTCTTAGATTTTCAAGATCAATGATATCACTACTCAAGTTTTAACTTTTGATCTCTTAATTTACTTTATTTATCTCGGAACTTACTTTCATATTTCAAACTTCATTAATATTTATAAACTGAGACTGGATATTTTGGGCAATTGACCCATCAATACCAAAAAATAAAAAAATTTACGAAAAAGGGCCGGAATTGAGAAAAATTACGGAAAAGGGCCGAATCCCCCAAAAACGCGGCCACGTAAGCGCGTTTTGGGGGGACGGGGACCAAAAACGCGCCCACGTGGACGCGCCTTGCTGACGTGGACAAAACGCGTCCAGCAGGGCGCGTTTTTGGTAGGTTAAAAAGGGGATTTAGGTGAAGGAGCCCTTAAGAAAAACTTTTAGCAGGCTATGGCATAAGAAATGCCTTGGTAAAGTGGTTTTCAGGCCTTACTTAAAGGGTTGGGGAGGACGCCTCTAAGGGCATAGGTTCGAATCAAGGCGGCTACAAGCGTGTTTTGTTTTTTTTTTAGATGGCGTTAAAATTGAAGGAGGCTTTAAAAGAAATTGTAGGGGGTTTAAGTCGCAAAAGAAACACCTTGGCAGAGTGGCCTGGGGCGTTACCAGTAGTAAAGCTCCAGCAGGTCTGGGGTTCGAGGAATGGACGCAGCAGCTGGGCATTTTATTTTTCGCCTTTGGCATTAATGTGTGAAGGAGCCAAGGAATGAGTGTTTAAAAGATCTTGTGACTGGTTTATGTCACGAAAGGACGCCACAGCAGAGTGGCTGGAGGCGTGGGGGCTTCTCCATCAGGTCGCGGGTTCGAGACCTGGGGCTGCAGCATGGGAGTTTAATTTTATTTTTCCCAAAACGCGCCCTGCTGGACGCGTTTTGTCCACGTCAGCAAGGCGCGTCCACGTGGGCCCTTTTCCGTAATTTTTCCCAATTCCGGCCCTTTTCCGTAAATTTTTTTATTTTTTGGTATTGATGGGTCAATTGCCCGGATATTTTCTTTTTGAAAATGTTTAGCTTGTTTGATTTTAGTTCCTTTAGTTGTAATCTAGCATTTTCTTAACATGCTCTATTATGGATGTGCGGCGTTTGTTATGTTTCGGTTTGGGGCAGAATTGTTTAGGTATATAATTTTCCAGCCTGGAAACCCAACTATATGACTACGTTTCACAGGGGGATAGAATTTTGCGAATTCAGCTTCATCCAAGCCTGACTGGCTGTAATAACAGAAGAATAAAAAGTACAAAAAAAGAAAAAAGAGGGATGAGAATGAAGCTGCGCAGTGGAAACAAAGGAAACATGACAAGAGAAAAAAACAAAAAAAAAAACAAAAGGCATAGCCACTCACTAAGCCAGGCTAAAGTTTGTCAACCGAATGGCAAATACTTGTACGTATTTACATGCATGTATGATTAAATATAGTTTTGCAAGAGATTACAGTAAATCTGAACGCTTAGAAAAAGGAGATTATTCGGCGCACGTAGGAGAGCAAATAAAGTATTCCATCATAATGAATCTTCAATCCCTGTTCCTATGATTGGCAAGAGAGACAGGTATATATCAAGTTTATTTTGGGTTAGCAAGAAAGCTTTTCTAACGTTAGCCATAGCTTTTTAAGGGTAAAATATATATCCAAGCTTTTCTAGTTGTTCCATGGATTCCAATGAGATGGTCAAAAACATAAAAAATTTTACCATAAAGCAGGGAAAATCTTCTTCACAAGATGTGGATGGGGGATTTTTACCAAATTAGGACAGAAAAAAAAATTATGTTCCAAAATAGGATGGCCCCCCAATTATTTACCAAAATAGGTCAAAGCAGGGTGGTCACGCGTACTCCCATAGGCGGCACCACCTGCTTGGCTCCCCAAAGAAGAAAGCTCGCACCAACAACCGCACTGAAGCAAAGAATAGAACAGTAAGGCATGCATGCAAATAGGGGAAAGTGAACAATGGGATCCCATAGGCGACACCAAGCTTGAACAATGGGATCCCATAGGCGGCACCTGCATGGCCGTTTGTCGGCTTCTGCTGCTGGGGACCTTAAATGGTCCCCTCCCTCCCTCGGCCCCCCACCACAAGGAGCTGCAAGCAGAAACAAGCAGAAACAAGCACGGGAGAAGAAAGAAAGAAGGAAGAGAGAAAAAGAAGGAAGGAGAAAGAAAGAAAGAAGGAAGGAAGAAGAAGAAAAAGAAGGAAGAAGGGAAAAAAATTAGGAGAAAATTAGGTATAATTTTTTTAAAATAATATGTATGTTGTTGATTTTTTATTTTTATTAAATTATTTTATTATATGTGAATTTTTATTTTATGATATATTTATTGTTAGTAGTTTATAATGTAAGTAGTTTAAGTAGTTTAAGTAGTTTGTAACAATAAATATGTTAATTTTTATTTTATGACTTAGTTTATAACTAACATTAGTAGTTTAAGTAGTAATTAGTTAGTAAGTTAGTTAAATATTATTATGATTAATAGGTTAATAAATACTCTTATGATTAATAGGTTAGTAAATACTATTATTAATAAGTTAGTTTAAGTAGTAATTAGTTAGTAAGTTAGTTAAATACTATTATTAAAAAAATATTTAATTATATTAGTTAGTTAATAAATTATGTTAGTGTGTATTAATATGTTAGTTTTTAACTCTAACATGATTTTAGTTAGTATATTGTTATTAGTTAAACTTTAATAATTAATTTAGTTAGTATATATATAAAACATTAAAATAAAATTATAAAAATAATACATTTGTTAAAGTAATAGAATCTGAGAAAAACATTTGTTAAAGTAATAGTTATTGTTAGTATAAAGAACATTAAAATAATACATAAAACATTATGTATAAAAATAAATAATATAAAATAATAAAATACGAAAATAATATATTTTATTAAAGTAATAGAATCTGAGAAAAAAGAAAATACGAATCAATAGTTAAAATAAGTGGGTTTTACTAAATTGATATATAAAAAGTAATAAAACAATACATTTGAAATATTACGTAGTTTAACTAACATTAGTAGTTTAAGTAGTAATTAGTTATAACTAACATTAGTAGTTTAAGTAGTAATTAGTTAGTAAGTTAGTTAAATACTATTATGATTAATAGGTTAATAAATACTATTATTATGAATAATAGGTTAATAAATACTATTATTAATAAGTTAGTTTAAGTAGTAATTAGTTAGTAAGTTAGTTAAATACGATTATGATTAATAGGTTTAATTATATTAGTTAGTTAATAAATTATGTTAGTGTGTATTAATATGTTAGTTTTTAACTCTAACATGATTTTAGTTAGTATATTGTTACTAGTTAAACTTTAATAATTAATTTAGTTAGTATATAAATAAAACAATTATTATTATTGTTAGTATAATATATTATAGTTATTGTTAGTATAAAGAACATTAAAATAATACATAAAACATTATGTATAAAAATAAATAATATAAAATAATAAAATACGAAAATAGTTAAAATAAGTGGGTTTTACTAAATTGATATATAAAAAGTAATAAAACAATACATTTGAAATATTACGTAGTAAAAGAAATAATATAAAATAATAAAATACTGAAAAAATAAAACCAAATATTTAATTTATTATGCACGAAAAATGTGTCATAAATAATATATTTGAATTATTATGTACTAAAATAATATAAAATAAAACGGACAAAGGCTCGTAATATATCTATAATAATTATGTACTAAATTATTTTTGTTAATCAATTGTTTTATTAGAAGAAGGTATACCTATACGTAATATTATTATTATTACTTTAGCTATGTTAATATAATATTATTATTAAAAAACCGGAAATATTATTATTAGTTATTATAATTGTTTGTAGAAAAACTCTAATTAAAATTTGACTTAATATTATGATGTTTGTATAAATAATAAAATATTATATTTATTATCGTCGTTTACATGATGTTCTTATTGTATTATTAGTAATGCATGTTATTTGTTACTAATTGAATATAGATTTATTGTTTTTATGTAGGTAAAAATTGATTTGAGATGGAAATGGCTTCATTGATTAGTAAAGTTCCTCACATATGCGTATTGCTAATAATATGGTAATGTATTGGTATTTATTAATCACGAGTTATATTAACAAAATAGCTACATAATAAATTATGTTATTCTACATAAGTAGTAATCTTTTTATGATTTAACACCGTCGGGGACTCGTACCATGTATTACGGGCGGGGTGAATGGCGTAAAAATCCCGGATGAACGAGCGATGCCATATATAGAGCAAAATTTGGATTCGGGTCACCGCTGCCGATCCGGACGTTTGACTTGCGGTATGATTTAATATCTGCACTAGTCGGCGTTGGCGCCGAGACCCACACTTTTCATTTTCCGTGTGGAGAGTGCACGATCACTCTGAGGATGTTGCATCGCAGCTTTGGGCTCCCAATTGGCGGGAGTCCTATTACGGCGTGAGTGCGGTAGCTGACCCGTTTACCCTCTGTGAGAGCCTACTAGGGCACTCGTCGTGACGACAACAATGGAAAATATTTTACAGAATTAAAATTTACATGGTTGAGAGCGAGGTACGAACATATATCGGTGATGCCACAAGAAGCGACTTGATGTGATGCGCAAGTCGGCGTACATTATGCACATCATAGGGGGTATCACGATGCCCAGCAAAACAATAATACGGTTCATATTCAGTACCTACCCCTATTGGCTGATTTAAGCAATGCTCGCTCGTATAGTTGGGGATCCGCAGTTCTTACGTGGTTGTACCATGAGCTTTGTCGGACGACAGACCCAACAACCAGAGACATAGGCGGATGCCTTACACTATTGCAGTCCTGGGCTCTGTATCGGATGCCATTCTTGGCATCAGTTACCCACCAACCATACGTATATCCATTAGTGAACAGGTGATAAAATATAACTTGTTTTTAATTGAAATTTCTTTATATTGATACTGTTTGACTTAATTGTTTTTTTGTAGGTGGAGTAATTATCCGGGTATCGGGAGGTCATACACTGTCCCGATATACCGGCTTATGATTGAACAACATGCCGGGGAAGGGGTAAGCGATTCCAATATTAGTTACGTAGTAGTTTGTATATCTTACGCACAATGTGTTTAATTTTAACAATGTTATTAATCGTGCAGTTTATATGGATGCCATACCGTAGACCGAAATTGCGGCCGTTATACCCAGTCGTCCTATATCCACTCAGATATGTGGTGCACAAACGCACCAATTGTGCATTTCCATGTAGTAGAGTGGTATCACGGGGACCAGAGTCTTTGCGACAATTTGGTTGCGTCCCAATACATCCGGAACCGCCGTGCGGTGGGAGAGGTTCATGGCAAAAATAAGAGAGGAGACCGGACTTGGATTGGGGGGTTAGGCATGGTCAATTTATTGCGGTGTGGAATGATCGCATGTCCCGAATGCCTTAGATGGATATGGCTTCCAGTCTTCAACCTCCATTAGAGTACATACAATGGTACTCTAGTATGGGGAAGCCATATATACTCGGAGGCGATCGATGTAGTCCCCACATGTGCAGCGGCATGGGGCATACGAGCCAGTGGTAGATATGGAGGCCGATGCACCGCAGCAGATCCCGATCCTGAGCCCGAGGCCGAGCCCGAGGCTGAGCAATTACAATCACATTCGGATGCACATTCGTATCATCCATATGTGCCAGGCACTGACAACTTTACGGGCTTGTCATCAGGAGGTGGATACCAGTACGGGGTTGATATATTCGGATCGTATACACGCGATGATGCGGTACTCCCGCTCGTATCACGGGTTATATCCATCGCATCGGGATATCCATCCGCTCGAGTTCATCTATGCCCTTCGAGGGACATGATTTTTCGGCCATGATTAGCACACCGCCTTCTGGACCCCCACCGGAGACTGACGAGGATGTTGGTCGTCGCAGGCACGGACGAAGTGAACGTCGACCACCGCAGAAGTACACACCGAGGACTACACCATCGAACCATCAGTTTTAAGGTGTTTCTTCCGGTCTTGATTTTCTTGTATTTTGTATTTATAAATATTACAATGTTTATACTTTATTTGTATAAAATTAACTTGGTTATTTGTAGCTATAATTACTTAATATTGTTATGATTTTTGATGATTTGGAGCTTTAAAATTTCGTAACAAGATTTTAAGACATGACACCAACAGCTCACTGTACACCAACAACTAAATTGATTTGTTTACTTTACACATGGGATCTAGTTGCAATTTAACCACATTTCTATACTCCAAATTTCAATATTCGAAACATACAACGAAAAAATAAATTCAAACCTGGGGTAGTTAATATACATGATAACAATCTCAAAAATGTTGAAATTAATGAAAACTAAGCTCCAATCCACACATCGCTCGTGACAATTGTCCAACATGATAGTTTCACTTTGAGGGCATTTACTTGATTATGACCACCTAACTTTGCATATTCCACAGTAGCTTACCGTCGATTTCTCCTAAAGTCCATCTCATTATGGATTACGGAAGATTGCGGACGACCTCTCGAGATTCTGCGTAACGCTGCATGCGGGACAAGCTCGAATGACGTCTCGAGGCACCTCCCATGTAGACATGTCGGGCGGGACGAGGAACTCATTTTCCCGGACACGCGCAATGTGCGCTCTGGCGTGTACACATCATCGACAAAATGTTCAACACTAAGGTTCGCTTTAGCACACGCTTGCCACAACATGTGCACACGGATAATGAAGTGTCTGCGAACCTCCCGCATTCGCGACCTGCTGCATTCAGAAGGTCGACTCCATAAGACCTAGATGGCAAACCGTGTCGACGACCTATAGACTCCATAACTCGAAAAGTTTCCATTTGTCGTGAATATATTTCTCTGATCATCGACCTCGCAATCCGGCGGTTTGCAATCAATGCATCCTCGACATCTTCCACAAACACGTGTCCCGCATCCATCCGGTTGACTTGTTGTTCACCCATTCTTGGCATCAAGGTTGCCAACTTTGTAGAATGTAGCCGAGAAGAACGGATGAAACCGGTAGATGTCGTGTTTTCAACAACACAGCGTTGACCCCTCCACCAAGTTTGTGGTCATTTGACCATAACGAAAGCCCTCGTCAAAACTTTGAGCCCATTGCCACGGCTCCATTGTACCCAACCACTCCCGAAAAGATTTGTTCGCTTGACCTTCCATGTCACTCTCGAGTTGAGTCATCATTTGGCGAAAAATATGTGGCTCTAACTTTCGTCACACTGTATACATGTTTTAATAAATGTCGATTCACGATATCTGGATAACACAAAACATTAAACTATACATATTGAAAACATTAAACTATACATATTGAAAATATAAGGTTATCCTTTACCCATTTTCACCACTTCTCTCTTCGGTTTGGATTCTTATACTCTCGAAAAAGTTAGCGCAATGTGACGGATCTGATGCGGATCTCCATGGCACACTGGAACGCCTAATTGCGGCAATTAATCCTTTCCCTCTATCGGAGATGATGCAAATATTATCGTTGTTAATAACATACCTCCGCAGGTTGGTCAAGAAGAATTCCCAAGATTCCATATTCTCCTTATCTACTATTGCAAATGCTATTGGGAGCACGTTCCTATTGCCGTCTTGAGCAACCGCAATAAGTAAGATCTGTGTATATTTTCCGTATAGCCATGTCCCATCCACTTGCACAAACGGCTTACAGTGTGGAAATGCCCGTATACATGGATCAAACGTCCAGAACATCTGATGAAAAATTCTTTTCCCCGGCTGTAATTGGTCATTTGGGCCATAAAAAGGTCGTGTCTGTAACTCAATCACAGTTCCCGGTATGTACTCCCGCATGGCAGCTATCCATCCTTGTAGCTCATTATACAATGAATCGTAATCTCCGTACAATTGTTCCATTGCCATCTGTTTAGCTATCCACGCCTTTCGATATGATACTCGATACTGGAATCGTGCTTGTATTTCAGCAATCAGTACCGAAACTTTAATAGTCGGCATGTCCTTCACCATTGGTATGATACATGTACATATAGTTTTGGAATCAAGTTTTCCATGATCTTACATCATCGTGTCGATCGCATGTGAGAGCCCAACCAATTTTCTTATCTCCCACATCTGCGATTTTTGAATGAATGCACTTTCGTATCCGCCAATTGCATCCGTCTGCGCCTTCTAACACTCTGCAATATATAGTGTCGATTTAGACTCTGCGACTTTGTAATCCACTGATATATCCATGCTATACCATTTAATCGCAGATCACGCACTCTGCTTTACTTCCAAATCTACGCCTACGAATAACTCCTCATGATCGGAATTTACGGTGGCCGGTGAAGCGGGATATATTTCGGTACTCTGGAAACTTCGGTTGCACGCTTTGCGTAAAGTCTATGAGTGACATGTGTGGCCCAGATTATTGTGTATCGTAATACATCGCATATGGTTCCCGACGAGAAAGACGCACTAATGTTCCAATCGTCATTCACGCCTTCATCGTCAATATCATCGGTATATCATCCATATCGGGATCACCACAATATCGACCTCTTCCCACAATCATCACTCTCTTATCGCCGTGTCTATCATCACCAACCACATCAATATCGGGTGTAATATTAAGATCGATATCAATCGACGTATATTCGATTCGTCATCAACATACGATCTTGGAGGCACCATGCACGTTCTTGAGCTCCATGTTCTTCACCATATGCATTGGTGTCTTCATTTGCCTCAATACCGACTAACTCAACAAATAAGTGAATCGGTGCATTTACATTACTCCCATTCCCACAATAAAAGCGCAATCATTGTCTCCACGTCTTAAGTCGTCTACAAGTTCCATTTACGTGAATTTGATCGGATCTGCACAAATTGGAAACTTGTAGAAAATTCTCGATATCATTTTCCCACACCGTCTAACGATTTTTGCGTTTATCCTTCGCTTCATATCATCCAACGATACATTTCTATTAAATCTCATTGCTATTTGTTGCCGACATTCAAATATGCATCCAACGGTTGTTGTCGATGATGATTCCATCGAAATAAACGCATCTGGCCGATCATCCATCTTGATGGTCAATCTGTTCAAAAATAAACAAAATTTCTCAAACAAAATTTAAAACATAACATTCACAATAAAAAATAATTAATATAAACACATAAATTACTAACAAAAATTACTAACATTCAAAATAAACAAACAAAATATCTTTAAAACAAAACTAAAAATTTTGGCACTATTTTGGCACTATGTTCGTTCGTATTTCCTAAGTGTTCAAATCTTATAATTTTCAATAAAATACTATTAGATTTAGTAAAATCACTTATTTTGACCATTTACTTGTATTTTCCTTTTTCTCAAATTATATTACTTTCAAAATATATATTATTTATTTTCAATCATAATGTTTCATGTATTATTTTAATGTTCTTTTATACTAACCATACTTATAATATTTATTTACTAACAATAATAATATAATACTAAATAAAATAACATTTACCATTTTTTAATAACAACAATATTACACTAACAATAATAATAATAACAATTTTATATACTAACTATAAACGATTATCATTAAGGTTTAACTAATAACAATATACTAAAGAGTTACAAAATAACATATTAATATATACTTTACTAACTAATCAAAATAATTTTTTAGGGTTTCCAACTAACTAACAATAATACTATAACTAACTTACTTACTAACTAAATTACTACACTTAACCTACTAATCCTAACTCACAATACTTATAATATAAACTAAACTAAAGTAACTAACAACATATAATTAATAAAATTATAATTAATATATAATTAAATAATATAATAACAATTCAAAAACAACATAAATATTATTTAAAAAAAAATCTACCTATTTTTAAAATTTTTTTTTCCCGTAACCTCCCTTTCTTCTTTCTCTTTTTCTTGCTGGCGCCACCACCTTCTTCTTCTTTCTGCTCTTCTTCTGCTGCTTCTTACACTCTCGCTTAGAGCTTCAAGTTTCCCCCGGGGGGGCGAATTTAAGCACATAGTCCCGCCTCTGCATGTTCATTTTTTGCTTTTGGTGCCGCCTATGGAATCCCATTGTTCAAGCTTGGTGCCGCCTATGGGATCCCCGCCTATGGGATCTCATTGTTCAAGCTTGGTGCCGCCTATGGGATCCCATTGTTCACTTTCCCCTGTTTGCATGCATGCCTTCATCGTTTCTCTTCTTGTTTCGTGCGAGTTGGTGCAAGCTTTGTTTCTTTGGGAGCCGACAAACAGGTGGTGCCGCCTATGGGAGTGGCGTGACCACCCTGCTTTGACCTATTTTGGTAAATAATTGGGGGGCCATCCTATTTTGGAACATGATTTTTTTTTTCTGTCTTAATTTGGTAAAAATCCCTGTGGATGGCAAATTATAGTTAACCTAACCAACTGTAAACTACCTTTTTAATACTAATAAATAGCCTTGATTTAAGGGTATCAAGTACCACAAGAAAACTCAAAAACAGTTAACAACGATGCATATGATAAAATAAAAGTAAGCACCACAAACTCAATTATTTAGAAGGATACCGACCTAAAGATGTAGCCCTTTGTAGCTCTGAAATAAAATATATAAAATATCTATGCCATGCTCAATTATTTAGCTGGGTGATGCACCAAAAAGTGCAGTTTTTGCTTCTTCCATTTTGTTGCAACTGATCTAGCATCAAGGCCAAGGTTGCTGAAGTTAATGATTCAGCTGAGGACACGGTGAAGGTTGCTGAAACGCCCTTGGGCTCCTTCTGGCCAATCCTGTTGCTCCCACCAAGCTTCAGCGCATTGAATTTCTGTCAGTTTGGAAGCATTTGGCAAGATATGTGGAAGGCTTTTTAAATCTTCACATTCCTTGACCAGTATTGTCTCCAAAGAAGGCCATTCTAACGAGGCATCACAGATTGAAGATAAGCTTGGCAAGCCACATAGTTGGAAATTCTTCAAACCTGTAAAGGACGTAGATGCAACTGGACCTTCGGCTTCAATCTCTCTACAGTCCTCAACTTGAAGATTTGCTTCAATAATCTCTTGAATCTCTCTACAGTCCTCAACTTGAAGATTTTCTAGCTGCGAGAGTTGACGAACCATCTCAAGCTTGAAAAGTATTGTTATACCATGACATTCTTTTAATGTCAGAGTAGTGAGCGCCCCAAAGCTCTCCGATGATATCTCTCCCTGCCAGATACTCTCCAATTTTGGTAGCTCCCTTATATGCAGCTCTTTCAGGTATTTGAATGCTATTGGCAAGCTCTTTCCAATACCAGATGCTGAAATTGAATTTCCTGTAAGATTAGCGTCACCGGTTATGATGCTCTTCATTTCAGTACATTTCTCAACCGTGAAAGCCTCCAGCTCCTTGAATGCATCAGCAGGAAGATTGTCCGTTAAGTTGCAAGCTGTGGTGTGACCAATCAGCTCGAATGAAATTGCTCGTTTAAGCACCTCAGAAACAGCCTCCGGGAATCCGTTTCCTCCAGAAAACTTGAGATTCTTTTCAGCTGAGAATTCAAAGACTGTAGAAGCCGAACTATCGTCTTGACCAATAGAGATATTGAAAGATCTGAAGTTTTGGCCATTTGCATTCCATGATTTACTATTCCGGGTGAAGCATTCAAAAGACTTCATGTTGGTGAAGTAGAACTGAAGATGCGTCAGTTCTTTCAGCTCCGTGATTTCACTTTCAATTACATCAGCGTTTTCTTGCCATGTTTTGTCAATAGGGCTGACATGAATACTCAACTCTTCTAGCTTAGAAAGCTTTTCAATAACTTTACAAGGAATTATCTTTCCTTTAGTGTTTCTTCTTTTGCAGTTGAGACGTTTAACGCCCATACTACTTTCTGCCGTGGCCTGGTTTTGCTTGGCAGCTTCTTTGAATATAATTCTTAAACATTTTAGATTTCCCAATTGGCCAATCTCACTTGGCAAAGAATAGACCCCAGCATCATGTATAACAAGGATTTGGAGATTTTGGAGAGCCCCTATCTCCCGAGGAAGCTTTACTGACAGATGGCAGTTGTATAGGAAGAGCCCCTTGAGATGTCTTAATCTGGTTATGGATGAAGGAAGTCCTCTGATTTTTGTTTCCCATAAGCTCAGAAGTTTAAGGTCACGCATGCTTTCAAAAAATTGGTCCGGCAAGCTGGTGGTGTCATTTTCATTAAGTAACAGTGTTACCATCCCTCTACATTCTGGCTTTTTTGGCAGGAAGGACAGGTTCGAACGAGCGAATAGGACTCTATTTCCATGTATCCATTCAAGTTCTTCATTAGTTTTATTATATTCAACAAAGATAGGTTCACTTCTTTCTTTATTTGCGATCATCAATGCTGCCTTCTGGAACCACAAAAACATCTTGAAGTGTTCCGACGTTTCTCCTTTTTGCAGCAGAAATTTGTCCACAAAATCATCCAGTATGGTATGCCCTCTATCACGTGCTTCACACAGCCTTTCAGGTTCCAAAAACTGCTCTGTTGCCCAGAACTCAATTATTTGATCTCTATTAGTTTTATCTAGAGGTAAAAATGCCACGTAAAGTAAACAATGCTTATACTCATCAGTAGGAAGCTCCTCATAAACAATTTTGAGGAAGTTGTAATATTCTTCAAATTCCTGCCATCCTTGCATATTAGGATATTGCAGTTGACGCTTCACATCCCGCCACCGTGTAAGTTGCTTTCCTCGTAGACATCTGCCTATTAAATTGAGTATAGGCGGCATGCCACCACACAATTCAATAATTTTTTCTGCACCTCGTCCTTTCAACCTTTCCGAACCCACTGCTTTCCAGAAGAGCATTGTTGCGTCCTCCGGGGACAACGGCTTAAGTGTCATATTCATATCAGTGTGACCAGTATATTTGTCTCTGCATGCAAACACTATTCTTCCATGTTCATGGCCAGAATGAATCCCAACTTTCTCGAGATTAACCTCCGACAAAACGTCATCAAGAAGCAACAAATATTTTATATTCCGTAGCTCCTCAGATATCACAGTTTCTCTTTCTCGATGATGGGTGTCTTCATCCCTTCCTTTGCCTAAAAGATCCCAAATTTTTCTTTGTTTGCTTTCTGTTGTTTCAGTGGCAGACAGATAAAAGATGTGGTCAAACCCAAAATCACAAGATTTTTTTACTATGTCACGCACAGTTTTCATCAATGTTGTTTTCCCTATCCCAGCAGGTCCCATTATGCAAATTCTCTTCAATGTACTATCTTTTAACCATCCTAGCAGCTCTTCCACTTTCTCTTCGAGTGATGAATGCATAACTATTGATTCTTGATTTTCCGACCACTTCTGATTCTGACGTTGACGAGATGATGTTGCCATTCTGGGTATTTTGCTCAGCTCATCGTACAGGGAAGTTGCCTCATTTGTGTTCTTCACAATACTTTTTCCAAGCTCATACAAGTGACGAAATGGACATAATCCGCACAAGTATGTGACAGGTTGTTTCTCCACTCTTTCAATTTCGTCTATTCTTGTCGCCACATTTCGAAGCCAGGTATTCAATTCATCCGACCTGTGGGAACTATCAGTATCCCTTTCAATATCCCGCTTTTTATCAACCAGCATTTTTTTGGCCGCCTCAAGCTTCTTTCGGTTACTATTGATATCCTTCACATATCCATAATTGCGCAGTAACCAGTTGCATCCGCAGCTTAGACAAATTTTTACTACCTCTATAATTCTGTTAGACAAAAAATAGTAGAAATGGATTAACACCCTCTTTTGACAAGTTGTTACTACCTCTGTAATTAATCTATTAGAAAAATGGAATAACATTTGTGGCATGAAATTACTTTCTAAGCTTTATTTCTCCCAAATTCCACAATGCTGAATCATTCATTTAACTCAATTATTTAGATCATGGAATTAAAATTTTATTTAGATTATAAAGTCTCTATATAACATCATCCACTATCTAACTTTTCTAACGGATAATGTATTTTTTTTTTAAATGAAAGCCAAAACTTTATCAAATTTAGATATTATTTTATAGTATAATTGTTAAAGTTGTGTGACCCGGATCCCTATTAAAAAAAAATATGGTAATAAACCAAGGGGATCTTTATAGGGTTTAAGGCCGAGACTGTATAGAATTACACTTCTTCTATGTGACATGAATTAGAATAAAATTTTCTAACCTTTAAATAGATGTATGTAGTCTAAACTCCTCTTCTATCATTCGTTTTTCAATATTAGTGAATTTCTTCTCCTCTCTCCATGGTTTTTTTTTTCGAAAATTTTTTTAGATGAAATTTGTGTGTTTTTTTATTACTTTACAATCGTTTTATATCGTCATTATCGATGTCTATTATATTAATAATATTATTTTATTTATTAGAAAAATCCTTAATTTAATCTCATTAACTAAAACCACTGGGAACTTACAATTGAAGAGAAAAAAATCCAAACTCTTGAAGTTTAAAATCACTTAAGACAAACAGCATAGTGAACTTACGGTTCCATCCTGCTAAACTCGCTCCAGTTTTGATCTTCAATTTACAAAATCCTGAATACAAACATAAAAACGTCAGTTAGGCTTTTTTTTGTCGGGCTTAATCTTTATATATCTACAATTTGTAAATTTAAAAAAAAAAAAGGACTTTTGAAAAATAAATTGGACTAAGGAGAATATTTTTTATTATCTATTATATTCTTAAATTGATATTTATAGAAAGGAGGGTATTTAATAAAAACAAACGTGTCATTTTCACTTACAAATCAAAAGTACATAAAGGTAAAAATAAATATCTAAATTGTTTATACAGTTCATCCTCAATTTATGTCTACGAAGTTTTGCCCAGAGCGATGATCCATTATCTTTTTCACAATACAACCAATAATTTAAGTCCTAACATCGAACTAATGCTCATCAATTTAGCGGCCTCACCATTGTATAAAAACTAGATCACTCCCCCATTAAGTTTCCCCCTCAAGAACTTAGTTTTGCAATACAAGATATTCTCTTGATTGCTTACAAAAACAATGCACATATAAATCGTCCCTAATTTGAATAAATTTGTGCTCTTTCGATCTCTCGAAATATTTTTAACCTAGACAAAATTTAAGTTTATATTCTATTTAAGTTTTGCTTACCTAATAGTGATGGTCTAATATTTTTGTATAAAGTAAAACATGAGATAATCTTGATATAATATATGTATATTATCTAACCATATTAATGAGCTGCTTTTGGAGCTATTACATTAGCATAAAGGTGTTTTGATTAGAAAAAGCAAAATGCGTATTCGGAGAAACACTAAATAGCTCATTGGTAGGGGAGACTGACGGCCTAATTCAAATCACTCTCCTGATAGGCAATTTCCATGAAGTAGGCATTAGTGAAGCAAGCAAAGGAACCAAATTCCTCACAGAACCATAATGGGTCACCATTCCATATGTATCTCAAGGGAAACAGAAAGGTGATATAGACTAGGTTGCAATTGAAAAAGATATATGTATAGATCAGGTTGCCTTCATATCCCACTTTTACTCAGTTATGCAAACAAGCAGGTTAAACTAGTCCTAGTTTAAGTGATCATGTATCTTTATTAAGTGATCGCACATTATAGCAAACTTATTTAGACTATTTCAAACTTTTTATCAAACAAATTTCTCAACAACGAAAGAAAGCAAGTGTTAAAGCAGCAAAACATCGTTAAATTGCAGCACTTGGAGGAACATACCTGCAAAAGATGAAGAGCACTGAGGATCCTCTCTTGGTTTACCTGTGTGACTTAGCTTAGGTAAACAAAGTCACAAAATTAATTAGCAAAGTCAACGAATGCGAGCAGAAGCAGCATAAATGTGTCTAGTATGGGTTGGATAAGGTTTGGATGGAGGAAAATGACTCCTAGCCTTGTCATCCATTGTATTAAATGAGATTTCGACCCCTCAATTATTGCTTCTCTTGTTTTCAATATATATTATATTCAAGGATGGCTTTTATACTTTTGTATTTCCAACAGAATCTTTTTTTGACTTTTGGCTTTTAGTTTTGCCGACAGACAAATTTCGTTTGAGTTTAAACGTGTGAGAGTTACCTCTACTCTTTTTAAATTTTAATTTTAATTTATATTAATTCTTTATACTATTTTTATTTAATTTTTTTTTTCCTTCTGCTATCTAATTTATTGTTAAAGTTATTAATGTAGTAATAAAAATGATAATATAACTTTTTATCTCTTAATACTTTTGTTCATTTACTCCTAATTTTTAAAAGTAAGTAAAAATACTTAGGATTTTTAAAATTAAAAGCTTTTTTATATTTTAGATAAAAAATCATATTTTTTTAAAATGATTTTTTAAATAAAAATTTATGAAAATTGAAAGCACTTTAAAATTTAAAAAAATATGTTTTTAAAAAATTAAAATTATAAAAGCTGTAAAAATCTAAAAAGAAAAACATTTACTCCTTAAAAGGTAATTAGAGGTTTTAATGGTTGTGAAACCCATTCAACCCGACCGACCTGCCTACTACATGTTGTCACTAAGGAAGATTTTTACTTACCTTGTTTTGTTTGGTAATTTAATGAATGAATTTTTTTTTTTGTAAAAAAAAGACAGCTTAAAGTGAAAAATTCAAAAAAATTATACTAGTGACTCAAAGTAAGAACATAACCCACTTCAATTAAACTTCTAGTTGATTGTGGTGATTCTTCAAACCAATTAAACTTCAGTTACTGTATTTTGCGACTTCAGAATATGACGAACAAGGACCTTTCAATTTCGACTCAATAAATGATGGATAAGACGCATTTCAATCAAATGACTATCTGCGGCTCTGCCAACTAAAATCAATTCAACTAAGAGAGCATTATCACATTTAACTTCCAACTATCGGTAACCTTTCCTCCATGATATAAGTAGGCCTTCAAGTAAGGCTCTCGCCTCAATCTTGAAAATTGAATCATTTCTTAACTTCATCGAAAAGCCACCTAACCACTTGCTGTCGGCACTTCTAAACACTCCTCCAATGCCCGCAAATAAGCTATTTCTCAATACAGCTCCATCTATATTAAGTTTAACCTATCCTCTAGTCGAACATGCCCATTGGTTGGTTGTCACCCTCGAATTATCATGCAATCATGCCGTATTCAACCACTTGTAACTTATTGCCCAACTTATGCATGCATCCACAATTTCCTACCCACAATTATGGCCTATCGAAAACAAATACTAATTTCTATTTTTCCTTAATAGCTAACAAATTATTGGGAAGAACATTTGCCATTCAATATCATGATAACTATAATTACCTATATTTTGCAAATTCCACAGCAACCAGTCTTGAAATGAAAAAGAGAAAAATTATACCTGATTATGTTTTGGTACAATCGACAACCACACCGCTTTAACGAAACCACAATCACGTAAAGAACGGATACCTGATTCATCAACATGGCTGCACCTCCCACAACTTCTATCATTCGTTATGTGTCTCATTACCCTTTCACTATTAGTTAAAATTTGCCCATGCCATAAAGTCCACATGAACATTCTAACTCTTTGAGGCACTCTTGCTTTCCAGATCATTTTCCAAGTATGCACATTGACACCAAAATCAAACTGATGGAGTCCCTTATAAGTTTCAAAAACATAGAACATCCCCCTAGTCACCCATTTCCATGCAAGACAATCTAGCCCAGCATCTAATAAAGGTGGGACTACTGCGCCTATTTGCAAAACAATGCTATCAGGAAGTAAATTTCTTAGATAGCCCCAATCCCAATTACCATTATCATCCACCAAATCACTGACTTGAAGAGCATTATCCAAACTTGACCCTCCAGTATGCCATGTTTTCAAAATGCCCACCTGAGGGACCCAAAGGTCATTCCAAAAATTCATCAAACGCTCATCCCTATTGCCTAATAAACTTTTCCGAGTACCTCTGGCCAAAATTTCATGAGCGACCTCCAAAAGAAGGAATAATTACTTCTTAAGATACCGATTGGTAAAACTCCAAACAAATTATACTTGTTTCTCACAACTTGTACCCATAATGCTTCCGTCTTCGTAAGCAACTGGAATCCTAATTTTAATAAGAAAATTTTATTTTAGTCCATTAAGTTGCGTATACCAAGCCCATCTACAGCCATATGAGTACAACAAACATCTGAACGAATTAGTGTCGACTTTCTCGTCTTAACCGTAGATCCCCAAATGAAAATTTGAGCCAACTTTTCAATTTCTCTACAGGCCGAAATCGACAATCGAGTCATTTCCATGAAATAGTTCGGAATAGACAGGAGTACTACTTTTGCTAGCATAACCCAACCGGCCAACAAAAGCTTCTTTGCAACCCAACCATTCAACTTGTCACGGACATTCTTCACAACAAATTCAAATGACTAAATACCAACTCTCCTATGTAAAATCGGCATGCCAAGGTACTTCCCATGTAAAATGTTTTTTTTATTCTTTATTAGTGTTAACCAATTTATTATTATAATATTGAAATTAAATAAATTATTTTCCTCCTAAAATTTAAAGTTATATTTTATGTTTTCAAAATATCTTTAATGAAATCAACTTAAATAACTTGTTTTTAATAATGGTCTACGAAACTAAAAAATTCTTTTGATTATATAATTTTGAATCTTTCATGCTAAACCCAAAATTTTTGCATCACTGTATTACCCAAATGAAAAAGCTAATTGATTCTAGGTTTAGTTTAATTGGCATGGAAAATAAAGTTCGTTAATTTAATTAATTCTTTACTTTTAACTTTGCATGAAATATTCAAAATCATATAATCAAAAGAAAATAAGGTTTGTAGACAATTATTAAAAATAATTTTTTTTGAATAAAATATGGGACTTAGTATTAGAATGGGCCCTGGTAAAAAATTCATTACAAAAAAAAAAAAAAAAAAAAACCAAAAACTTCAACCTAAAATTACTAATCTTACTGAATCATAAACCTAAATCAAGCCCAAACTTAAAAATTCCCTAATCCCACCAAGCCCCATTTCGATACCCCCAATGCCCAACATTGTTATTAAACATAGCCTCCATCGTTTTCAAAAAACTTAAATGCCCTATCATCTCCAAGGCTTTTTCATTGATTACCTGCATTGTCTCCAGAAACCTTTTGCCAAATCCCACTATTGTCTTTTCAAAATCCATGTTCCCTCTATTACTTCTTCTGTTTTCATCCTTATCTGTGAAGTATTTCCATTAAAAAACTTCTAGGTGCTTTATTTCCTCATTTGTTCCTTATGTCCATCAGTCCTCTCATCTCCTTCCGATGTTGCTAGACTCCTCGCATCTTCCTCCAACGCTAACATGGCCTTCCTTAGTAACCGATGTCCCATGTCAGTATTCCTTAGACTCTTAACTGCTCTTTTTGTAAGTTGATGAGCAACCCCGTTACCAGATCTAGATATTTTCTAAAAGCGACACTCTTCAAATCTTTTACTTAATATTTGTATATCCTATATGTACGAACATAGAACTAATCCATCCTCTTTTAATGCCTTTACTCATTGAATAACACTAAGTGCAACCCCTTCCATAATAACCTGTCAGAGTCCCATTTCTAACCACACCTGAACTGCCTATAGACAAGGTATTGCCTCGGTTGCAAAAGATGTAAGTACTCTCTCATTAAAAATCATTTTTGCACCCAAGTTTTGTGACGACCTAAAAAGTCAGGGGTGTTGAAAAACATACTTCTGGGACTCCATTTTCGGGAATTGTGTTTATAATTTTTTATTATTTATTTTAACAAATTGTTTTCAGTGAAATCGGAACAGTGGTTTTGAGACCACAAATCTGAGGTCAAAAAAATTTACTTTAATATTATTTATGATCTACAGCATGATAGTATTATCGTATAAAAATTTCGTTAAGAAATTTTAATGTTTACATGTTCAAGTTGATGAAAAGGATGGCTTGGGTGTGAGAAAAATGAACACATTTCATTTTACGAGCCTAGGGGCAAAAGTGTAATTTTGTGAAAGTATAAGGGTAAAATGGTAACTTTGCCAAAATAGAAAATTTGAAATGTTTTGAATAATGTGTTGATTTAATAAGTTAAATATGTCATTATAGATCAAGAAGAACGTGGAATCAACCTTGACCGGGGAAAATGCAAGGTTACGGACTAAATCGCAAACTGACATATTTTGTATCGAGGTAAGTTTATGTGTAAAGGAAACATCTTTATTATGTATGTTTTTATCTATTAATGCATTGTGTGAATGCGAATGAATATTATTATGATCTATCATAAATGATAGAGAATAAGGAAATTTTCGGATGAACCTTCGGAATAGGAAAATGATACGGTTAACATACATGAATAAGTAAATATTGGTGGGCTATGTGCGATACCGCCTTGTTATCTATTAATGATGGGCTGTGTGCGATACCACCTCGTTAATTATAAATGGTGGGCTGTGTGCGAAACCACAGAGTATCTAACTTTATTTCGAAGTGTTCATCGAAAAACTTGTCTAAGTGATATTATATGTGGCATTATGGTGATAAGTGCAGGGTATAAGTGCAAGTAAATGTGAGCAATGTTTTATGATATGTGTTTGGGATGTGGTAAGGCTTGGAATGAGTAAGCATGAATATGAGGATCTGAATTGTTTGTACATAGTATGTATGTTCTTGATAGAGAAGTACGTGGTATGATGTTCATTGTTTACATATAGATTTACTAAGCTTAAAGCTTACTCCCTTTTCTTTTCTCTTGTTTTATAGTGTTGAAGAGCAAGCTCGGGATACGGAGATAGCCGAAAGATCCCCACACTATCAGCACATCTTGGTATAGTTAGATTTAGCATTTTGAGTATGGCATGTATAGGGACTTAGATTTAGTTGAATGTCATGTTGTTTTGGCCAAATGTGTTGGCTCATTTAAGGATGAACTCTTTTGTATAAGGCCATAGTTGATGGTTCTTTCTTATTAATCTATGAAACGAATAGGTTATTCATGAATGTGCAAGTTGTATGGTTATTTAATTGGGGTATTTATGTATAAATAAGTTGGTTACTTATTGTGGTTTATGATTGTGTAAGTAGGGGTGGCAGTAAGGGTTTGGTAAATAACCTTGTTCTTGTCCACACGGGTAGACACATGGGTGTATGTTTAGGCAGTGTGTGACACACGGTCAGTCTCATGGACTTGTAGTTAGGCCGTGTGTCCCCCTATATGCTAAGTTGGCAAGTCAGTATACTCAGTAGTAACTACACAGGTGGAGACACGGCCGTGTGTCTCAACCGTGTGGAAGACACGGCCTAAGACATGGGCATGTACCCAGGCCGTGTGAAGTCTACACCTGAATTTAGGAATTTAATTCACCACACGGTTTACGGACACGAGCATATGCCTTAACCGTGTAACCTTAATGGGATTATGACGTCAGAAATAGAATGTCAAGGTTTTTGTACACGGGCTAAGACACGAGCGTGTTATGGCCGTGTGAGGGACACGGGCCATGGCACGGGCGTGTGTCTAGCAGTGTGAAAACCCCTATAGGTTCAAAATGAAAAATAAAATCCACACAGACTAGTGACATGGGAGTGTGTGACCACACGGCCAGCCCACACGGGTGTGTCCCTCATCACACGGGCATGTGGCCTTGTTTTGTGTAAAAATTTTCTAAGTGTTCAAAAGTTTTCGATTCAGTCCCGAACCACACTGTAAGTATGTTTAAGGTCCCGTGGACCTATAAGAGGGACGTTATGAACTCAAATGAAAAGTGTTAAATTGAAACGAAATTTTATGGTCCAATGTTGTATGTTTGAGTAAGTTAAGTCCAGTAATGCCTCGTATCCGGTTCCAGTGTTGATTACGGGTAAGGGGTGTTACATGAAATAAGTCAGTATACCCTCTAGTTTTCACATGGCCTAGCACACCGGCTTGTAGCTTGGTCGTGTGTCACAAGTCAGTATGCTCATCATTTTTCACACGGCCTAATGCACGGGCGTGTGGCTTGGTCGTGTGGCCCAAGTCAGTAAGCTCACTAGTTTGGATAAGGGATATGAAACGAGCGTGTGTCCCCATTTCGAATGACCATACGACCTGGCCACACGGCGTGTGTCCCCTGCACCTCTTAAAAATTTCCATGTTTTTTGAAAAAATTCTTGAGTACTCAGTTTAGTCCTGACTTGGTTTTAATGTCGATTTTGGGCCTCGTGGGCTTATATTAGGGACTATATGAATGAATTTGATTGGTTTATAAAATGAATGTGTTATAATAATGAAATGTCTGTTTGTTTAATTGTAAGTCTTGTAATGCTCCGTAACCCTGTCTAGGCGTCGGTTACGTGTAACACCCTTAACCCTTATCCGTCGCCGAAACAGGGTTACAAAGCTTTACCAGACTTTTTAGATCAAATACAAATATTCATATCATTTAACATACATATCAAGAACTATTCATAAATGTTTCATATTGTCCCTTGTATGAGCCCTCGAAGCCCAAAATACGCGTTAGAAATAAATCGGGACTAAACTGAAAACTCAAAGAATTTTTTGCTAAATTTTAAAAATTTTCTTAGGTGCAAGGGACGCACGCCCGTGTGGACAGGCCGTGTGGCTCACACGGCCAAGAGACACACCAGTGTCTTAGGCCATGTAGGCATTCGATGTGAGGCACACGGCCGTGTCCCAGCCCGTGTCCATTGTAACAACCCATTTTCAGTTAAATCGGGACAGTGGTTTCAGGACCACAAATTTGAAGTTGAAATATTTATTTTATTATTATTTTAATGTCTACATCGATAATAGTGTCATATAAAAAATTCATTAAGAAATTTTATCAATTGCATATGATTAATTCGATAAAAAGGACTAAATCTTGTAAAGTGTAAAAGTTGAGTTCTATTAGCTAAAGGTGTCTAATGGCTATAGAACTTTAAAGTGGAGGTCTTTATGTGATAATTTTACCATTTATAAAGTTAGTGGACATTCTTGGACATGTATTAAGTGACTTTAATGATTTATAATAAAGGTTAAAAGTGTATAATAAATAAAGTAAATTAAAATAAAATAAACCAAAGAAAACTATCATCTTCCTATTCTCATCTCCACCGATTTTGTAACCTAAAGCACCATGGGAATAGCTTGAAACATTCAGCCATCTTTCTCCCTTGCATGTAAGTGATTTTTGATTTGGTTTTTAATGATTTCTATGTTTTTGGAGTCGTTATAGCTTAATCTAGCTAGCCCAAGGACTAATTTGTGAAACTGTTAAAGTATTAGGTTTATACCATTGATGAATGTGTATGTGTTTTGATGTTTGATGACAGAAAATGAATGGCTGTTGTTAGATAAACAAGTTTTATAAAATGATTTTGGTTGAAATGTTAAATAGGGGTTAAATTGAGAAAATGTGAAATTTATATGGTAAAAGGTGTGAAATAATGTAATGTGTGGGCTGCTATGAGCATAGATGAAATTCGGCTAGCATGAGTGTGGATTAAATTACATGAATTTGCATTTTTATGAACTAGGGACTAAATTGTAAAGAAGGTAAATGTTTAGGGGCAAAATAGCAATTTTGCAATAACATGAACTTTTGGATTAAATTGAATAGAATGAGACTTGAAGTAGTTAAATTTGATAATATAGATCAAGAAAAGCCACGTTTGGATTTAGAACGGGGGAAAACAAAGTAGTGGATTGATAGGTCAATTTTCTCCGTATTAATTTGAGGTAAGTTCGTATGTTTAACAAGTATTAAATCATGTGTTTGAATGCTTAACTGATATAATTGTGATGATACGACACCACGAAAATTCTCGACAAGTTATCGACAATGTATTAATCCCGGTTGAACCTTAGGAATAGATGTGATACAAATGACATGTCATTAGGGGTTACCGTGTTTTGGGTGCTGGTCCTATACGTTCTACCGGTGGCTGAGTTTTTCGGCATGTGTTGCTGTTATTCATCAACTTGAGTGAGCAGCACCGTGTAACTACGTCTTGATCGTCAGCTTGTCTGAGCAGACCTAGTGATAGCTCGAGAGTGAGCATTTATATGATACATGAGATATATATGGTTTTGACCTTGTATTGGCACTTAGTGTGTAAGATTCTCAAGTATCTGATAGTATTCCAAATGGTTCAACAGGCAAAGATAATGTTACGAGGATATAAAACATGATACAAACCAATTCAGGTATTTGTGAGAAGTATGACAAGTAATTCATAGTTGATGTACTCATACATGACTAACATGGTTATGGTAATGTGCTAACCTTTGGATTGATTGAAACTGACCTATGTTTACTTATGCTTCTTAAAATTGTGAATAAATGATAAGTTATACTTATTAGCCATACAAGCTTACTAAGCTTAATAGCTTACTCTATTTACTTTTCCGTGTTTTATAGTGATTCAAAGCTTGCTCGGATTGGAAGTTGTCAGAGATCTCATAACACTATCCAACAGTTATTTTGGTATTTTTGGACTTAATGTATTTTGGTTATATGGCATGTATAGGTCATTTGGTTAATGAAATCCTATATGTTTTGGCTATGTAATTAGTCTTTTAATATGGCTTGAGTTGGTATATGTTGGTATGTATATATATGTGTTTAGCCAAGTGATTGGGCTTATTTTGATATACTTGGTCATGTAAGTATGTATAAATGATCTTTTGGTATTTGATGTATAGTGGCTTGGAGAATTCCTTAATTAAGTACTTGGTATTTTGAGTACTAAATGATTGAATTTGAGATGTGGTGTGTATGTTGAATTAGGCACAAAGTCTATTAAGTGAGTTTGATCATTTAGGTATACTTTGGAGGCATATTTGGTATGTTGTAAAGTAATCTTTGGTATGTGTTTATGTATATCATGTTGTTTGTGTGGATAGTACATGGTATAGACTTGATGTTGGTTGCTTTTAAGTGCCCATTTAGGCCATGGTTGTATGCGCATTGTTGAACCTAGGTTGACGACACTTTGGGTGAGAAATAAGGCTTCGAAAATGGCCTATTTTTGTCCACACGGGCAGAGACACGAGCGCGTGTCTTATCCGTGTGTGACACACGGCAAGGTGACATGGCCGTGTGGCCCCTGATACTTATTTAGAAACCAAGTCAGTAGCTTCACATGGCTTAGCACATGGCCTGGCACGCGGGCGTGTAAGACCATTTTGAAGGGTACACGGGCTAGTCACATGAGCGTGTGGTTAGCCGTGTGACCCAAGTCAGTGAGTTACACGGGGCCGGACACGGGCTGGGACACGACCATGTGATCCCATTTCGAATGTCCACATGGCCTGTGACACGGGTGTGTCTCTTAGCCGTGTGAGACACACGGCCTAGTCACATAGGGGTGTGTCCCCTACACATTGAAAATTTTCAATGTTTTTTCCAAAATTTCCTTAAATTCTCGGTTTAGTCCTGAACCACTTTTAATGCTTGTTTTAGGCCTAGAGGGCTCGTATTAGGGACTATATGATTGAATTTGAATAGTTTTAATTTGGAATGGAAAATGAATATGAAATGTATATTGTTTAATTGATAAGTTTGGTAATGCTTCCTAACCCTATTCCAACGATGGATACGGGTTAAGGGTGTTACATTTATGCCCGTGTAACTCTCTGACTTGGGTTACACAGTCAAGCCACACGCCTGTGTGATATGAAATTAAGGTGCAGGGGCCACACGGCCAAGCCACACGCTCGTGTGTTAGGCCATGTGCACAAACCTGAGCATTCTATTTCTCAATTTTAAGGATGCAGGGGACACACGGCCAGACCACACGCCCATGTCTTGGCTGTGTCATACACAATTGAGACACACGCCCGTGTCTTTGCCCGTGTGGACGAAAACAGGCCATTTTAAGGCCACATTTCTCACCTATTCTTGATTTCAAGCTAAACACCTCAAATTTCATACTTATAGGTCATAACAATGCCTTCAAAACAACCAATCCCTAGCTCTAATATTGTTATATTATCACATATATCCTAACATTCTAATTTACCACATTAGTCAATTCACTTATATACCTATAAGTCATCCATCACCTAACTACTCCAAACACATATATAAAACATGATTAAACCATACATATATAAGTTGATTGGGAATATAAATAAAATGTAATTCTTAACATTTACACAAACCAATCCAATCCTATACATGCCATATAAACCATAATATACATTGCAAAAACTACTGGAACAAGTTGGATACTGTGGCTTGTTGTGTTGATCCAATCTCCCGACATCACGTTAATCTACAAGAACATTAAACAACACAAGTAAGCTTAATGAGCTTAGTAAGTTTGATGGCTTTAAACATAAATATTACCGAACCTACTATAACACATTAATTCAAATAAATTTATTCAATGTAATTTCCCTGTCAAACACAACTTTAATCGATGAATACACCTATTTTAGATCAATACCAATAATAACAATAAGTCTTCCAAAATCAATTTCATATGTCACTTACCAAATCTTACCAAATCGGAAAATGGTTTACGGATATGAGTACATCATTTTCAAAAGCCCGAAGGTTGAACAAAAGCACATAAGTGCTAAATAGAAACCTATAAGGGTTGAACGGAAGTGTAACAGCCCGATTTAGGGCCTAGTCGGAATAGTGGTGTGAGACCACAAATCCATGATAGTATAATAGTTTCATGAAGAAATTTTATTAAATTGTGATTGAATGGTCCATTAGGACTAAATTGCAAAAGTTGCAAAAGATGAGATTCTAGAAGCTTTTAGTATGAAATAGCTTTGGATTATTAATTAAAGGTCCTTAAATAGCAATTTGCCCAATTTCTAATTTTTGGACAAAAATGGACATGAGTTAGTAAATTTTGAAACTTTAGCAAAAAGGGCTTGGTCATTTAGTTAATTAATGATTAAAAAGGATGAAATAAGTCAAAATTCATGTTCATCTTCACCAAGCTTGGCCAAAATTTTGAATAACTCCATAGCTAGGGTTTCTTCAATTTTTCAAGCTTATAGTAAGTGCATCCTAGCCCCGGTTTTAATATTCTTCATATTTTTGAAGTTCTCGTAACATGATTTAGTTATTTTTAGCTATAGTTTAAGCTAGGATCCATGTTCAAAAATATACCCATGTATGACATGCATGTATTTTCATGTTTTAAGGAAGATTATGAAATCTTGATGTAGAATAAACATATTTTTCTAAGTGAATTTCATGAAAATAGCATGTAAGGACTAATTTGTAAAAGTTATGAAATTGGTCATACATGAGTGAAATAGTGAGAATTGAATATTGATATAGCTGAGAAAATGAATTATCTAAGCATGAAATACAAGAAAGTTGAATGAAAATCACTTTACGAGCCTAGGGGAAAAAGTGTAAATATGAGAAAGTTTAAGGGCAAAATGGTAAATTTGCCAAAGTATGAGTTATGAGTCAATTTAGTCAATGTGAGTATTAAATGAGTTAAATTATTATTATAGATCAAGAAAAACGAAGCCCGGATCAAAATCGAGGCAAGAACGAAGTCGTGGACTAAATTGACTATCTTCATACATTTTGCATACCGAGGTAAGTCTGTATGATTTAAAAGCTTTATAATTATTTTCATTGAATTACTTATATATGTTGTTATTGTACATTGTTTCCATGAAGTTGTTTAAATATGTTTAAACAAGGAAATTAATGAAATTAAGTACATGAAAGTCCCGATTGAAGTTGGATTACTGAGGATGCTTAATCTACAATAGGAGACAAGAAAGTCCGTATAAGACCATGTCAAGACATGGCATCGGCAATAAGGCAAAGAGATCATGTAAGTCCAAGCCAAGGCATGGCATTGATAAGTTTCTAAAGCAAAGAGATCATGTAAGTCCAAGACAAGTCTTGACATTGAAAAGTTATCACGAGATAAAGATCCCATGTAAGTCCAAGCCAAGGCATGGCATTGGTGAGTTCCCAAGCAAAGATATCATATAAGTCCATGACAAGTCATGGAATTAAAAAGTTATTGTGAGGCAAAGACCAATATAAGTCTAAGCCAAGGCATGACATTGGTGAGTTTCTAAAGTGAAGATATCATGTAAGTCCATGTCAAGACATGGCAATGGTAAGTTTCCAAGGAAACACCCAAGGAAGATTTCGTGTAAGCCCATCTCAAGACATGGCATCGACACCAAGTTAAGAGATTCCATGTAAGACCATATCTAGGATATGGCATTGGCATCGAGACACATGTGTGATAGATTTAGTATCCTTCGTTATTTCAGTTAATTCATCGGGCAAAAGAGTAAAGAATGAATGAGACAACAAAAAAGTTAAGCACGTAAAGCTATTATCAAGTGAAAGTTGAATAAGAGTTTTATTCAAGTTAAGAAAGATGAAGTTAGAGTTTATGCTTACATTAGCAAAGTATACTAATCTATATGATAAGTATGGCATGTATAGGAAACATTTCATTTTGAGTTATGTCTTAAGAGGAGCCAAAGTGTTGGCTATTAAGTTATTGTTCTTTTTATATATGGCTAAAGAGATTGGCCAATATTTACTAAGTTTATATATATATATTGATGTCGATGAATTATGCATCATTCTTCATGTTTTAATGAAGTATTTGAGTTGTTGAATTAGGTATATGATTGATCTTGATTTCAGAGTGGCAATTGGCTTAGAAAATAGCCTCTAAGTGTCCACATGGGTAGGCATACGGGCGTGTGTCTAGGCTGTTGTGACACATGGTCAACCCATATGGGCGTGTGTTTAGGCCGTGTGTCCCCTGCATGTTAATGTTTTAAGTCAGGATAGACCACGGGCTAGCCACACGGGCATGTTCCTAGGCCGTGTGAGATAAGTCATTGTCCACCACGGGTGGATGACACGGGCATGTCTTTGGGCACACGAGCGTGTACCAAGTCACATGGGTTTGTGACCCCTATTTTGATGAAAAGTTTTCTAAGTTCGCAAAAGTTCCCGAATGTGGGTTTAAGGCCTCGTAGGCTCATGAAATGTATGTTATGACTAAGAAAGAGGAGTTTTCAATCAAAACGAAATTTTATAGCCCATAAGTACACGTTAAAGCATGTTTCAAGTACGGCAATGTCTCGTATCCAGTCCCAACTTCGGACTCAGGTATGGGGTGTTACAGGAAGCTCATAAAAGCTAAATGGAAACCCATAAGGGTTAAACAGAAGCTTAAAAAAGCTGAACAGAAACCCATTAGGGTTGAACAGAAACTCATATGAGTCAAACAGAAGCTCATGAGAGCTAAACGGAAAGTAAACATGAAAGTTCGCAACAAATGCTAAACCTCAGTTTACTTAGGTAATTTTGCCATCAATTCCTCCTTTGTTGTCTTTCGCCATAAAACGATTGTACTCAATCCCACGTTCCATTTATTTTGAACATTCAATTTAAAATTTATAATTCTAACAATATTTTACTTTCATCAATAGATATAAATAAATACATAATACCATTCATCAATTTAATATATAAATATTAAAGTTTAACCATACAAACTTACCTGGGTTAAATTGTAAGATTTGTAGTAGTTTAGGGACTATTATGTTAATTTCCCCTTTTCACAATTGTCTATGGGCTCTTAATCTAAAATATAAAATTACTCATTCTTTAGCATATATTTCAATTCCAATTCGCTTCACAGCTAATACCCCTTAATTTTTGAAATTACACAATTACCTCAACTTTTTACAATTTTTACAATTTAGTCCCTTACTAATTAGTCTATCAAATGAGCTAATTTTCTTGATTGAAAATTTATATAAATATTCAAGGCTATCATATAGCCCTTGATAAACAAAATTTAATACCAAACCCTAATATTTAATATTTTCACAATTTGGTCCTAAAATCTATATCTATCAAAATCACTTGATAAAATCATCATATAACAAAATTAAAGCTCTAAATCCATGTTATTTCATCAAAAACATCCAGCATTCATCAATGGTAACTTTTAAAACTTCCAATAAAATCAAAAACTAGTGAAATTGATAGTTGGACCTAATTGTAAAAGCCTCAAAAACATAAAAATTTCAAGAAAAATGCAAGAATTGAACTTACTTGAAGTAAAAATATGAAAAAACCAGCTTAAGACTCTCCTATGGCATTTTAGAATAGAAAATTGATGAAAATTGTCTAGAATTCTCTTGTAACTTCAATTTGTAAGTTTTAATTTCATACAAATTACCATTTTTCCATCCATTTAATTTATTTTATTATTTTACACTTAGCTGCCCCCCCCACACTTTTATTTTAGGCATATTTTCCCCTTAAGTCCTCATTTGTTTACCAATTAAGCCATGTGACCACTGTTTCTTATAATTCATAAGTTTTGCACCTTTTCAATTTAGTCCTTTTTAATTAATTAACTACAAAAACGTTAAAATTTTCTAATAAAACTTTATTACTACTTAATGACACTCCGTAAATATTTATAAAAATATTTATGGCTTGCTTTATAAAATCGAGATCTCGATACCTCATTTTCTAAACCACTTAATCTAAGAAATATTTATATAACACAAATTACTAATTCAAAAATCTTTCAAAAATCACATTTGACTCGTAAATAATAAATAATAAAATTTATGAGCTTACTCGTCAGATTTGGTGGTCTCGAACCAGTGTTTCTGACACTACTGAAAATCAAGCTGTTACATTACGGGTTAGGGGTGTTATATTTATTAGTATCAGAGCTTACAGGTTTAGCCGATTCTTGGACTAAATTGAGCTCAAAAGTGAGTCTAGAGGTACTACCAAAGTTGAGTCAAGTTCGAGTCGGGATTGGATGCTAATAATTATGTTTTTATTTATAGTGTAAAAATATCAAATGGTGCTAATAATGTAGTTGATCAAGAAGTACATATTGGTGATGAATCCAAAGGGGAGTTTGATGAATTTGATTTGGTAACACCGAGCGTTTGCACTAAAGGTGTACGACAATCTAATACTAATAGTGGCCCAATTGAAGGGCAATCTGATAATGATGTATTACAAGTTATAGCAGAAGCTCTACAGAAGGTAGCGAGAGCCACTCCACTCCTGATGACAACATCTGTGGCTAGACGAGCTCTTATCAAAGAACTAAGAAGATATAGTGCTACCGAGTTTTCAAGAATAAAAGGAGTTGATCCCTCAATGCAGATTCTTGTTAGAGTCAATGACTCGAATTTTACAACAGTTAGAATGCACTCCCTAATAGAGCATTATTTGTGCCGTTTCACTATTACAGGGAGAAGCCGATACATGGTGGAAAATAGTTATAAGGCACGTTACTACAGAAGTAGCTAATTGGGAATTTTTCGAAGTGGAGTTCCAAAAGAAATACATTGATGAGCTTTATCTTGAATATAGGAAACAAGAATTTCTCATGTTAAAATAAGAAGATATGTCGATAGTAGACTATGATTAGCAAGTATGCAAAGGAATTGATTCCTACAGAAGAAGAAAATTGCAAACGCTATCTACGGGGCATGTGGCGTGAAATCTGGACTCAACTAGTAGCATTGAGAATCAAGGAGTTTGCAAACTTATCAGAACGAGCAAAAATGGTCGAGCAATCTCTGGGTTTATGCAAGAAAGTTGAACCTCCTCATGCTACGGGTAAACGATTCGAGAACTTTAATCATTCTTCTGCATAAAAAAGAAGTAAAGAATCACGAGAATTTGGGAAATTAATTACAAGACCGAGCATGCCAATTAAAGTGCTAGACTATCAACCTACGGTATCAGTAGGTAGTGTAAATGGACTGAATAGAGTTTGAGAGACGTAGGATTACAAACATTGTGGAAAGAAGCACTGGGGAAAATGCTGGAAATTAACAAAAGGTTGTTTCCATTGTAGGTCGTTAGAACATTTTGCTAGAGAATGTCTGAAGCATGAAGATGATTCACAGAGGCCACCTTCGCGGTGAGGGGTCGAGGATGAGTAGAGGTGGATCGATTGCGAGGGGTGGATCAAGAAAAAGGGATGAAATAGTTACTTATAAGCCTGAGACTAGAGTACCGACACGTGCTAATGTAGTGCAGACTCGTGATGAGAAAGATGCTACTGATTTTGTAGCATGTATTTTTCTTGTATTCTCCACACTTGTTTATACTTTAATAGATCCTGGTTCTTCTTATTCATATGTTAATTTTGATATGGTTAAATCTAGGAATATGATTTATGAAATGTCGAAAGTAACTATGTCTGTATCAAGTCCCTTGGGTCAAACCGTATTAGTGGGTCAAACCGTATTAGTAGATCAAGTTTGTAAACGTTGTCCTTTAGAGATTCAAAATTTAGTGTTTCTTGTAAATTTATTGATTATGCCTTTCGATGATTTTGATGTAATCCTGGGTTTGGATTGCTTGACCGAATACGGAGTGGTTCTGGATTGTCACAAGAAAAAGTTTTCGATTCAAGATAAAGAGGGGAAAGTCATAGAGGTTTATGGTTCTAAAAGAAATGGGTCAAATAGAATTATTTCTTCAATGCAAGTAGATAAATTATTGAAGCAAGGTTGTGAAGCTTTCTTAGCATATGTTATTAACTTGAAAACGGGAAGTGAAGACATTAGTAATATTCAGACTGTTTGTGATTTTTCTGACATATTTCCTGAAGAATTGATGGGATTACCACCAGATAGAGAGGTTAAATTTGCAATCCAAGTGTTTCCTGGTACGGCTCTTGTATCTATAGCTTCGTATCGAATGGCTTCAACTGAGTTGAAAGAATTGAAAGTTAAACTACAGGATTTGTTGGAACGTGATTTTATTCACCCGAGTATACACCTTAGGGAGCTCCAGTGTTATTTT
This sequence comes from Gossypium bickii, assembly GCA_025503065.1. Classification (NCBI taxonomy): domain Eukaryota; kingdom Viridiplantae; phylum Streptophyta; class Magnoliopsida; order Malvales; family Malvaceae; genus Gossypium; species Gossypium bickii. Next base: position 43,640,822 of record CP106713.1, read on the forward strand.
TTAAAAAGAAAGATGGTTCGATGCGACTCTATATTAATTATCGTCAATAACAAATTGACAATTAAGAATCGATACCCCATTCTGCGTATCGACGACTTGTTTGATCAACTTAAAGGAGCTTCTGTCTTTTCCAAGATCGATCTAAGATCGGGATACTATTCGTTGAAAGTAAAGGATAGTGATGTACCAAAAATAGTTTTCTAAACACGTTATGGTCATTATGAATTTTTTGTGATGCCCTTCGGATTAACAAATGCACTGGCAGCCTTTATGGATCTAATGAACCTTATTTTTCAACCGTATCTTGATCCGTTCATAGTTGTTTTCATTGATGATATTCTTATTTATTCAAAATCAGAAGTTGAACGTGAACAACATTTATGAATTGTGTTACAAGTGTTACGAGAGAAATAGTTGTTTGGGAAATTTAGCAAATGTGAATTCTGGTTAACCGAAGTGGTATTCTTGGGACACGTGATATCAACGTATATCCTACAAAGATTGAAGCAATTATTTAGTGGAAAGCACTGAAGAATGTGTCAGAAGTTCGTAGTTTTATTGGTTTAGTCGGGTGTTATCGAAGATTTGTGAATAGCTTCTCGAAAATAGCGATGCCAATGACAAAAATTCTCTAGAAAATGTGCAGTTTTCTTGGAACGAGAAGTGCCAAGAGAGCTTTGATAAGTTAAAATAGTTGTTGACAAAAGCACCGATTTTAACTCTACTCGAGTCATGTAACAGCCCGATTTTAGGGTTAGTCAAAGCAGTGGTTTTGAGACCACTAATTCGAGGTTGAGGAAAATTATTTTGATATTATTTGATGTGCCGTAACATGTTTATAAGAATGCATGAGAATTTTGGTACCTTAACTTTAACGATTGATTGCTTAATTGTTAAAATAGACTAAATCGCAGAAAGTGTGAAAGTTCTATTTTTCAAGGTAGAGCTGTTTAGTAGCTATTGAATATTAAATTAAAGGTCCTTAAAGTGCAAATAGGCCATATGGAGTGTGTTGGCCGGCCATAGGAAGCTAGGGGGACAAGAGCATTAATTTTAGTCAAATTAGGTGATATTAAGTGATAAAAGATGAATAAAATATGCTAAAAAGGAAATATATCATCTTTCACTATTCACTCTTCTTCATCCACCAAAAATTTGAAGAGAAAATAGGGGTTTGGGGAGCTCAAACTATCAACCAACATATTCTCTAACAAGTAAGTGATTTTTGAGGTTTTTCTTAAAGATTTTTGTACTTTTGTAGTCCCCAAAGCTTAAATAGCTAATGAGGGGACTAATTTGAGAAATGGTTGAAAGTCTAGGGGCTTGCCATGAGAGTAGTTATGTTGTTAGCTGAGTTTTTATGGAAGAAAACAAATGTTAGGGAGATGAGAAATAACTTTTGTCAAAGGTGTTAGCATGAAAACACCTAAATAAGATTTGAGTGCAAAGATTTAAATTATGTCATAAATGCATGAAATAGTTCGAATGGAGAGTAGTTGAAAGAGAAATAAATGTTCAGCTAGAATTGTTTATTTTTGAAAATGTGTTGAAAAATAAATTACGAGCCTAAGGGCAAAATCCTAATTTTGCCATAATACAAGGGCAAAATGGTCATTTTTCCCAAGTATAGATTTTGATGTATTATGATCATAGAATGATCTAAATGAATGAATTTCATTGTTATAGATCAAGAAGAGCGTGTAATCAACCTTGACTATGGAAAAGGCAAGGTGACGGATTAAATCTTCAATTAACACGTTTTGCACCGAGGTAAATTTATGTGTAAATAATGCATATCTTTGTAAACATTATGTTGCTAATTAGTGTATGGCATGATTGAAAACATGTGTGGTTCAAGTGGATTGAATGTGGTAGTCATTGAATAATTATTGAATAATTATTGTTGCTTAATTATGATGGGTTATGTGCGATGCTATCGTCTATTTATAATTTGGTGGGCTATGTGCGATACCATCGTAACTAATCTTTTTGGTGGCCTATGTGCGGTACCACCCTACTAAAGACTGATGGTGGGCTAAGTGTGAAACCACCGAGTAATTTGACTATGAGTAATGGAATTAGAGATAGTGATATGTTGTATTATGTGACTTTGTGATGCTAAGTGCAAGGGAACTTGTTAATGAATGTGTGCATTAAGCTTGTGATATGGTTGGAAGGTAGGAATGGAGGAAATGAGTAAGCATGATCATGAATGTAGATTGTTTCTTGCTGAGTATGTAATGCTATGTAATTGTTTAATACATGTTATAATGTTATATTGTTTACATGTAAACTTACTAAGCTTAAAGCTTACTCCTCTTCATCTTTTTCCCTTGTTTTTTAGAGTTTAAAAGCCAACCCGAGATACAAGGATATCCAGAAGATCGCCCACACTATCAGCTCACCTCGGTATACCTAGATTTAATGATTTTGTACATGGCGTGTATAGAGGCTAGACTAGTTAGATTATTTTGTTATTTTGGCCAAAATGTATTTGACCCTTGTTAAGACAAATATTTTGTATATTGCCATGGTTGATGGCTCACCTTACCATTTATGAGATTATAAAGTTATCTATGGGAGTTCATCTTGAAATTCATGAATTGTTTATTAGTATGTTGAACGGAACTATGTGGTAAGAGTTAAGGGAATGTAAAGAACTTGGCAAACAGCCTTGTTCTTGTCCACATGGGTAGGCACACGGGCGTGTGTTTAGGCCGTGTGTGATACAAGGTTAGGCTATAGGTGTGTGCCCAGGCCGTGTGAAGTCTGTACCTTGAATTTGGTATTTGAAATGTCACACGGTTGAAGCACACGGGCATGCCCAAGCCGTATGGATAAATTAGAGGCGGCTACGGACCAGCCATATGGGCATGTGTCCAGGTCGTGTGACTCAAGTCAATGTCGACCACGGGGGTCGAACACGGGCGTGTGAGATGATACATGGGCGTGTCATCCACCCCACGAGCGTGTGGCCCCTGTTAGCTCAAAATTTTCTAAATGTGTAAAAGTTTGCGATTTATTTCCAAAACCTTTTGGGAGTATGCATAGGGCCTTATAGGCCATTTACAAGGAAGTTAAATATGAGAATTGAAAAGTTTAAACTTGAAATAGATTTTGTTAACCCGAGGATGTATGACCTAGTGAGTCAAGTCCAATAATGCCTCGTGCCCGATTCCGGTGTAAAATACGGGTAAGGGGTGTTACAAGTCAAGAAGGGAATTCGTGGTTTATAGTGATGCTTCACTAAGTGGTTTGGGCTGCATTCTGATACAAGAATAAAGAGCAATTGCGTACCCATCTCAACAGTTGGAAACTCATTAACGTAAATATCCAATGCACGATTTGGAGCTAGCTGCGATAGTCTTTGCTTTGAAAAATTAGAGACATTATCTATATAGTGAGAAGTGTCGTATATGCACTGATCATAAAAGTCTTAAATATCTCCTAACCCAAAAGGAGTTGAATTTAAGACAACGGCGTTGGATCGAACTTTTGAAAGATTATGACTGTGTTATAGATTACCATCCAGATAAAGCTAACGTTGTAGCAGATGCGTTAAGTAGGAAAGTGATAGCTAATTTACGAGAAATGTTTGATTGACTCAGTGTTAACTGTGATGGAAGTCTTTTGGCCGAATTGAGAATCAAACTTGTATTATTCGATCAGATTAGATAAGTAAAGTTGTCGGATCGTAAATTGTCAGAGAAAAGAAGAATGGTTCTATAACACCCCTAATCGTATCCGTCGTCGGATTAGGGTTATGAGGTATTACCAAACAAAACACAACTCAGAACAGGCATTCATTTCTTTTCATGCTTCGTAAATTAACCATATCAATACACTTATCCTATTCAAATTTCGAACCTTAATACTCCTATATTCATATCATTCGCATATTAAAATTTTATTCAATCATATAACATTACATAACATATATCAAGCATATATCAAAACAAATATTTCATAAGCTGATTATCAAGCATATTCCTTCAATACATGCATATATTAAACCGAATAATCCATATCACACGGCTTATTGTCCTTTAGCATATTTGGCATAAATAACTTCACAAAATGGTCAAGTTCAGATTTTAAACATCATAGTCATATACGTATTTAACTTTATCTTATATGAACTATTTTTGAACTCAAATAACAAGTTAAAACATACCCAAATTGCATACCAAAAATCACATCTAAACATCATTAGTTCAACCGTACAAAGAGCTTTCAATTTGATCAACAAATAGCCTTAACATTCGTACTAAGTTTCTCTATTCAATAATAAGCAAATCATACTATTTCATTTGCTGAATATCAAACATATCATTTCTTAACTCTACACATGCGCATAATAAAACCAATCGAACAATTTTACACCATTTAATAACCAAACGCATATGCAACCATAGTAACATTACAACATAGCTGAACTTGACTTTGATGCTAATATATATAATGCGCATTTTACTCCATCAAAATGAACCATTTTTGTACACAACAAAATAACGCATATCATGCCTATATCGTATGCCATAAATCATGCCTAAACATCACTCTTTCAACCATCCAATGAACTATATAAAAACCGAACCTAAATAACGAACTATTCAAGCATAATATATGTGTATACTTGCCTGCACAAACCTAGTCAAAATAGCCAAACCACAAATGATCGTATTATAGGCATATACATTTTTCCACTTAAGATTAGCCGAATAAAAACATGCATTGTATAACCTAATTCTTATCTCACAAAATGATCAAAGCAAATACACACACATATGACATAAACATTTATATCACATACCATGACTTAAATATGCATCCATCATTTACTTCATTGCTTAAGCAGAATGATACACCATGCTTACCATTACCCATTGCCGAATCATATTCCAAACACCATAAGTATATATACCATGTATTAAGCTTATCAACATGAATTAATTTATAGGTCATTCATGTCATAACCAATCAAGACATATAACTAAAGCACCATACATACATGCCATGAAACATACTTACCAAAATAAACTTATATCATAATCAAATATACCCGAATTTAAGCATCACGATCAAGCCATTTTCGCCTGGCTAAATATATATACAAATTTCAAAACCAAACATACTAATACTAGCCTATACATGCCATATATTCATAGTTTCAAACTTTTAAAATATCGAAACAACGATCGATAGTGTGGTGATGTTCTAAGACAATCCTCAAGCTCGTAGCTAGCTTCCAAAATCTATAAAACAATGATTAAACACACAAAGTAAGCTTGGATAGCTTAGTAAGCCATAAGCAAGTAAATCATCTCAATGGTATAAATAATTCAATTTAACTAGTCCGAAATTAATAAATCTAAATGCATATGTTTTCATCATACTTAGAAAATTCATATAATCATATTTGGTACTTTTCTTACTTTTACTTTTCATAAACATATAGGATTCACACATACCTGATTCATTTAGCTCAATTTCACAATTGTTCTCGACTTGCCATTGCCCGTTGAACCATTTGGAATTGTTAAGGATACACGAAAATCATAATAACCTCATACAATGCCATATCTCGGATATGGTCTTACATGCTATCACATATCGATGCTACTGTCCCAGACAGGGTCTTTGTAACATCCCAGGTTAGGGCCTAGACTGAATAGTGGTGCGAGACCACAAATCTGATGTCTATGTATGAGTTTTTAAGATTTATGCTATGTACATGCTAGTGTGAAAGTTTCATGAAGCAATTTTGTGAAATTTTGGTTGAATTATCCAAAAGGACTAAATTGCAAAAGTTGCAAAATGTGAGATTCTAGAAGCTATTTGTGTGAAATAGCTTTAGAATATTATTTAGAGGTCCTTAAATAGAAATTTACCCAAATTCTAATTTTTGGACAAAATTGGGCATGTATGAGTTAAAATAAGAAGTTTATCAAAAAGGGCATTTTGGTCATTTGGCAATTAAATGATTAAAATGGGAGAAAAGATGACAAAATTCATTCATCTTCTTCTCCAAGGCTGCCGAAAATTGAGAGAGCCATTTTTAGGGTTCTTAAAATTTTTCAAGCTTGCTAGTAAGTGCATCCAAGCCCCGTTTTTGATACTCTTCGTATTTTTGAAGTCCTAGTAGCATGAGTAAGCTATTTTTAGCTATTTGATGAGCTATAATGGATGTTAAAAAATGTGGCCATGTATGACATGCATGTATTTTGATGTTTTATGGAAGATTATGAAAGCTTGATGTAGTAGAAACATCTTTTGTTAAGTGATTTTCCATGAAAATGCATGTAGGGATTAGTTTGTAAAATTTTTAATTTTTAAGTTTGGTCATACATGTGTGATTTAGTGAGAATTGATGAATACTTTAGTTGAGTAAGTGATTCGACTAAGCATGAAAGGCTAGAAAGTTGAATAAAAGTCACTTTACGAGCCTTAGGGCAAAAGTGTAATTATGAGAAAGTTTAAAGGTAAAATAGTAATTTTACTAAAATATGAGATAAGGGTCAATTTAGTCAATGTGTGTATTGAATAAGCTGATTTATTCATTATGGATCAAGAAAGACAAAGCCCAGATCAAAATCGAGACAAGAGCAAGATGATGGACTAAATTGCACATCTCTATACTTTTGAGTACCGAGGTAAGTCTATGCATAAACAATGCATTCATACTTACAATTTGTTAATGCTAGCTAGTGTGTAGCATGATTGAGAACCTATGTGGGATGAATGTGGTAGAATTTGTGAATGAATGTATGGTTAAGTAAGTAGATATGTGAATGTGTTGTGAGAATGCTAAATGGTGGGCTAAGTGCGATACCATCCTAAAGCATATTGACGATGAGCTGGCTATGTGAGATGCTATCATTAGGTATATCGTCTAGTGGGCTATGTGCGAAACCACTACGATTACCTTTGTGGTAGGCTAAGTGCGACACTACCTTATTATTTGGTTGTGGTAGGCTAAGTGCGGTACCACCTTATTGATTGATTGTGGTGGGCTAAGTGCGAAACCACCGGGAAATTCACTGTGTGGAATAGCTGTATGGAGGAATTATCGAGAAATGATGTTGTATTGTATATTGTGTAAATGTGATATTGAATGCAGGGGTGCATCTGAATGGTTATGAGTATGTGACTCATGATGTGTTAGAAAATATGGTAACGGATAGAAAGAGTAAGCATAGTTATAAATTACTTATGTTGGTATAATGCTAATTATTGTTTAGCTTATACTATTATGCTTAATTGTTTATGTGTAAACTTACTAAGCTCAAAGCTTACTCCCTCTCTTTTCCCTTGTTTTATAAAGAAAAAGGGTTGATTCGAGATACGTGGATCAATTGGAAGATCACCTACACTATCAGCACACTCTGGTATATGAGACTAAATGTTTTGTATATGGCATGTATAGAGGCTAGACAAGTTAGTGAATTTTGTTGTAAATGGCTAAGATGTGTTGGCCTTTAGATGGATAATCTATTTTGTATAATGCTATAATTGTTGGCTAACTTATTATATAAAAAGGTTGTAGATATCTAGGTGAGATTGCACTTCAATATGAATTGACTATGGATGTGTTGAATGAGTGCATGTTATGTATGCTAGAGGGGTGAAAAGAACTTGGCATATAGCTTTGTTCTTGTCCATGTGGATAGACACATGGGCGTGTATCTAGGCCATATGTGACACACGGTCTGTCCATGGGCGTGTGACTTAGCCGTGTGTCCCCTGCATGTTGATATTTAAAGTCAGAATAGACCACGGACTAGCCACACGAGCGTGTGCATAGGCCGTGTAAGTTTAGTCAGTGTTGGCCACAGGTTAGCCACACAAACGTGTGGCTAGGCTTTGAGGCCGTGTGTATGTAGTCAGTATACACCACGATTGTGGAACATGGGCGTGTGTGACTACACACGGGTGTGTCTTATCTTACACGGGCGTGTGAGCCCTATATAAAAGAGAAAATTTTTGAGAATTGAAAAAGTTCTGGAATAGTCTCGGGAGCCCTCGTGTGTATGAGTGAGGTCTCGTAAATTGAGATTGAGGTTGTTGAGGTAACTTAAGAGAGTAGTCACGATAAGCCTAAGTGGCGATCAAGTGGTTTTATTTTGGTAACGCCTCGGGCTCGATTCTGGGGTAGAACTCGGGTAAGGGGTGTTACATTTAGTGGTATCAGAGTTATGGTTTAGTCGATTCTAGGACTACCGTAGCGGGTGTAAGAGTCCAGCTATACATGCCATAAGTGTATTATGATAGTGTGGTGGTTTCTGATGATTTTAAATCTTGTTTTATATAGAATATGGATTCCGATCCAGTGACTGCTGATGAAGCAGCTAGTAATGCGCTGGCTCCTGTGCAAGGAACCATGCCTGTACAAAGTGGACCCGAGGCTAGGGGTCAAGGGGAAGAGGCAAGGGAAGCCTTTCTCCAGATGATGAGTAATTGGTACTCGGACTATGTTCGAGCGAACGCTAATGCTCAACCTCCTCACCTCCTCCTATACCTCAGCCAAATCTAGTCGCTCTTCAAGGTATGGATGTAGTGAGGATTTCGAAACCCCCGGTGGATAAGATTAGGAAGTACAAGGCTGAGGAGTTTAGAACTAAGGTAGATGATGACCCTGAGAGGGCAGAGTTCTGGTTAGAGAACTCGATGAGAGTATTTGATGAACTCTTTTGTACACCCGAAGAGAGCTTGAAGTGTGTTGTATCTTTGCTGAGGGATTCGGCATATCATTGGTGGAAGACACTAACGTTAGTGGTTCCAAAAGAGCGGGTGACGTAGGACTTCTTTCTGGAAGAGTTCCGGAAGAACTATATAAGCCAATGATTTACAGACTGGAAAAGGAAGGAATTCCTTGAGTTGAAGCAAGGAAGAATGTCAATAGCAGAATATGAGCGCGAGTTTGTTAGGCTTAGCAAATACGCTCAAGAGTGTGTATCAACAGAGACCATCTTGTGTAAGAGGTTTGAGGATGGACTGAATGAGGACATCAAACTCCTAGTGGGTATTTTGGAGTTGAAAGAGTTTGTTGTATTGGTTAAAAGGGCAAGTAAGGCCGAAGAGTTGAGTAAAGAAAAGAGAAGGGCTGTGAGTGAAGCCTGAGATGCTAGAAAGAGATCGATGGGAAAGTCAAATCAAGCCCAGTTGAAAAGATCCAAGGAAGGAAATCCTTGGACGACAGCACCAGTGGATTATTCGCATCGAGACTTGGGCAACACTCGTTCGGGTTCGAGAGTCTAAGCAACCTCGATGGAAAGTGTGGGCAATACAAAGAGCAAATCAGAGTGTCCAAGTTGTGGTAGATATCACACCGGTGGGTGTTGGGGTAACAGTCAGAACTGTTATAAATGTGGCTCTCCCGATCACTTAATCCGAAATTGCCCCGAGAAGGATGATAAGGAAGAGAAGCAAGAGATGAGATCCAGTGATGTGTCTACAAGAGGTGGGAATAGTGGTGAGGTGCGTCCAGAGACTCTGCTATGAGACCGGAGGGTCGGGCACCTGCAAGGACATATGCTATTCTCGCTCGCGACGAGGCATCCTCCCCAGATGTGATAACGGGTACTTTTTCTCTCTTTGACACCTTTGTTATTGCTTTAATAGATCCAGGGTCTACTCATTCTTATATTTGCATGAGATTAGCATCTAGTTTGAGTATGACTGTTGAGTCTACAGATATTGTAGTTAAGGTGTCAAACCCATTAGGAAAGCATGTGTTAGTGGACAAGTTATGTAAAAATTGTCCTTTATTGATTGAGAATCATTGTTTTCCGGCAAATCTGATGTTGTTGCTGTTTGATGAGTTTGATTTAATCCTTGGCATGGATTGGTTGACTACCCATAGTGTTTTAGTGAACTGTGGTAGTAAGTACATTGAATTGAAATGTGAGAGTGGAGATGTGGTTCGGGTTGAATCAGGTGGATCAGATAGCCTACCAGTGATGATTCTTTCCCTAGTGGCTGAGAAGTGTTTGAGAAAAGGATGTGAGTCCTATCTCGCCTTTGTGTTGAATACTCGAGAGGTTGGAGTGAAGTTTGAAACAGTACCGATAGTATTCGAGTATCCGGATGTATTCCTGGAAGAGTTACCTGGATTACCTCTAGTGAGAGAGGTCGAGTTTGGGATTGAGTTGATTCCAGGAACGGCACCAATTTCAATTGCTCCATATAGAATGGCACCTTTAGAGTTGAAAGAACTAAAGGTTCAGTTGCAAGAGTTGACAGAGAAGGGTTTTGTAAGACCGAGCTACTCACCGTGGGGTGCTCCGGTATTGTTTGTGAAGAAAAAAGATGGGTCTTTGAGGTTGTGTATAGACTATAGACAACTCAACAAGGTGACGATGAAGAATAAGTATCCTTTACCAAGGATAGATGATCTTTTTGATCAACTGAAAAGAGCTACAGTGTTCTCCAAGATAGATTTAAGGTCTGATTATTATCAGCTTAGAGTGAAAGAGCAAGATGTGTTGAAAACCGCATTCCGAACTAGGGATGGCTATTATGAGTTTTTGGTTATGCCGTTTGGTCTAACGAATGCACTTGCGATTTTTATGGATATGATGAACCGTGTTTTCAGATCGTATGTGGACAAGTTTGTAGTTGTCTTCATTGACGACATATTGATCTATTCTCGGGATGAGAACTGTAAGCACTAAATTTTGTTTGGCTCAATTTCGAGTTTAATTTTCAAAATTAAAAAATATTGAAAAATACAAAAAAATTAGAATTACATTTTAACCCTTCAACTTTTTCAAAATTACATTTTAATCCATTATCTTTTCCAAAATTACCTTTTGACCCTTAAACTTTTCAAAATTATATTTTAACCCTCATCTTTCTCAAAATTACACTTTAACCCTAAAAGTTTTGCTGTATTTTTGATTTAGTCCTTCTGGCAGATTAGGTGATTTGGGGCACCCACTCCCCGGATTTTCCAACCACCGGCCTAAGGGATGGCCTCCCTTCCCCCTAGCCACCTACTACCTGCAAGAAAACACACTATAAAAGGGGATTTTTCCCCAAAAATCAAGCCACAAGATTCAAACAAAGAACCCGAAAAAAAAGAGCAAGAAAAAAGAAGGAAAAGAGGAGAGAAGAAGAAAAAGAGAAGAGGGAGAGAGAAGGCGCATCACCGGAGGAGACGGAGGCGTCGGCGGCGGCGCTAGGAGAAGAAGGAAGAAGAAGAAGAAGGAAGAAGAAGAAGAGGGAAGAAGAAGAAAGAAGAAAGAAGGAAAAAAGAAAGAAAAAAGAAAAAGAAATCAAACTCAGTAGGGTCGACCATGACGCGACCCACAACCCGCGACCCGACCCGCATCCAGTAGGCCCATTTGAATAAAAAAATAGGCCAAGCAAAAAAAAAAAGAAACAGGCCCAAAAAAATAGCCCAGCAAAAAAATAGCAGGCTAGACAGGCCCAAATCTAGCAGCCCAATCTAGCAGCCCACCAGCAGTCCAACAGCAAAAAAAAAAAAGGAAAAAAAAGAAAAAAGAGAAAAAGAAAAAAAGAAGAAAAGGAAAAAAAGAGAAAAAAACAGAGACGCGTAAATCCTTCGATCAAGCCCGTATTTTGGATTTTTCGGTAATTTCCTTTTTTACTCACTTTTAGTTTAATTCGTGTATTTTGATGATATTTCGTTTTTAATATTATTGATCTTTTTAAAGCATATTTTTATTTTGTATTTGTATTTATATTTTAAATTTAATTTAATTTAATTTTATTATTATTCGAATAATTTTAATAAATTAGGTAACGAATCGATTTGACACTAAGTCATTGATCTCATTGCTGTGTTGGGTGAATATCATCCATTCGTGTTAAATACGATACGCCCTTTTAAAAAATCAAAAAAATCTAAAAAAAATTCGAGTTTCAAAACTTTTTGTGTTTTTAGAAAATTCTCGTATTTCAAGAGTTTCGTGCTTAAAAAAAATTTCGTGTTTTCAAAAATTCTAGTGTTTCATAATTTTCGGGTTTTAAAAAATTCTTGAGTTTCAAAAAAATTTTATGTTTTCAAAAATTCTTGCGTTTCAAAAATTTTCGTGTTTTCAAAAAATTTCGTGTGTCAAAATTCTAGTGTTTTTTTAAAAATAAATCCTCGTGTTTTAAAAATTTTTGTGTTTTCAAAAAAATTTCGTGTTTCAAAATTTTAGTGCTTTCAAAAAAGTTTCGTGTTTCAAAAAATTTTGTGTTTTCAAAAATTTATTGTTTCAAAAATTTTCGTGTTTCAAAATTTTCGTATTTTCAAAAATTTCTTTTTTCAAAAATTCTCGTGTTTTCAAAAATTTTCGTATTTCAAAAATTTTTGTGTTTTAAAAAATTCTCGGGTTTCAAAAAAATTTCTCCAATTTTAAAATTTTCGTGTCTTCAAAAAAAAATCGTGTTTCAAAAATTTCGTATTTTCAAAAATTTCGTGTTTCAAAAATTCTCATGTTTTCAAAAATTTTTGTGTTTTAAAAATTTTCGTGTTTTAAAAAATTCTCGGGTTTCAAAAAATTTCTCCAATTTCAAAATTTTCGCGTTTTTAAAAAATTCTTGTGTTTCAATCAGATCACGATTAAATATTAAATTGAACTCGTATTTTTAAAAATTAAGACAACACGCGTTTAACGAGATACCAATTTTGGGCGTCGCGAGGGTGCTAATACCTTCCTTGAGCATAACCGATTCTCGAACCCTATTTTTCTCTAGAATTTTGACGTAGACCTAAACTCAGCACCTTTTTTTTAAGAAAATTCAAAAAAAAAATATTTTCTTTTAAAAAGAGGATTTATTAGGTGTCCGATCATACCTAGAAAAAAGATCGGTGGCGACTCTCTTTTTTAAATAAAATTGAAACTCTGTTTTCAAATGTTTAATAATTTTCTCAATTAGCGCCCGTACTAAATATTACGTCGCTACAGCTGGCGACTCCACTAGGGACCTTTTTTTTTTTGGAGCCGAGTCTGGAATTAAACACGTGTTGTCAAAATTTTCGAAACTCCTTGTTTAAATTAATATTCAGTGGTGATCCTTAAATTTTGTTTTTTTTGAAAAGTCATGCATTCGCATCATGTTGTAAATATTTTTCTAACTTATTTTATCTTTTTGTTTTTCAGCTCTAAGTTTTTACGGTTTTAGTTTTTTTTTTTTTAAGTTTTAAAATAAAAACGAAAAGGTTTGTGAGTTTTTCCCCACACACCGTGCACTTGCATTTTTGCATAACATGAGCTCTCTATTTGGGCTCCGTCCGCTTAAGTGGAAGTAAACGCTATGCCTTCGTGAGTTAACTCGTCCCTTCGCACAGGCTCGTGAATACTTCCGGGTTACATATGACTTATGCTTTCGTGAGTTAACTTGTCCCTCCGCATAGGCATAAGTAAATGTAATCCCTCGAATTGAGCTCGCGAGCCTATGATGGGCGATAACCGAGGCTCCATACTAGCCTTAGTAGGCGACAGTACGGACAATTCGAGTACCTTTTTAGAACCAAAACCGCATATAGTGAACCGTATGAGCCACCCGATTAGAGCCATGCCGAAACTTCGTCCGTCGAATAGTCACCAAAATAAGTACATGGGAGAAATGCCTCTTACTTTTTATTTCTTTTACATTTATATTTGTTTTTGCAAGAGAATTAGGTCTGTTTAATAAAATTGGATCGGGTAGATTATCTGATGAGCATGTAGGGTAAGTTTATTTTCTAAAGCATGATGGGGTAAAAACAAAAAAAAAAGAAATGTAGGTTGGTTTCACCAAAATGCACGATTGAATAGCTTAATTTGTTAGATTTTCCATAGTTTTTCTCCGTTTATATTTGTTGTGATTACTAACCAAGGTTATTTGTCTTCATATATATATATATTTCATCATGCATCATAGGCATTTTGTTAGGAAGGTGTTGATTAAAGATTGGTTGCCCAAAACGGGTTTCTGGTGGAGGAGTCAATTACAAGTAACCGAGAAAAATGTCGTGGTTCGAGACTGGTCTTTGAAAACCTAGAAAGCAAAAAGGGACAGTTTAAAGGAAGGATGTATCTCCAATCTTCCCGAGCATGTGACTACGAATGTTCATCAGAATAACCTCGAAGACTTGACTTGGATCTGGAAACAGTAAGACTCAGACACTAGGGGCATCTTCACTGAAAAGTACAGAGATATAGCTCACTTGATTGCTATCAATGTAGACGAACAGTTGATTCAAGCCATGGTTCAATTCTGGGACCCAGCTTACCAATGTTTCACTTTCAATCAGGAAGAGGAAAAAACTGCGCGTGATATGATAGAGTTAAGGAAGAAGAATGTTGAATACAAAACCGTGTTTGCAGAATTAATGACTAGTCAGTCTGAGCGTCAAGAGCTAAGAGGGAAAATATGAGATTTAGAAAATACACTGCAAGCTCATCAGCAACATTTGGATACTCTCCTAAAAACCCTAGAAGAAAGGAATAATCAGCATGACAGAGACATTCGTGCCTACGAAAGAGCTCTGTAAGAAAAAGATATGCATCTCGGCGGTTTAATCAATGAAATTCGTAAGGCGAATGTGCAAATCGTGCAATTATTAGAGGAACTCGAAGCTCTCATTTGCCAATTCCTTCCGAGCCAAAGATCAAGCATGTCAGAATTCTTAGAACGAGTGAAGAAACAAGGCGATGTGGCTAGGAAATTTGTGTAACTATTAAATCAGAGATGGCAAAACGTTTTGTAATGGGCTCTTTTGATTAATGAAATACCTAAGTATGGGGCTATCTTGAAATCAACACCTATTTGTTGCATGCTTACGCATGACTGACATTTATTCATTCATTCATACATTGCATGTACATATCACCCTAATCATTCACTATGGTTAAAACCATATAACCCACAGTTACAGAAAGATCAAGAAAAAAGGATTACAAGAGCCTCAGGTCGGGAATTAGAATGGGAGCCCATAGCGTATCCTCCTTTGTCAAAAACATTTACATCTGCAGGAATGATGTACCCAGGGCGAGATAATTCACAAAGCACACTGTTATTGATTGAAAGGGGTCTTCAGAACGCCAGTATAAATGTTATTGACAAAGGGGATGATGCAATTAAAGATGTTTCAATGATACACCCTGGTCCTCCTGGATTCGTTTTGAACAATTGGACTACTGTGGATCTTCTTGTAGTTTCTAAGTCCTCTCCAGAGTAATGCTCAATGTTAACTCTCTGTTTTTGTGCCCCTAAGTAATAGTGAGATTCTTTTGTAAGAGCTTACGTTTGCTCTTTATTATTTAAGTGAACATAAATGGAGAAGCATTTTGTCATGGTCTTTTCATTCTCATCAACTTCATAATTATTCCTCCTTCTCACAGCCTGTCCTTACATGTATCTCATATCATGTCATAACATTATGTTTGTTGGTTCTAATACCTTGGTGCTCCTTTATAGTTTTCTTTTCCATTCACCTTTCAGGTGCTCAGATGTCAACGACATGAGCAATCCCGTTACAAGTCCTGAAATCGATTTCAAGAAAACTATTTATTTAGGAGAATTCAAAGCTGAGGAAAATGCTGAAGATTATGTCTCGTCTCCTAACTTACTAAGAATGATAGAACAAGAAGATAAACAGATTCTACCCCCTCAAGAATTTGTTAAGGCAGTGAACTTGAGAAATGAAGAAACGAGGCAAGAAGTGAAGATTGGGCCCTCCATTTCAGAGAATACCAAACATGATTTGATCGCCTTGCTTCGTGAGTACAAATATGTATTTGCATGGTCGTATCAGGACATGCCAGGATTGAACGAGGATGTAGTGGTCCATAGACTCCCACTGAAACCAGAATGCAAACCTATTCAACAGAAGCTAAGACGAATGAGACCTGAAATGTTGTTAAAAATAAAAGAAGAAGTTAAGAAACAATTTGATGCTGGCTTCCTACAAGTCTCTAAATATCCAGAATGGGTTGCTAATATAGTCCCGGTATTGAAGAAAGACGGCAAGGTGCGAATGTGCATAGATTATCGCGATCTGAATCGAGCAAGCCCTAAGGATAATTTTCTTTTGCCACACATTGATACGTTGGTGGATAATACAGCAAAACATTCTTTATTTTCTTTCATGGATGGTTTCTCGGGTTATAATCAGATAAAGATGGCAACTAAGGATATGGAGAAAACTACCTTCGTAACGATGTGAGGTACATTCAGCTATAAGGTGATACTGTTCGGATTAAAGAATGCCGAGGCAACATATCAGAGGGCCATGGTGATGTTGTTCCATGACATGATGCATAAAGAAATAGAAGTCTATGTCGATGATATGATTGCCAAATCTCAGGGGGAAAGAGAGCATATTGGGAACCTTAAGAAATTGTTCGAAAGAATAAGAAAGTTCCAACTGAAGCTTAACCCAGCCAAGTGTACGTTTTGGGGTACCTCGGGAAAATTACTAGGCTTCATTGTCAGTGAGAGAGATATTGAGGTTGATCCAGATAAGATAAAAACCATACAAGAACTACCACCTCCGCACACACAAAAAAAAGTCAGAGGATTTTTAGGGAGGTTGAACTACATCGCTCAGGTCATGGCTCAACTTACCAACCAGTGTGATCCAATTTTTTGACTCCTTCGAAAACACAATCCTGGAGAATGGAACGAGGAGTGTCAAGTGGCTTTTGACAAGATAAAACAGTATTTGTCTAGCCCCCCAGTGCTAGTACCGCCAACTCTTGGGAGACCGTTAATATTGTATCTGACTGTGTTCAAAAACTCAATGGGTTGCGTACTGGTGAAACATGATGAGTAAGGGAAAATAGAAAGGGCGATTTACTACATCAGCAAGAAGTTCACAGAGTATGAAGCAAAGTACCCGTCAATTGAAAAATTTTGTTGTGCTTTAGTCTGGGTAGTTCGGAGGCTCAGACAATATATGTTGTATCATATGACGTGGTTAATTTCAAAGCTGGACCCAATAAAGTACATGATGGAATCACCAGCACTCTTAGGAAAAATGGCACAATGGCAGATCCTACTATTGGAGTACGACATCGTCTATTTCAGCCAAAAGTCAATAAAAGGGAGCGCAATAGCTGACTTCTTTGAAACTCAAACAACAGAGGAATACGAGCCATTGAGATTTGATTTCCCAGACGAAGATTTGATGTGCATTACAGAAAAAGAGTGAGTCGTCAAAAGAGAAATCATGGAAGATGAGCTTTGATGGTGCATTGAATGCATTGGGGCATGGGATTGGAGTAGTCTAAGTGTCACAAGAGGGGAACCATTATCTGCTCACTACCTGATTAAATTTCTTCTGTACCAATAATGTAGCGGAATATGAGGCTTGCATCATGGGACTTCGTGCAGCTATTGAACGAAACATCGAAATCTTAGAGGTGTACGGGGACTCAGCGTTGGTGATTTACCAAATCCGTGGAGATTGAGAAGTGAGAGATTCGAAATTAGTTAAATATCATGATCTCGTTGCGGAACTGATTAAAGAATTCAAAGAAGTGACTTTTAATTACTTTCCACGAGAAGAAAACCAATTGGCTGATGCCCTGGCCACTATAGCTTCAATGTTCAAAGCAAACAGAGAAACGAAAATAATGCCTCTCCAAATGAGCATATATGAGGTCCCTGCACATTGTTTTAGCATTGAAAAAGAGACAGATGGACGGCCATGGTTCTATGATATCTTAGAATATGTCAAGAATCAAAAGTATCCCGAGCAAGCAAATGAGAACGACAAAAGAACAATCAGAAGAATGGCGGTGAGATTTGTTACAATCAGAAGAATGGCGGTGGGATTTGTTTTTGATGGGGACATCCTGTACAAAAGAGGAAAAGATCAAGTGCTCCTGAGATGCGTGGATGTTATTGAAGCCAGAAAAATACTTGAAGATGTCCATGAAGGAATCTGTGGGACGCATGCCAATGGTTTCACTATGGCTAGGCAGATCATGAAACTCGACTATTACTGGCTGACGATGGAAAACGACTGCATTAGTTACGTACGAAAGTGCCACAAATGTCAAGTTTATGGCGATAAAATTCATGCAGCCCCTTCACCCCTTCATGTCATGACTTCTCCGTGGCATTTTTCTATGTGGGGGCATGGATGTTATAGGGCCAATTTCCCTAAAGGCTTCTAATGGGCATCGATTCATTTTTGTGGTTATAGATTACTTTACAAAATGGATAAGCCGCTTCGTTTGCTAATGTGACGAAGACTGTAATTTGCAGGTTCTTAAAAAAAGAGATCATATGTCGATATGGTTTGCCTGAGAAAATCATTTCAGATAATGCTTTGAATCTGAACAATAAAATGATGAAAGAAGTGTGTGAGCAATTTCAAATAAAATATCATAACTCCTCACCCTATCGCTCGAAAATGAACGGAGCTGTAGAAGCGGCCAACAAAAGTATTAAGAGGATTATTAGGAAAATGACTGAGACATATAAAGACTGGCACGAGAAGCTACCATTCGTTTTGTATGCATATCGCACATCTGTACGAACATCTACGGGAGCAACTCTTTTCTCTCTGGTCTATGGAATGGAAGTTGTGCTGCCTATCGAAGTTGAGATCCCCTCTCTACGAGTCTTAATGGAGTCGAAACTAGAAGAATCAGAATGGGTTTGAGCTCGATATGACCAGCTAAATCTTATCGAAGAAAAACGGTTGAAGGCAATTTGTCATGGACAGATGTACCAGAAAAGAATGATCACGGCCCATGACAAGAAGGTACGGCCAAGAGAGTTCTGCGAGGGAGAACTCGTACTGAGAAAGATTCTCTCAATACAAAAAGACTTCCGAGGAAAATGGGCACCAAATTGGGAAGGCCATATGTCATAAAGAAGGCCTTTTCGGGTAGAGCTTTAATTCTCACTGAGATGGATGGGAAGGAGGTACCAAAGCCAGTGAACTCAGATACTGTGAAGAAATATTATGCCTAAAAAAAAAGATCAAGATGGAAACCCGAAAAGGGCATCTTAATAAGAAAAAGTAAAAAAAAAAGAGAGAAAAAAGAAAAAAGAGATCAAGATGAAAACCCGAAAAGGGCATCTTGATAAAAAAAAGAAAAAGAAAAAAGAGATCAAGATAAAACCCGAAAAGGGCGTTTTGATAAACAAAAAGGATTAGGATGAAAACTTGAAAGAGCATTCTAATAAAGGGGGTTCGGACATAAGGAGTAAGACGATTTGAACAAGGTGTCAAATGGCAAGATTACAATATTTGAAGCGTTCTCGGAAGCTCGAAATCTTCTACACAAGAAGCCACGCTCGAAAAGATCCTTGACTAAGAAATATGGAAAAGTTCATGCGTTGAATATCTAGAGCATTTTTAGCCATTGAATGTGATTTCTTTTCTTTATGACACTTTTAACCAATCTTGGTCAACTTTTTTTTATTGTTGCTCTTGAAATAAATATGAATGTGAGATATCCCTTTCTTACCTACTTTGCCATTTTCATGCATCTCATGTATGGTTTATTTAAATGATAAATAGTGAAATGACATACTCTAAACAAAAGGAATGTTGAGCATTACCCGGATGAGAATTTGGTAAGTACAAGAGCCTCAAAGTAAGGACAAAGTTCAACAGGGGGCAAAAAGGTGATATACGAGAAACGCAGATTACTCGTAAAGCTTGAGGATGGGTACAAAACCTAAAAGGAAAGTCAAGAATCGAAGCAATGAATGCAGGTCATCACAAAAATCGTAACGAAAAGGGATAAGTGACAGACAAGCCCAAGGCGCATGGCATAATCATGTAGGCATAAAAGCATTTAAGACAAACATGTGCATATCATGATAACATCATGCATGACATATACAGGTACTCCAGTAGAGCAAGAGGTTTTGATGATAGCGGTACTGAATTAAGGAAAAGGAGACATCCAAGTTCCACCAGATGATATGTTTTGAAATTCTAATTTTTAAAAAAAATCCAAAAAAATCAACTCATAATGCGAGAGGTGAGTTGAACCTCGGGCTATATGCTGAGGTATTTTCAAATTCTATTTTGCAATTTCTTTTTCAAAAAAATCAACTTATAATGTGAGAGGTGAGTTGAGCCTCGAGTCACATGCCAAGGTATTTTCAAATTATGTTTTTCAATTTCTGTTTTTTCCAAAAAAATCAACTCATATTGCGAGAGGTGAGTTGAGCCTCGAGTCACGCACTGAGGTATTTTTCAATTCTTTTTTCAAAATCAACTCATAATGCGAGAGGTGAGTTGAGCCTCGGGTCACATGCCGAGGTATTTTCAAATTCTGTTTTTTCCAAAAAATCAACTCATATTGCGAGAGGTGAGTTGAGCCTCGAGTCACGTACCGAGGTATTTTTCAATTTCTTTTTTCAAAAATCAACTCATAATGCGAGAGGTGAATTGAGTCTCGGGTCACATGTCGAGGTATTTTCAAATTCTGTTTTTCAAATTCTGTTTTTTCCAAAAAAAAATCAACCCATATTGCGATAGGTGAGTTGAGCCTCAGGTCACACGCTGAGGTATTTTTCAATTTTTGTTTTTCAAAAAAAAATCAACACATATTGCGAGAAGTGAGTTGAGCCTTAGGTCACACACTGAGGTATTTTTCAATTTCTATTTTTCAAAAAAATCAACTCATATTGCGAGAGGTGAGTTGAGCCTCGGGTCACATGCCGAGGTATTTTCAAATTCTATTTTTCAATTTCTGTTTCTTTCCAAAAACATCAACTCATATTACGAGAGGTGAGTTGAGCCTCGGGTCACACGCTGAGGTATTTCAATTTCTGTTTTTCAAAGAAATCAACTCATATTGCAAGAGGTGAGTTGAGCCTCAGGTCACACACTGAGGTATTTTCAATTTTTTATTTTCAAAGATCAACTCATAATCCGAGAGGTGAGTTGACCCTTGGGCCACACGTTGAGGTATTTTCAATTTCTGTTTTTCAAAAAATCAACTCATATTGCGAGAGGTGAGTTGAGCCTCAGGTACGCTGATGTATTTTCAATTTTTTGTTTTTCAAATATCAACTCATAATCCGAGAGGTGAGTTGAGCTTCGTGACGCATGTTAAGCTATTTTTTATTTCTATTTTTCAATAAAAAAATAAAGAATAAGGATTGAACAATCGAACAAAATTTAGTGCTTTTAAGTCTTTGCTCTATCCCTGTTTCACAGTGATGAGCAAAGAGGGGCAGCTGTAAGTACTAAATTTTTTCCGGCTCAATTTCGAGTTTAATTTTCAAAATTAAAAAAATTAAAAAATACAAAAAATCAAAATTACATTTTAACCTCTCAACTTTTTCAAAATTATATTTTACCCCTCATCTTTTCCAAAATTACTTTTTAACCCCTAAACTTTTTGAAATTATATTTTAACCCCTTTATCTTTCTCAAAATTACACTTCAACACAAAAGTTTCATTGTATTTTCAATTTAGTCCTTGTAAATTAGGTGATTTGGGGCACCCACTCCCCGGATTTTCTGGCCACGGGCCTAAGGGATGGCCTCCCTTCCCCCTAGCCACCTATTACATGCAAGAAAACACAATATAAAAGGGGATTTTTCCCCAAAAATCAAGCCACAAGATTCAAAAAAAGAACCCAAAAAAAATATCAAAAAAAAAAAGAAGGAAAAGAGGAGAGAAGAAGAAGAAGAAGAGAAGAGGGAGAGAGAAAGCGCATCATTGGAGGAGACGGAGGCGTCGACGGAGGCGCTAGGAGAAGAAAGAAGAAGAAGAAGAAGGAAGGAAGAAGAAGAAGAGGGAAGAAGAAAGAAGGAAAAAAGAAAGAAAAAAATATAAATCAAAGTCAGTCGGGTCGACCCGACCCAACTCGTGACTCGACCCGCGACCCGCGTCCAGCAAGCCCACCAACAGCAGGCCCATTTGAATAAAAAAAAAGGAAATAGGCCAAGCAAAAAAAAAAAGACACAGGCCCTAAAAAAATAGCCTAGCAAAAAAATAGCAGGCCAACACAAGCCCAAATCCAACAGCCCAATCCAACAGCCCACCAGCAGCCCACCAGCCAAAAAAAAAAAAGAAAGAAGAAAAAAAGAGAAAAAAACCGACACGTAAATCATTGGATCAAGCCCGTATTTTGGATTTTTCGGTAATTTCCTTTTTTGCTCATTTTTAGTTTAATTCGTGTATTTTGATGATATTTCGTTTTTAATATTATTGATATTTTTAAAGCATATTTTTATTTTTATTTTGTATTTATATTTTAAATTGAATTGAATTGAATTTTATTATTATTCAAATAATTTTAATAAATTAGGCAATGAATCGATTTTACACTAAGTCGTTGATCTCATCGCTATGTTGGGTGAATATCACCGGTTCGTGTTAAATACGATACGCCCTTTTAAAAAATAGAAAAAAACTAAAAAAAAAATTCGAGTTTCAAAACTTTTTGTGTTTTCAGAAAATTCTCGTATTTCAAGAGTTTCGTGTTTAAAAAAATTCGTGTTTTCAAAAATTCTAGTGTTTCATAATTTTCGTGTTTTCAAAAATTTTTGGGTTTTAAAAAATTCTCGAGTTTCAAAAAAATTTTGTGTTTTCAAAAATTCCTTAATTTCAAAATTTTCAGGTTTTAAAAATTTCTCGAGTTTCAAAAAAATTTTGTGTTTTCAAAAATTCTTTAATTTCAAAATTTTTGTGTTTTCAAAAAAATTTCGTGTTTCAAAATTTTTGTGCTTTCAAAAAAATTTCGTGTTTCAAAAAATTTCGTGTTTTCAAAAATTCTCATATTTTAAAAATTTTCGTGTTTTCAAAAATTTTCTTGTTTTCAAAAAATTTCTTGTTTCAAAAATTTCTTTTTTCAAAATTTCTCATGTTTTCAAAAATTTTTGTGTTTCAAAAATTTCCCTGTTTCAAAAATTTTCGTGTTTTAAAAAACTCTCGGGTTTCAAAAAAATTTCTTCAATTTTAAAATTTTCTTGTTTTGAAAAAAAATCTGTTTCAAAAATTTTGTATTTTCAAAAATTTCGTGTTTCAAAAATTCTCATGTTTTCAAAAATTTGTGTTTTAAAAATTTTCGTGTTTTTAAAAATTCTCGGGTTTCAAAAAATTTCTCCAATTTTAAAATTTTCGCGTTTTCAAAAAATTCTCGTGTTTCAATCAGATCACGATTAAATATTAAATTTAAACCCTTTTTTTTAAGAAAATTCAAAAAAAATATTTTCTTTTAAAATGAGGATTTATTATGTAACACCCCAAACCCGGTCAACACACCACGACCGAATCTAGCATGTTACAGGAAAAATATTTTGAGGAAAATAGACTATCGATTAAAGTTTCGAGAAAAATTCCGTGTTGTCTTTGCTTTTGTAGGAAGCAGATGCATGATGAGTAAAAACCGATTAGTTGACTTTGAAACCCGGAAATAATTCTTTAAAACTGAGTTGTCAGTTTTAGGTGAGAAAATGTTTATGACATTTTAAAAAAATTCCGATTGATTCTTCCTTAGTTATTTTGAAACCGATTGGGTTAAGTATGGAAAACTTAAGTTGGAAAAACCAGTTGAGTTGTTATTATCTTCAATTAATACGTGATACCCGATGGTAAAGTTTAAAACATGTCGTTTCGTTGTTTAGAAAAACTTACGCTCTTATTATTATTAGATTATCCAAGTAGTTTACTTAATCATGTTTATAACAAGTCCAAAACGTATAAGTAATCCAAAACATAATTAAAAGGCCTTATTACAACCCATAAATTGAAATGAAACCAAATATAATAAAATAATGTACCCAAATCAAATCCGTGAAAACCAAGTTTATTCATAGCAAGGCCACCTCGAGTCCACCCGGCTCCTCTTCCGCGATCTATGTGTCACCTGAAATGATAAGGGAGAAGGTGAGTCACCAAGACTCAGTGCATAAATCCTCCTCCCGGGTAATGCAACATACTTACACACACCATAACCAAGCAATATAATTAATGCACCCAACCCTAGCCATCCACAACTCCTTTTTCTACCCCGTGTGGTACCAAACCACTGGTGGTGCCAAACCACTGGTGACCCAAAGTCACGAATAATCCATCTGTGGGGCCAACCCACGTGTGATACCAAATCACTGGCGACGATCCCGTAATATCAACTGTGGGGCCAACACACTGTGGTGCTAAGCCACTGGGACAAGTCGCTATGAGGTGCCAAACCTCTGGTGACCCAATGTCACAAAATATCAATATCCAAGTGTGGGGCCAACCCACGTGTGATACCAAATCACTGGCGATGATCCCAATATGTCAACTGTGGGGCCAACCCACTGTGGTGCTAAGCCACTGGGACAAGTCGCTATGAGGTGCCAAACCTCTGGTGACCCAAAGTCACAAAATATTCTGTGGTACCAAACCACTGGAGGTGCCAAACCTCTGGTGTCCCAAAGACACGGATATCACTTCCCCCTCCTCTCATATCACCCATCATCATGCCATACTCATGTAAATCATGCAAATCATGCAAATCATGCCAACATGCTTAGTTACGCATCACATAACACATATATGTCATAAATCATTATATCATATATATATCGAATAGCAGAACTCGTACTGAAACGGACTTTCCCGAATCCGTGCTCATACCCATAGGGTATCATATCAATCTCCACTGTTTCAGCTTTATTACAATCAGGTTATTAAAACATATTACTAAGTAATAAAGTGTGTAAGTTTACACACCTGGTTACTAATGCGACTATCAAATCCCGTAGATCAAGATCTAACGCACTAGATCCCCCTTCTTTAACGCTTTTCGAGAACTAGTCACAACCCGAGATATGTGAGATCAAGCCTTCCCCTACAATCGGCCAAAACTAAACAACATAATCATGCTAATCAACCTCTAAGGGTATAACCGTAATTTTACCTACCAAGGGCATTTTCGTAATTTACCCATCAAGGGTATTTTCGTAAATTCACACCTGCAATGGCCTTTCCGAAGGCCTAATGTCGCCACTAGCGACTCAGCTACCATTTCCTGTGGTACTGGACGATTGGGCCTAAAACTCGATTTTGGCCCATCCGGGCCCATATGCTCGTGTGGCCCACCTAGCACAAATCTAGCCACGTATATAAGTTCCACCTAGTCTAGTTCAACATATACTAACCAATCATACAATTTACTCATATGGGCCTACAGGCCCATTGGGCCCACTTCGGCCCATCGAGGCCCAAGCAGCCCCAACCCACGAGAATACTACTGATGGCCTCAACTATCGCGTCGAAGCCCTACACATGCGCTTGCACGCTCGTGTGGCTACTAATGCCCTATAACCGACATTTCGGCATTTTGCCGCTCTATAACTAGAGTAGAGAGAGTTACACACCTGATAGGACTCTGGGGCTAATCCGCGTTCCGACCACTCTTGTGCCCAAACGCCCTCCAAGATGTATTTACTCTCCTCCTAGGATGCTCCTTATATAGATAGCTCTTCACCTTCATTCTTTGTGTCTTTCCGATGTGGGATCCCTTCGTCAGTAGAGTTTAAATTCAACTGAAACTCTTGCCGTCCAATCCGCAAAATAAATACTCCCTTGCTTCTCATGAGATTCGAACCCAGGCTCTCTTGCAACATAATCCACGCCGCTAACCACTTGGCCACAAGCTCATCTTGTGTCTTAAACCATGCGCAACTAAATATAAACTATGGGCCAAATTCTAAGGTCCAAGCAAAAAGAAACCAAAATGCAAAAGCCAAGACTTGAACCTTGGACCTTCTTTCTTCCTTGTGGCGTCATCCCCTTGTCTCTTATGTGGCGTCACTTTGCCACTACACCACACACTCCACTTGTGTCATTTTCCTCCATATTTTATTCTTAAGGCCTATCTGCTAACTTCCAGGGTTTTTTTCACCTAAAACCAGAATTTCCCCAAAGCCAATATTTGATCCCGGGACTTCATAGAAGCCCTCTAACCTTCTCTAAAATCACTTATCCAATAGGTCTAACTTGCATTTAAGCTGATCTCTTATTCTCCAAAAATTTAAACGCTACTACGCCTAAGGCCCATTGGGCTCAATTCTCCTAGGCCCAATTTCGGGATGTTACAAATCTACCCTCCTTAAAGAAATTTCGTCCTCGAAATTTCCAACTAACTAACAGTCGCACATCCTAGCCTACCACACTACGCTCTTGCTCTGCACTCTGATCTTAATAAAACTAATATACTTCTAACTAAAATTTAAAACTCCTACCCATACTCAAAAACACCTAGCAATTAAAACAGACGAATATTTCATACGCTCCCAACTCTATGTCTAATGTCTTGACTTATCTGATTTAAAAGTTTTATGCGTCAGTCTTTATTCCACCGTGTATTAAGGCACAATCTTATGAATAGTTCTTATTACAGAGTTTTGTTTTCGCGAGTTCACAAAGTCCTATCGGTTTCAGTCTCTAGGGTAGTCTACTATCACTATTCATTCAATCTTATCACATCCAAAAATCACAAGTAATAGTAAGGGGTACTTACCTGGCGGATTGGTGCCGGAGACTCGGTCCCATGCCTCTCAAACCATATATTAAACAAAACATTTAAAACCAAATTTTTAAAACAACATTTTGGGCCTCAGGCCCACAGTTGAGCCTTTGAACTTAGCTCTGATACCACAATTGTAACACCCCAAACCCAGTCAACACACTACGACCGAATCTAGCATGTTACAGGAAAAATATTTTGAGGAAAATAGACTATGGATTAAAGTTTCGAGAAAAATTTCGTGTTGTCTTTGCTTTTGTAGGAAACAGATACATGATGAGTAAAAACCGATTAGTTGACTTTGAAACCCGGAAATAATTCTTTAAAATTGAGTTGTCAGTTTTAGGTGAGAAAATGTTTATGACATTTTAAAAAAATTCCGATTGATTCTTCCTTAGTTATTTTGAAACCGATTGGGTAAAGTATGGAAAACTTAAGTTGGAAAAACCAGTTGAGTTGTTGTTATCTTCAATTAATACGTGATACCCGATGGTAAAGTTTAAAACATGTCGTTTCGTTGTTTAGAAAAACTTACGCTCTTATTATTATTAGATTATCCAAGTAGTTTACTTAATCATGTTTATAATACGTCCAAAACGTATAAGTAATCCAAAACATAATTAAAAGGCCTTATTACAACCCATAAATTGAAATGAAACCAAATATAATAAAATAATGTACCCAAATCAAATCCGTGAAAACCAAGTTTATTCATAGCATGGCCACCTCGAGTCCACCCGGCTCCTCTTCCGCGATCTATGTGTCACCTGAAATGATAAGGGAGAAGGTGAGTCACCAAGACTCAGTGCATAAATCCTCCTCCCGGGTAATGCAACATACTTACACACACCATAACCAAGCAATATAAGTAATGCACCCAACCCTAGCCATCCACAACTCCTTTTTCTACCCCGTGTGGTACCAAACCACTGGTGGTGCCAAACCACTGGTGACCCAAAGTCACGATATCCAATAATGTGGTGCCAAACCACTGGTGACCCAAAGTCACGATATCCAATAATGTGGTGCCAAACCACTGGTGACCCAAAGTCACGAATAATCCATCTGTGGGGCCAACCCACGTGTGATACCAAATCACTGGCGACGATCCCGTAATATCAACTGTGGGGCCAACCCACTGTGGTGCTAAGCCACTAGGACAAGTCGCTATGAGGTGCCAAACCTCTTGTGACCCAATGTCACAAAATATCAATATCCAAGTGTGGGGCCAACCCACGTGTGATACCAAATCACTGGCGACGATCCCAATATGTCAACTGTGGGACCAACCCACTGTGGTGCTAAGCCACTGGGACAAGTCGCTATGAGGTGCCAAACCTCTGGTGACCCAAAGTCACAAAATAGTCTGTGGTACCAAACCACTGGAGGTGCCAAACCTTTGGTGTCCCAAAGACACGGATATCACTTCCCCCTCCTCTCATATCACCCATCATCATGCCATACTCATGTAAATCATGCAAATCATGCAAATCATGCCAACATGCTTAGTTACGCATCACATAACATATATATGTCATAAATCATTATATCATATATATATCGAATAGCAGAACTCGTACTGAAACGGACTTTCCCGAATCCGTGCTCATACCCATAGGGTATCATATCAATCTCCACTGTTTCAGCTTTATTACAATCAGGTTATTAAAACATATTACTAAGTAATAGAGTGTGTAAGTTTACACACCTGGTTACTAATGCGACTATCAAATCCCGTAGATCAAGATCTAACGCACTAGATCCCCCTTCCTTAACGCTTTTCGAGCACTAGTCACAACCCGAGATATGTGAGATCAAGCCTTCCCCTACAATCGGCCAAAACTAAACAACATAATCATGCTAATCAACCTCTAAGGGTATAACCGTAATTTTACCTACCAAGGGCATTTTCGTAATTTACCCACCAAGGGTATTTTCGTAAATTCACACCTGCAATGGCCTTTTCGAAGGCCTAATGTCGCCACTAGCGACTCAGCTACCATTTCCGGTGGTACCGGATGATTGGGCCTAAAACCCGATTTCGGCCCATCCGAGCCCACATGCTTGTATGGCCCACCTAGCACAAATCTAGCCACGTATATAAGTTCCACCTAGTCTAGTTCAACATATACTAACCAATCATATAATTTACTCATATGAGCCTACATTGGGCCCACTTTGGCCCATCGAGGCCCAAGCAGCCCCAACCCACGAGAATACTACTGATGACCTCAACTATCGCGTCGAAGCCCCACACATGCGCTCGCACGCTCGTGTGGCTACTAATGCCCTATAACCGGCATTTCGGCATTTTGCCGCTCTACAACTAGAGTAGAGAGTTACACACCGATAGGACTCTGGGGCTAATCCAAGCGCCCCACCACTCTTGTGCCCAAACGCCTCCAAGATGTGTTTACTCTCCTCCTAGGATGCTCCTTATATAGATAGCTCTTCACCTTCATTCATTCTTTGTGTCTTTTCGATGTGGGATCCCTTCACAAGAGAGTTTAAATTCAATCAAACTCTTGCCAGTCAATCCATGAAAATAAATACTCCTTGCTTCTCATGAGATTCGAACCCAGGCTCCCTTGCAACATAATCCACGCCGCTAACCACTTGGCCACAAGCTCCTCTTGTGTCTTAAACCATGCGCAACTAAATATAAACTATGGGCCAAATTTGAGGCAGAGGCGGTGGCTTGAGTTGTTGAAAGACTATGAGTTAGTCATTGACTACCACCCGGAAAAAGCGAATGTGGTTGCGGATGCCCTGAGTAGGAAATCCTTGTATGCTCTAAGAGTTCTGAGCAAGAGTTTAGCATTGTCTAACGATGGTGTTATTTTGGCAGAGTTGAGGGCTAAGCCACTATTTGTTCAGCATATATGTGAGGCTCAGAGAAATGATAGTGAGATACAGGCTAAGAGAGCTAAGTGTGAATCGGGAAGTGATTCCGATTTTCGAGTGGGCTCGAATGGTTGTTTGTTATACCATGATAGAATTTGTGTACCTAGAGATGAAGAGTTGATCCGAAAGGTTTTGCATGAGGCCCACAGTGGATGTTTGTCAGTACATCCAGGCAGTACAAAAATGTACAACGACTTGAGAAAGTTTTATTGGTGGCCGGGTATAAAAAGAGACATTTTAGAGTTTGTGGCAAAGTGTCTGATTTGTCAACAAGTGAAAGCTGAGCACCAAGTGCCTTCGGGATTGCTTCAGCCAGTGATGGTTCCCGAATGGAAGTGGGATCGGGTTACCATGGATTTTGGGATAGGGTTGCCGATAACTCCGAACAAGAGAGATGCTGTGTGGGTTATCGTGGATAGACTGACGAAATCAACTCACTTTATCCCAGTGCGTGTTGATTATTCACTGGATAAGTTAGCTGATTTGTATGTGGCAGAGATAGTGAGATTGCATGGTGTGCCTATGTCCATTATATCAGATAGAGATCCGAGATTTACTTCAAGGTTTTGGAAGAAGTTGCAAGAGGCCATAGGTACGAGGTTAAATTTCAGTACTGCGTTCCATCCGCAAACTGATGGTTAGTCCGAAAGAGTGATTCAAGTTCTTGAAGACATGCTTCGATGCTGTGCGTTAGAATTCGTAGGTAGTTGGGCGAGATATCTACCTTTGGTCAAATTTGCCTACAATAACAGTTATTAGTCAAGTATACAGATGGCACCGTATAAGGGTTTGTATGGTCGTAATGTCAGACTCCTCTGTAATGGACCAAGTTTAGTGAAAAGCGGATCCATGGAGTTGATCTGGTAAAAGAGACCGAAGAGAAAGTAAGAGTAATCCGTAATAGTCTGAAAGCTACTTCAGACCGACAAATTTTGTACGCAGATTTGAAAAGAAAAGAAATTGAGTTTGAGGTGGGTGACAAAGTGTTTTTGAAAGTGTCCCTGTGGAAGAAGATTATGAGATTTGGACGAAAAATGAAATTGACTCCAAGATTCATAGGACCGTATGAGATTACAGATAGAGTTGGGCCTGTAACGTACCGGTTGGCTTTGCCGGTAGAGTTGGAAAAGATTCATAATGTGTTCCATGTGTCGATGTTGTGACGGTATCGCTTCGATCCTTCACATGTGAAAATTAAGATAAGACCTGATATGTCTTATGAAGAGGAGTCGATTAAGATCTTGGCTCGAGAGGTGAAACAGTTGAGAAATAAGAGCATGGCACTAGTGAAAGTGTTGTGGCAAAAGCACGGTGTGGAAGAGGCTACGTGGGAAACGGAAGAATCTATGAGAGAGCAACATCCTAATCTCTTTACTGGTAAGATTTTCGAGGGCGAAAATCTCTAAAGGGGGAGAGTTGTAACATCTCGGTTTAGGGCCTAGATGAAATAATGGCGCGAGACCATAAATCTGAGGTCCATGTATGAGTTTTTGAGATTTATGCTATGTATGCATGCTAGTGTGAAAGTTTCATGAAGCAATTTTGTGAAATTTTGGTTGAATTATCCAAAAGGACTAAATTGCAAAAGTTGCAAAATGTGAGATTCTAGAAGCTATTTGTGTGAAATAGCTTTAGAATATTATTTAGAGGTCCTTAAATAGCAATTTACCCAAATTCTATTTTTTGGACAAAATTTGGCATGGATGAGTTAAAATAGGAAGTTTATCAAAAAAGGCATTTTGGTCATTTGGCAATTAAATGATTAAAATGGGAGAAATGATGACAAAATTCATTCATCTTCTTCTCCAAGGTTGCCGAAAATTGAGAGAGCCATTGTTAGGGTTCTTCAAATTTTTCAAGCTTGCTAGTAAGTGCATCCAAGCCCCGTTTTTGATATTCTTCGTATTTTTGAAGTCCTAGTAGCATGAGTAATCTATTTTTAGATATTTGATGAGCTATAATGGATGTTCAAAAATGTGTCCATGTATGACATGCATGTATTTTGATGTTTTATGGAAGATTATGAAAACTTGATGTAGTAGAAACATCTTTTGTTAAGTGATTTTCCATGAAAATGCATGTAGGGACTAGTTTGTAAAAGTTTTATGTTTGGTCATACATGTGTGATTTAGTGAGAATTGATGAATGCTTTAGTTGAGTAAGTGATTCGACTAAGCATGAAAGGCTAGAAAGTTGAATAAAAGTCACTTTACGAGCCTTGGGGCAAAAGTATAATTATGAGAAAGTTTAAGGGCAAAATAGTAATTTTCCTAATATATGAGATAAGGGTCAATTTAGTCAATGTGTGTATTGAATAAGCTGATTTATTCATTATAGATCAAGAAAGACAAAGCCCGGATCGAAACTGAGGCAAGAGCAATATGGTGGACTAAATTGCACATCCCTATACTTTTGAGTACCGAGGTAAGTCTATACATAAACAATGCATTCATTCTTACAATTTGTTAATGCTAGCTAGTGTGTAGCATGATTGAGAACCTATGTAGGATGAATGTGGTAGACTTTGTGAATGAATGTATGGTTAAGTAAGTAGATATGTGAATGTGTTGTGAGAATGTTAAATGGTGGGCTAAGTGCGATACCATCCTAAAGCATATTGACGATGAGCTGGCTATGTGCGATGCTATCATTAGGTATATCGTCTAGTGGGCTATGTGCGAAACCACTACGATTACCTTTCTGGTAGGCTAAGTGCGCCACTACCTTATTATTTGGTTATGGTAGGCTAAGTGTGGTACTACCTTATTGATTGATTGTGGTGGGCTAAGTGCGAAACCACCGGGAAATTCGCTGTGTGGAATAGCTGTGTGGTTGTATTATTAAGTTAATTAGCTGTGTGGAGGAATTATTGAGAAATGATGTTGTATTGTATATTGTGTAAATGTGATATTGAATGCAGGGGTGCATCTTAATGGTTATGAGTATCTGACTCATGATGTGTTAGAAAATGTGGTAAGGGATAGAAAGAGTAAGCATAGTTATAAATTAGTTATGTTGGTATAATGCTAATTTTTGTTTAGCTTATACTATGATGCTTAATTGTTTATGTGTAAACTTACTAAGGTCAAAGCTTACTCCCTCTCTTTTCCCTTGTTTTATAGAGAAAAAGGGTTGATTCGAGATACGTGGATCAATTGGAAGATCACCCACACTATCAGCACACTCTGGTACATGAGACTAAATGTTTTGTATATGGCATGTATAGGGGCTAGACAAGTTAGTGAATTTTGTTGTAAATGGCTAAGATGTGTTGGCCTCTAGATGGATAATCTATTTTGTATAATGCTATAATTGTTGGCTAACTTATTATATAAAAAGGTTGTAGATATCTAGGCTAGATTTCACTTCAATATGAGTTGACTATGGATGTGTTGAATGAGTGTATGTTATGTATGCTAGAGGGGTGAAAAGAACTTGGCATATAGCCTTGTTCTTGTCCATGTGGATAGACACACGGGTGTGTGTCTAAGCCATGTGTGACACACGGTCTATCCATGGGCGTATGACTTAGCCGTGTGTCCCCTGCATGTTGATCTTTGAAGTCAGAATAGACCACGGACTAGCCACACGGGCGTGTGCATAGGCCGTGTAAGTTTAGTCAGTGTTGGCCACAGGTTAGCCACACGAGCGTGTGACTAGGCTTTGAGGTCGTGTGTATGTAGTCAGTATACACCACGGTTGTGGAACATGGGCGTGTGTGACTACACACGGGCGTGTCTTATCTTACACGGGTGTGTGAGACCTGTATAAAAGAGAAAATTTTTTAGAATCGAAAAAGTTCCGAAATAGTTTCGGGAGCCCTCGTATGTATGAGTGAGGTCTCGTAAGTTGAGATTGAGGTTGTTGAGGTGACTTAAGAGAGTAGTCACGATAAGGCTAAGTGGCGATCAAGTGGTTTTATTTCGGTAACGCCTTGGGCTAGGTTCTGGGGTAGAACTCGGGTAAGGGGTGTTACAGTCTTACACGAATTATATACAATGCCAATGTCCCAAACATGGTCTTACCCATTTTCTCACTTTGATGCGAATGTCCCAGACATTGTCTTACACGAATTACACATCGGAAGTCCTAATGTCATGACATACGTATCCTAAACTATTCCTATGGTTCGTATGAGGCTTTCGGACGTCGTAATTCGATCGATTCATGCTCTAACAATTTATTCAATGTTAATTTCAATTCGAAAATGTAGTTATATAAGTATAAATTCAATTCGGCTATGTAGATAATGAATACATTTGAATTTAACATCACTTATTAACTTATGGACTTACCTCGTACGGAGATAAACTGACCGGAACGACTATTCTACCACCTTCGACTTCCCCGATCCAAATCTAATTTCTTTCTTTCTTGATCTAAATTAATACAAATTTGGCTTTTTTTAATAGCACAGTCATTCAATTTCATCCAAAAATACATAATTTGGGCATTTGCACTTTAGCCCCTAACATTTTACATTTTCTCAATTTGGTCCCTATTTCAAAATAACACGAAATACACAATATCTCATCAAACCCATGTTAGGCTGAATTCTTCCTAGGTCCATAGTAGCCCATTTATTTCATTTATTTCACATTTTGACCCTTCAATTTGTAAATTTCACAATTTAATCCATAATACTCATTTTTACCAAAAATCACTTAATTAAACATAATAATCTATCAACAAGGATTTATTTTTTATCATCAAACAACAAAAATCTCAAACTATCAACAATGGAAAATCACTAAATCCACAACAAATTCAAAAATTCAAGCACGGGCTAGCTAGTATTCGAAGCAACGATTTCAAAAATGTAAAAATGATAAAAAAAAACTAAGCAAATTACATACCTCAATAAAGAAAAATGAGTGTCGAACCTAGCTTGCTCTTTTTATTTCTTTTCTTTTTGTAGTTTTGGTCATGAAAGATGAACAAAACCATGTTTTTATGTTTTATTTTATTTTATTTCATATTAACACATAATTTACTATTTTAACCTGTTTAATTTCATTTAAAATCCGCTAACCTTAGGCTTTTGTGTCCATCCATAATCTCAATGGTATAATCTCAACATAAGGACCCCACATTATAAAAGCCATAGGAATATAGCACTTTAACAAATAGCAAGTCACTTTTGCATTATACGCGATTAAGTCATTTTAGCAAATTGAGCACACAAACAATAAAATTTTCAGACAAAACTTTCACACATATTAATTCACATACTTTAAACACCATAAATAATATTAAAATAATTTTACGACTTCAAATTTTTGGTTCCGAAACCACTATTCTGATTTAGCTAAAATCAGGCTGTTACATGTTCAAGATGAATCAATTAAAGACTTCAGCAGTGATGATTGGGGTTGTTTACGATTTCATAATCGAATATGTGTCCCTAATGTTGTGGAATTGAAAGAATTGATTTTACGTGAAGCACACGATAGTCCTTTCGAGAGTTGTATTAGTGGTCGGGCATGAAAAGAGTAATAGTGGAATTTGTGGCTAAATGTTTAACCTGTCAAAAGATCAAGGCAGAACATCAAGTCCCAACAGGATTGCTTCAACCTATTTCTATTCCTCAGTGGAAATGGGAGCGCATAATAATGGATTTCGTCACTAGATTACTGATATCTCCAAATAAGAGAAATGTCATTTGGGTGATAGTCAAATGGATTGGTCTTTACAAAAGCTAGCTGAAATCTATATTCAAGAAATTGTAAGATTGCACGGCATATCTATGTCAATTATATCTGATCGGGATCCCCGATTCACTTTACGATTTTAGAAGCAATTGCATGAATTACTCTGTACTAGGCTAAATTTTAACACAGGTTTTCACCCTCAGACGGATGGACAATCTGAACTTGTTATTCAGATTCTAGAAGACATGTTTCGAGCCTGTACGATTGACTTTGAATCTGGTTGGGAACGTTATTTACCTTTGGCTGAGTTTGTGTATAATAATAGTTTCCAATCAAGCATTCAAATGGCCCTTTACGAAGCTTTGTATGGTTGGAGATGTAGAAAGCCTGTATGTTGGTCTGACTTATGCGAGAAGAAAGTGATTGGGGTGGAGTTGATTTAATAAACAGAAAATATGGTTAAAGTGATTCGAGACAGATTGAAAGTGGCTTCCGAGAGACAAAAATCTTATGCAGATTTGAATCGTCGGGACAATGAATTCTCGGTGGGTGATAAAGTCTTTTTAAGAGTATCCCCGCAGAAGAATGTTTTGTGTTTCGGGAGAAAAGGGAAATTAAGCCCTCGCTTTATTAGCCCGTATGAGGTCACGGAGAGAGTCGGACCTGTTGCATATTGACTAGCACTACTAGTAGAGCGACAAAAAATTCATGATGTTTTCCATGTTTCGATACTTAGAAGATATCGGTCAAATCCATCTCATATTTTATCACCAGAAGAAATTGTATTACAGTCTGATTTGACATATGAAAAGGAACCGGACAAAACTTTGGCCCGTGAGGTAAAAGAATTACGTAATAAACGAGTCTTATTAGTAAAAGTCCTCTTGCGTAGCCATAATGTCGAGGTCGCAATACCTTCACGTCTTTTTAGGTAAATTTCGGGAACAAAATTTCTTAATGGGGAGAGATTTTTAACGTCTTGAAAGTCAGGGGTGTCGAAAAGTATACTTCTGGGACTCCGTTTTCGGGAATAGGGCTTATAATTTTTTTAATTATTTATTGTAACAGCCTATTTTTAGTAAAATCAAAATAGTGGTTTCGATACCACAAATCTGAGGTCAAAAAATTTACTTTAATATTATTTTATGATCTACAGCATGATAGTATTACCGTATAAAAATTTCGTTAAGAAATTTTAATGTTTACATGTTCAATTTGATGAAAATGACTAAATTGTGTAAAGTGCAAAAGTTGTGTTCTATCAGTTAAAGGTATAAAATAGCTATAGAAATTTAAAGTAAAGGTCATTATATGGTATTTAGACCATTAAATGAGTTAGTGGATGTGCATGGCTTGGCAATTATGAAAATTTTAAAGTTAGGTAAGGGTAATTTTGTAATCTAGTAATAAAAGCTAAATAAAATAAAATAAAAAAATGGTCATATTCTTGTTTCATCTTTCAATCGAAAACTACAGCAAGAAAGAGCCAAGGAATCTTAAAATTTTAGTAAAATAAATCCCTTGCATGTAAGTGAAATTTTGTCTTGTTTTTAATGATTTTTATGTTTTCGAGATCGATGTAGCTTAATCTAGCGAACCCGAGAACTAATTTGCAAAATGGTTGAATGTCTAAGGTTTTACCAGGAGTACATTTTAGTTTTTTGTGAAGTTTAATGGAAGAAAATGAATTCTTGTTGCTAGATAAACAATTTTTGTTTAAAGGTTTTTGATAAATTTGTCAATTAGGGGTTAAATTGAAAAATATGAAATATCATGGTGTAAATTGTAAATTAATGAAATGCGTGGGCTGCTATAATGTAGTATGATATTAGGCTAGGCTTGGATAGGGATGAGATTGCATGAATTCCATTTTACGAGCCTAAGGACTAAATTGTAAAAAAATTAAAAGTATAAGGGCAAAATGGTAATTTTTCCAAAACATGATTTTTGGATTGAATAGAATAGAATGAGGTTTGAATTATTTAAATTTGATTATATAGATCAAGAAAAGCAACGTACGGATTTAGATCGAGGAAAAGATAAAGTGTTGGATTAAGCGATCGTTTTCTTTGTACGAGTTTGAGGTAAGTTCATGGACTCAAACTTAATTTTATTTCTAATTACTTTTTAAATTAAGTATTGCTAATTATCTCTTGGTATAAAATGTATGCATATTATTGAATTGATGTAAGGAAAATAAATGAGGAATTTGTGGAAGTAAATAATTGTACAACCGTCGATATATTCGACTAGCGTTGAGCACAATCTTTGTCAGGTTGTCTGACAAGTGCTAGGCACACAACCATCCGTTTATCTGACTAGCGCTGGACGCAATTACTGTTGGTTCATCCAACTAGATCTGGGCTCACAATTAATATCGTCGGTATACCCAACTAGCACTGGGTGCAAATATTGTTGGTTTATCCAACTAGAGCTGGGCTCATATTCAAATACTGTCAGTTAATTCGAATAGCGCTAGGTGCAACCTCTTCTGCAGTTTACCGCTAGGCACCGGGTGCCACGTCACTAATAGATCTTGCGATAAGGTTATTTGAATTATCGAAAGAACCAGAATCTTATTTGGTTAAGTTATAATTTCATACTAATATTGACTATTCTTGTGTTTAGTTAATAAATATAACCTATTAATGGTAAATTGATTTATATGTTGCAGGTGAGATAAATAGTAGAATCGGACTCGGCATTCTACAAGTATCCTGTATTCAATGTTGGTGATGTTTCCTTTTGTGTTTTTGGCATGGACCTAAGATGCAAATTTAATGATAGCGTCCATTTTGTTTAGTGAGCTATAGGGTATATGATTTTGTAAGTGCAAATAATTGTAAATACATGTTTAAATTCTTATGCTATATTGAAAGTAATGTTTGCTTAAATGAATTGGTCATTTTGGTGATTTATCTAGATTGTTTATTTTATAGGTAAAGTAGAACTAATTCTTGTCACTTGGGTTGTGAATTGGATAGGAATGATATATGTAGGTTGTGCATTTAGCAAATTTAATGGTTGTATGTGATGATGTTCCATGTTTTAAACTTGATTTTGGGTTGGTTTGAATGCCTATTATATCGTGATTATATGCTTATTATTGAGTTTAGGTTGGTATCAATTTGGGTGAGAAATCTGGCTTGGAAAATGGCCTAATTTTATCCACTCGGGCGTGCGTCTCAGTCGTGTGTGACACACGGTCAGGTGACACGGCCGTGTGTCCCCTGTAACTTTTAATGAAATCAAGACAATAACCTTACACGGCCTAGCACACAGGTGTGTGACTTAGCCATTTGACATAAGTTAGTTTACCCTCTAATTTTCACACGGTCGTGTGGCTTGGCTGTATTTTACAAGTCAGTATGCTCATCATTTTTCACACGGCCTAGCACGCGGACGTATGGCTTGGCCATGTGACCCAAGTTAGTAAGCTCACTAGTTTAAACACAGGCTAGTACACAGGCGTGTGTCCCCATTTCAAATGACCACACTACCTAAGACACGAGCGTGTCTCTTGGCCTGTAGCTCAACATCATTCTTCTGAGCTTGACAAATTTGTTGCAAAAATGTTGATCTAGCTTCCAATTCAGCTATGACAGAACCTTCATCAGATAAAGATAACCGAATATTCATTGCTAATAAAGAACATAAAGATTTTCTGCTCAAAGCATCTGCAACTACATTAGCTTTACCCGAATGATAATCAATAACAAGATCATAGTCTTTCAATAATTCCAGTAACTTACGTTGTCTCAAGTTTAAATTTTTCTGTGCCATCAAATAATTTAAACTTTTATGATCAGTGAAGATATGTCATTTTTCACCATATAAATAATGCTGCCATATTTTCAATGCAAATACAATAGCTGCTAATTCAAGATCATGTATCGGGTAATTCTTTTCATGTGGTTTCAGTTGTGTTGAAGCATAAGTAATTACTTTACCTTCTTCTATCAAGACACAACCTAAACCATTCAAAGATGCATCACTATAAATCACAAATTCCTTACCTGATTCAGGTCGTACCAACATAGGTGCTTCAGTCAATAGAGCTTTTAACCTGTCAAAACTTTGCTGACATTTATCATTCCACTCAAACTTCACATCTTTCTGCAACAGTCGAGTCATCGGAGAGGCTATCTGATAAACCGTAAAAGTAACATATTTTAATCCCACATTTAGCATGCTTTTGGATAATTTAAGCCTCGATTTATGTAAAAAGGTGCTCTTAATCCTTTCTTTTCATGTATTATACTCAGAAAAGCACCCAAGGATGAAAAGAACGTAAAATGTGCCAAATGGGTCAATTCACGAAATTGACACGGCCTGGACTTCAAGCCACACGGCCGTGCCTTATTAAATTACTAGAACACGACATGGACCCGACAAACACGGCTATGCCTCATTAAAAGTCCAAACACGGCCTCGCCACATTCACACGAGCGTGTGCCATGGCCGTATCCCTGTCGCTGGAAAGAGCAATTACATTCAGGAAAGGATACTTGGAGGAAAAGAAACACATTCCAAAGCCTATTCAAACACCCTATTAGGAATTCTACTTAAATTAGGATACTTAGGGGCCAAGTAAGGCATCTCAAAGCCTATATAAACAACCAAGGGGGCAACTTGCAAGGGGGAGTTCAGAAAAAGCTGAAACCGGCGTCAAAGTTAGGCCAAAGAGCCAAGCCAAGAAGGTCAGAGTTAGGGAATAATGCAAGGATAGCCAGTTGATCTATCCCAAGAAGCTGAAATTATACTCAAGACGACGAAATTCTCCTTCAATTCTTTCAGGGGGTTTTAGGGTTTTCTTATGTTTTGTTTTATCTTTTCTCTTTTGATGTTCTTTTTATCTAGGGGATAAAACCTAGATGGATCTTATTATTTGATTTCTAAAGTTATATGATAATTA
The DNA here is from genome assembly GCA_025503065.1 of Gossypium bickii. Lineage (NCBI taxonomy): Eukaryota > Viridiplantae > Streptophyta > Magnoliopsida > Malvales > Malvaceae > Gossypium > Gossypium bickii. Next base: position 43,680,734 of record CP106713.1, read on the forward strand.
CTTAGTTTGTTCTTAATTATGTTGCTTAATCCAAATCTAATGTGCTTAGGTGGAGGAGGAATAGACCCTGCCTAAGAGATAGGGTTACGAGATTTTGTCGGATTAGGGTGAAACCTAATATGGGAGTCCATTGATCAATTTACTGCTATCCTAGGAGGTTATTATAAGCGAATGAGAGTTCCAGTAATTAACCTAGGGTTAGACGTTATTCACCTCGAGAGAGGGTTTAACATAGGTTAGGGAGTCTTACGGATCAAGCTAAGTAAAGAAATCATATAATTTAGGGTTAGATAACAAGTGAAGTCTAGGTGGATTCTTCCTGAGGGTATCGTCGTAATCAACTGAGTTTTCCTTAAAAGTTATTTTCCTAATTCGTTCCTTTTGTCTTTGTGTCCTTAGTTTAGTTTTCGTCAATATAGTTTAAAGCAACTTCACTCTATTTTTAAGGCTAAATAATAAAAAGAAAGTTAGTATTAGTACTCTTAGTTCCTTTAGGTTCGATATCCGGTCTTGCCTAAGCTATACTACTGTTCGATAGGTACACTTGCCTTTAATCGTTGTCAGAGTTAGTGTTCAGGTTTTGATCATTCTTTTATAAATTTTAAAACTCTGATTTCAGCGATCAAGTTTTTGGCGCCGTTGTCGGGGAACTAAAATATTAAGAAGCTCTATTTTTATTACTTTAGCCATTATTTTCAGCAATTTTTTTTTAGTTTAATTTTTAATTTTGCTAATTTTTCTTTCTTTCTTTTCTTTCTAGGTACCTCTAGTTTATGACTAGAAGGAACCCGAGAGGACCTTTAGTATACGACAGTGATATTGAAGCTACCACTCGAAGGAATCACCGAGAAATCAGGCGAGCCCTAAACTATACAGAAAGAGAGGAAGAAAATTACAATCCTACTGAAAGGATGGACGAGAATAATCCACCACCACACGATATGGGGGAACGTAATGCTCCACGTACAATGTTTGATTATGCGAAACCGCATTTAACAGGAGCGGAATCAAGTATTGTTAGGCCTGCTATATCTGCTAACAATTTTAAATTAAAGCCTAACACAATACAAATGATTCAACAGTTTGTTCAATTTGATGGTTTGCAAGACGAAGATCCAAACATGCATATAGCTAACTTTTTAGAGTTCTGTGATACCTTCAAAATAAATGGTGTTTCTGATGATTCCATACGTCTTCGGTTATTCCCTTTTTCGTTGAGAAATAAAGCTAAATAGTGGTTAAACTCGTTATAACGAGGGTCAATCACCACATGGGATCAGATGACCGAAAAATTTTTAATGAAATATTTTCCACCGGAATGATATCTCTTCTTTTGTGTAGATGGATTTAGACACGCTATACGAAGAATGGGAGAGATTCAAAGATCTCTTGAGAAGGTGCCCACACCATGGCTTACCCTTGTGGCTACAAGTCCAAACCTTCTATAACGGTGTAAACCCCTCAACGAGGCAACTAATTGATTCAGCCGCTGGTGGAACCCTGAACAACAAAACTCCAAAAGCAGCCTACGAGTTCATTAAGGAGATGTCAGTAAACAATTATCAGTGGCAAGCTTCAAGGACCAAACTGACAAAATCGACAGGAGTTTTCAACGTCGATGCGATAACCATGCTATCAACGCAGCTTGAGATGATGAATAAAAAGCTTAATAGTTTGTGTTCTTCGCAGGTACACCCAGTTATGCAGTGCGACACAAGTGGAATAGTGGCGAATCCTAAGTACCCACCCTACCAACCAGAAGTAGAGAGCGAATAGATGAACTATATAGGTAATAATTTTCGATCCAATAATAATCCTTATAGTAACACTTACAATCCAGGTTGGAGGAACCACCCAAATTTTTCGTGGGGAGGTCAAGGCAATCAAGGAAATCAAAGGCAACTACCTCCTCAAAACTTCCAAAATCAACCCTATCCACAAGAAAAGAAACCAACCCACGAGGAGGAGCTAACAAAATCAGCAAACACAGAAGAATGCCTACAAGATATTGAAAGAACAATCAAAAACAACGAGAGCCGAATCGGGGAAATCACTAAGTCTGTGAATGAATTTACTAATGCAGTCGAACGACTCGCAAAGTTGATGTTAGAACGACCGCAAGGGCGTCTGCCTAGTAACACGGAGATTAACCCTAAGGAGCAAAATCAAGCCATCACCGCTCAGGACAGTAAAAGGTTAGATGAACCCAATGCAATACCAGTAAACAAGGTAGATGAAGGTAAAACAGAGGTAACACAAGAAAAACCTAAACCGGTAATCAAAGAGTGCCAACCTCGCATACCTTATCCCGAAGTAATAAAAAGAGACGATTCAGAAGAACAATTCGGTAAGTATCTTAAACTTTTAAAGAAATTACATATTAACTTACCTCTTCTTGAAGCTCTTTTTCAGACGCCAGACTCGAGGAAATTTTTAAGACAGCTCTTGACAAACAAACGTAAATTAGACGAGGAGCACCACGTGGAACTAAACGCAGCATGCTCGGAAATGTTACAGAACAGACTATAGCAGAAGCAAAAAGACACAGGGAGTTTTACAATTCCATGTTTAATTGGTAGTTTATCTATTCATAATGCTTTAGCTGATTTAGGGGCAAGCATCAATGCTATGCCTTATAAAATGTTTAAACAACTAGGTCTAGGGAAACCCAAACAAACTAGGATGAGCATTCAGTTAACTGATAAAACTATCAGAATTCCTAGGGGTATAATAGAAAATGTTCTAATCAAAATTGATAAATTCATATTCCCAGTAGATTTTGTTGTCTTAGACATGAATGAGGACAATTCGATTCCTTTAATTTTAGGAAAACCCTTTCTAGCAACTGCCAGGACTAAAATTGATGTTGGTACAGGAGAACTCATTCTTCGTGCAGGTGACGAATCAATCAGTCTACAAGCTTTTGACTCAGCCAGGACATCAAGTGATGAAGGTGATAAAGTAAATTCAGTTGATACTCAAATTGTTCAACTTTCACCACAGGAAACACCACAAGGCTACAAACCTGAGCCGAATCATGGCCCCAAGCCGTACAAGCTCATAACAGTGAATTGTTAGTGGAATCCAACCCAAGACAAGAAACTGTGGTAAGTGAAGGTAAGATTGAGGTAAGCCATAATTTACCAAACCGGGTAAATATAGCGTACCAAGCTCGTGTGCCATATCCCGATGCAATAAAAAAAGACAACACAGAGGAAGAATTCGGTGAACTCACACTTCGTGTAGACGACGAAACAATCACTCTTCAAGCTCTTGACTCAGCTAGGACATCGAGTAATAAAGGTACGAACGTTAATTCTATTGATAATCATTTGGTTCAATCTTCTTTACAGGAAGCACCACGAAATCACTTAGCTGAGCTAGATCTTAGACCCCGTGCCAACAAAGAAAAAACACATAAGGAACAAAGCTTTAGGGTTGACAAACTAAAAGAGAAGGAAACACAAATCAGAGAGGAACAGGAGCCGCACGAAGTGAAACTGAAGAAGACCCTAAACAAGCTGATAGGAACAACAAATCACATCAAAATAGAGGATCAGGTATTGTTGAATAAGGAAGACCCTCGAATCACCAATTCACACCTCAAGACAAACAAAGAAATCACTTTTGAGGTACTTAATGTCTTCCTATATGGGACAGTCAAGGTAAGCAATCCTAAATTTGCCACTTTTGATGTAAACATTACTTGACTTAAACTATACATCCATGACCGAAGTGATCGCATGAGAAAGGATTTTCACCTCCTCAAACCACCTTGACCATATGAATGAGAGGTAAAGTCTAGCTTAAGACTATAAACGAGCGCTTCTCAGGAGGCAACCCGAGCACTAACCCTATTTATTTTTACATTTTTATTTTCTTTTTCTTCTTTCTTCTTTTCTTTTCTTCTTCTTCTTTAACACCGAACTAACCAAGAGAGCAGGTTTTAGACCACACGACCTTACACACGGGCGTGTCTGTGGCTGTGTGTGGAAGCCAAGAGACAAACCACGGGCATGCCAATAGCCGTGTACGACAGAGAAGAATTTTTTTTCCCAACACGGCCTACGATAAAAGACCACGCCCGTGTCGACTACCCGTGCGAGCTTACTGACTTGTTGAGCACGGGCGAGACACAGCCGTGCCTTACAATCGTGCGTAGTTACTGACTTGTCGAGCACAGGCTAAACATGCCCGTTCCAACCAACCGTGTGAAGAAAAACACAGGCGTGTCATATACAACACAGTCGTGGTGAACCCACCTGAACGCGCCTAAAATAAAACACGGGCTACATCTCTATTTAAACCTCCTTCTTCCTTTTTCTTTTCTAGTTGTCTTTCATTTTCCATTATTTTTTTATTTTCATCATTTATTTTTTTTTACTTTATTTTATTTTCTTTATTATTTTCTTCTTATTTTTTATGAAATTTAAATTTAGCTTAGGATACAATAAAATCAGACCGGCTGCCTCGAGGATTCAATTTCAAACGGTTCAAGGCACTCCCCCAAGTTCACCTCCAATCCTATTCGGTTTCTTTTCATTGACTTCATCCAAAATTCAAGAAGTTTCACTTCTCTCCCCATCTTATGATTTTTATGATTATTTTTCTATTATCCATCTTTGTACATTGAGGGCAATGTACATCTTAAGTGTGGGGGGTTAACTATAGTATTATTTGAAAATCCCTGAATTATGCCTTGTTCAAAAGTAAAGTCTCTCATATTGTGATTAGAATGAAATTTCTGATGGTTTATGATTTTATTGACATGTTTTTGAATAAGTCATAGTTAATTGTGCATTGATGCTTAAATTTGAAGAATACTAGGGAATCAAATATGATAAAGTCTAATTTTCTAAAAAAATTAAAATTTTAGGTTGTTAACCTGAATTTGAATGTTATCTTGAAGTTTGAGATTTACAAGGTTGATGTCAAAAACACCCATAATTTTTGTGAGATTTTGAGCCTTATAGAGTATAATTCTTTTTCATGCTCACTTTATTGATTATGAGTATGTCAACTATGAACTGTTATTCTAGAACTTGCCTTGATTATACATGTCAAGACCATAGTTATGATTTGATATACTGAGATGATAAAGGCACCTAGGTTTTAACCCACTTACACCACTAAAAAGTCTACCCTTATAATTAACCCCTAGTGAACCCCGTTGAGCCTAAAGAACCCTTTTATTGACTCATCCACTAATATTAACCCAAAACCCTTTTTATTTGTTATCACCCTTCTTTTTGACTACCCTTTAATCGAGATATGATTTGATTAGTTACCTAAGTTTTTATGAATTATTATTATTTGAAGTTGTCTTTTCTTAGGTTGTTCTTAAAAAAAATCAAAGTATAGTCAGTATTAGTATTATGAAGAGTGAGCTTATACAAGTTAAAGTCTAATTATCAAAAGAAAAAGCTCGTATTAGTAGGTTTATTAATATTTTTAGTTGATGTAATTATTATCTCAGAAATTTTTAGGTAGGTAACTTATCAATTCAATCTTGATTCTAATCTTCTAACTTCAGCCTTTATCCACACCTTTAACCCTAGCCCTGTTACAACCCTAACAAAGACCTTTTGATTTGTTTATCATCTCATTTACAGTGGTAGAGATTTGATTTTCAGGCAAGCCTATAGGATTAACTTTTCAAGTTCAACTTATGAGTGATTCTTTGACTTTGAACCTTAAACACTTTTTGAGTTATTTGAGTGAATCTTTTGTGAGGATGTCAATCCTTGTCGGTTTTAAATTAAAAGTAATTGTTCAGATAAGGGGAGACACCCATGTTTTCATGCTACAAATACATGACTTATCTTATTTGAATCTTTAGGACGCTTTAAGTTGAATTATCCATGTATAAATTATCTATGAATTATGATAAGGCATTGTTGATAGGAATTATGAATTATGGAAAGTTCATTTTAATTGTAAGATGAAAATTTTGCTTGAGGACAAGCAAAAGCTTAAGTGTGGGGGTGATAAACCGTAAAAGTAACATATTTAAATCTCACATTTAGCATGCTTTTGGATAATTTAAGCCTCGATTTGTGTAAAAAGGTGCTCTTAATCCTTTCTTTTCATGTCTTATACTCAGGAAAGCACCCAAGGATGAAAAGAAAGTAAAACGGGCTTAAAACGGGCCAAATGGGCCAATTCATGAAATCAACACGACCTGGACTTCAAGCCACACGGCCGTGCCTCATTAAATTACTAGAACACAGCATAGACCCGACAAACACGACCGTGCCTCATTAAAAGTCCAAACATGGCCTGGCCACAATTCACACGGGCGTGTGCCATGGCCGTGTCCCTGTCGCTGGAAAAAGCAATTACATTCAGGAAAGGATACTTGGAGGCAAAGAAACACACTCCAAAGCCTATTCAAACACCCTATTAGGAATTCTACTTAAATTAGGATACTTAGGGGCCAAGTAAGGTATCTCAAAGCCTATATAAATAACCAAGGGGGCAACTTGCAAGGGAGAGTTCGGCAGAAGCTGAAACCAGCGTCAAAGCTAGTCCAAGGAGCCAAGCCGAGAAGTTCAGAGTTAGGGAATAACGCAAGGATAGCCAGTTGATCCATCCCAAGAAGCTGGAATTATACTTAAGACGGCAGAATTCTCCTTCAATTCCTTCAGGGGATTTTAGGGTTTTCTTATGTTTTGTTTTATCTTTTCTCTTGTGATGTTCTTTTTATTCATTATAAACTAAACCCTTCAGATACCTGAAGGGGATGAAACCTAGATGGATCTTGTTATTTGATTTCTAAAGTTATATGATAATTACTTAGTTTGTTCTTAATTATGTTGCTTAATCCAAATCTAATGTGCTTAGGTGGAGGAGGAATAGACCCTGCCTAAGAGTAGATCTAAAATAATTAAGCGGAGCTAAACGCCTAGAGATAGGGTTACGAGATTTTGCCCGGATTAGGGTGAAACCTAATATGAGAGTCCATTGATCGATTTGCTGCTATCCTAGGGGGTTATTATAAGCGAACGAGAGTTCCACTAATTAACCTAGGGTTAGACGTTATTCGCCTCGAGAGAGGGTTTAACATAGGTTAGGGAGTCTTACAGATCAAGCTAAGTAAAGAAATCATATAATTTAGGGTTAGATAACAAGTGAAGTCTAGGTGGATTCTTCCTGAGGGTATCGTCGTAATCAACTGAGTTTTCCTCAAAAGTTATTTTCCTAATTCGTTATTTTTATCTTTGTGTCCTTACTTTAGTCTTCGTCAATATAGTTTAAAGCAACTTCACTCTATTTTTAAGGCTAAATAATAAAAAGAAAATTAGTACTCTTAGTTCCTTTAGGTTCGATATCCGGTCTTGCCTAAGTTATACTATTGTTCAATAGGTGCACTTACCTTTAATCGTTGTCAGAGTTAGTCTTCAGGTTTTGATCATTCTTTTATAAATTTTAAAACTCTGATTTCAGCGATCACTATCATCGAAATCCCTTTAACAAATCTCCAATAATATCCAGCTAGACCCAAGAAACTTCTAACTTCTGACACACTCTTTGGTGAATTCCAATTAACAATTGCTGAAACATTACTTGGATCTACCCTGATACCTTCAGTAGATACAATATGTCCAAGAAATCTGACTTCCCATAGCCAAAATTCACATTTACTGAACTTGGCATATAATTGTTTCTCCCGTAAAGTTTGCAATACAATTCTCAGATGATCAGCATGCTCATTTTCATCTCGAGAATAAACCAAAATGTCATCAATGAATACAACTACAAATCTGTCTAGGTACGGTCTAGAAATTCTGCTCATCAAATCCATAAACACTGCTGATGCGTTAGTTAACCCAAACGGCATCACTAAAAACTCATAGTGATCATACTTGGTTCTGAAAGTTGTCTTCGAAAAATTTGAATCTTTTACTTATAGATGGTAGTAATCGGAACGAAGATCAATTTTCAAAAATACTGTGGCACCCTTCAATTGATCAAACAAATCATCTATACGAGGCATTGGATACTTATTCTTCATTGTAACCTTATTAAGATGTTTATAATCAATACATAGCCTCAAAGATGCATCCTTCTTCTTTACAAACAATACCGGTGCACCCCACAGTGAAAAACTGGGCCTAGCAAAGCCTCTGCCAATTAATTCTTATAACTGTGCTTTCAAATCTTTCAACTCAGCAGGAGCCATTCTATATGGTGCTATTGATATTGGTGTTGTTCCAGAATAAGGTCTATAGATAAATCTACTTCTCTAACCGGTGGCAAACTAGGCAATTCTTCCGGAAACACATCAAGAAATTCACACACTACTGGTATTGACTGAATCTTTGACTCAGTTACTTCTGTACCTAACATATGCCAGATAAGCATCGTATCCCTTTCTGATACATTTCTGTTCTGTTATGACTGAAATCACATTAAACAACCCATCCAATTTATCAGATTCAACATGAAGTAATTCCCCATTTTGGCATTTAAGCACAATGTATTTTTGTTTAGAATTCACTACCGCATCATGTTGAGTTAACAAGTCCATTCCCAAAATCACATCAAATTTATTAAAAAGCAGTAATATTAAATCAGCCGATAAACATTTAACCTTCACCATCAATGGACAATTTTTACAAATTTATCCACCATCACACACTGACCCAAGGGATTTGAAACTTCCACCACAAATTTAGTAAATTCAACCGGTAAATTTTTAACAAATACCAATTTTGTGAATATGTATGAGTGTGTGGAATCGAGATCAATTAAAGCAATAATATAAGTGCCAAGTAAAGAAAATGTACCAGTAATGACGTTTAGAGCAGAGACATTCTCTCTAGCACGTATAGTATAGCTTCTCGCCGGTGCTCATGCCTCAGATTTAACTGTTGAGTCTTTTGTAGTGCTTCGACTACCACCAACATTTGCAGGGTGTCGAGGTGGTCTACTCTAGAGACAATATTACTAGGCTTTGAAATCTGCTCATCATCTTTTTCCCCTATTTGCGGACAGTCTCTGAGAAAATGATCAAAAGAACCACATCTGTAGCAAGCCCCATGTAACACCCTTTTCCCGTATTCAACGACGGAATGGGGTACGAGGCATTACCGAACTTAACATACATCATCATACAATATCGGGCTATAAATGTTCATTCCAACTTAAAACTTTTTCATTCATATTCACACATCCCTATTATGGGTTTACGAGACCCTAAACATACATACAGAGTGGTTCGGGACTAAACCAGAATCTTACGAACACTTAGAAAATTCTAGCTCAAAACAGGGCCACACGCCCGTGTGAATGGAACACACCCATGTGAATTTTATTTTTCATTTTGAAACTACAGAGGTTTTCACACGACCTGGCGCACGCCCGTGTCTAAGGCCCGTGTCCCTCACACAGCTATGACACGCCCGTGTCCTCACTCATGTGTGAAAACCTTGGTATTCTATTTATGACGTCAGCGAACACCTAGAGGCACACGGCCTAGTCACATGCCCGTGTACTGGCCCATGTGACACACGGCCTATCAGCACACCCATGGGGCTAACCGTGTATCACACATGACCTAGACACACTCCCATGTGTCTACCCGTGTAGACAATTATAAGGCTATTTACCAAGCCAATTGCCACCTGAAAAGTAACCACACTTATACCAACTCAAGTAACACATAACATAGCAATAATACATTATAAACAAATCACTAATTCATCTTGCATACACTTCACACATTACTCATTCAATTGCACAAACTTGCACTTCATGAATTTCATCATCATTGAATATATAAAACTTAACAAGTATTGGCCAATTCCCAATGTCCATTTACAAAATAAATTGAATTACCTTAATAGCCAACACTTTGGCTAACAAATATGACATAACAAAATGACCAAGTTTCTATACATGCCATACTCAAGATAAATCAACTTTACTGTACCAAAATAATAGTTGATAGTGTGATCCAAACTCCAACGTCCAACGATCCCCGAGCTAGCTTGGCGGTACTACAAGAAAAAAGGAAATGAGAGGGATAAGCATAAAGCTTAGTAAGTTTGCATGAATAAAATAGCAACACAAAGACTTATGATAACATCCATTCATTTCATTGAATAATAACAACATAAGTTCTCAAGCACTTGACACAACTTACTCATGTTTACTCTTACCAATCACATATCACATTTCAAACTCATATCTCATATTTTACTCATGGGTACCTGTAACACTTAATCACATGATTTAAGACTTATGCTATCTTGAACATAAACTTAACTTGTTATCATCTTTAACATCAACTTAGCTCTTTACCCGTTGAACTACTTGGAATATTAAAGAACACTCAGTCTCATCATACATGTAACATGATGCCAATGTCATATCTCAGATATGGTCTTACATGGGATCACATATCTTGATGTCGATGCCATATCCCAGATATGATCTTACATGGGATCACATATCTTGATGTCGATGCCATGTCCCAGATATGATCTTACACGAGATCCTTCTTTGGTGTCGAGGCCATGTCCCCAAATGGTCTTATACGGGACCTTATTTGTCTCATGTCGTGACAGTGATACCCTTCTTATTCCTAATGTTCAACACGGGCTTCGACTTAACATATTTTCACTATACTCTCATCGAGGCATCATTAATCGATTTCATAGAAATAATATTCATTTCTCATAATTTCAAGCAATTAAAAACATAATAACATTATGTAGCTTTAATTTCACACAAACTTACCTCGTTACCAAAATATGTATAGATGTTCGATTTAGTCCACAACCTTGTTCTTGCTTCGGTGTCAGTCCGGCCTTCGTGTTTCTTGATCTATAATAACAATTTCACTTGTTTAATACTCACATTGACTAAATTAACCCATGAATCATACTTTGCCAAAATTATGATTTTACCCTTAAACTTTCACATATTTACACTTTTGTCCCTAGGCTCGTAAAATGATTTTCATTCAATTTCTTTATATTTTAAGTCTAGCCGAATCATTTCCATAACTACAACAGCCCTCAATTTCCACTAGTTCACTCATGTGTGAACATTTTCATGACTTTTACAAATTAGTCCTTTTATGAATTTTCCATGAACATCTCTTAGAAAAAGATGTTTATCATACATCAAACTTTCATATTCCTCCATAAATCATCAAAATACATGCATGTCATACATAGGTAAATTTTTAATATAAACCCTAGCTCAAAATATATCTAGAAATAGCTAAATTGAGCTACGAAGATTTCAAAAATACGAAGAACTAAAAACGAGGCTAGGAGGTACTTACAATCAAGCTTGAAATTTGAAGAAACCCTAGCTATGGCTCCTTGCAAATTTTAGCACTTAGGGGAAGAAGATGAACACAATTTTGACTTCTTTTTCCCTTTTAATTCTTTTATTAACCAAATGACAAAAATGCCCTTAAGGTTCCTTTCTTGAGATTTTTCCTTCTCATGCCCATTTTTGTCCATCTTGACATATAATGGTTTAATTGCTAAATAAAGACTTCTAATAATTTTTCTAATGCTATTTCATACTTAAATATTCTAGAATCTCACATTTTTCAATCTTTGCAATTTAGTCCTAATAGACAAATTGTTCACTGAATTATAAAATTTCTTCATGAAATTTTTACACAATCATGCAAGTATGCCATAGACCTCATAAAAGCCATAAAACACATATTTCTACCTCGAATTTGTGGTCTCGCAACCACTATTCTGACTAGGCCCTAAATTGGGCTATTATACCCTACTTCTTAAACGGCATTCCCCAAAATGAAACTTATTACAATATTTACATTTTGGTTTGGGATTACCGACACTACCAACACTAGTTACTGATGGGGACGATGATATTAGATTAAAGTATTCAGAACCTTGCTCTTTACCAAAATATCCCATAAATGTGGTAAAATGATCAGAGTATTTCTTTAATTTCTTTGAAGCAGATGATAGGGATTTTCCCATAGATCTCTTACCGAAAACCCTAGATTCTCTTTCAGCTCTTTTCTTTTTCTTTTTTTTTTTTTTGCCTAATTCTTCTGCTTTTAATGCTCAGTCAGCCAGTACTGCAAATTCTCTTATTTCAAGAATACCAATCAACAGCTTAATATCTTCATTCAGCCTTTCTTCGAATTGTTTACACATTTCAGCCTCAGTTTGAACCCATTCTTGAGCATATTTACTCACCTGAACAAATTTTTGTTTATATTCTGACACTGTCATGTTCCCCTGTTTAAGTTCTAAGAATTCTTTTCCTTTCTGATCTAAGAATCTTTGACTAATATATTTCTTCTTGAATTCTGTTTGAATGAACTCCCATGTAATTTTATCTTTCGGAATAATAGAAGTTATAGTTTTTCACCTATAATAGGTTGTGTCTTTCTGTAACATCCTAAAAATAGGGGTCTGGCATTTTTGTGTTATTGCATGCGTTTAGCTTGCTTAGCTTGTTAATTAGGTGTGGTTGGGGATCCTGGGGAGGCTCGGGTTCAAGCCCAGGTCCTGGCAAAATTTTGGTTTTGGCACTTTAGTGAGGGGGAGCTAGGGAAGGTAGGACTTACGTGTAATTCATTGTGTTTTGATAACACAAAGGAGGTGTGTGGTGTGTTGGTTGTGGCATCAAGGTGAAAGCTGGCTGAAGTGGGGTTCGAATCCCACATGCTACAAAATATAGCTTTTATTTTGTGTCCAAGGTGGAGAAGAAGTGAAGTTAGCATGGGACTCTACCAGGGGAGGATTTGAATTGGTCAAATCAGTTTGAAGGAGTGATAGGGAGTGAATGAGGGAGTGATTTGAGGAGAGAATCATGGGATTCAAGTGTAGGAAGAACTGGCCGAATGTGGGAGTCTAGCAAGGGAGTGTTCGACTAGGTAAATGAGTTTGGAGGGTAGCATTTTCGGTTTTATGTAGGGGAGAGTGCCGAAATTCTTGAGTACTTCTTTTGCTTGCATTTGTGCATTTCGAGTCTTTTTCTCCAAAAAGTCTTCTTTGCCGAATTGATAGTTTTTCTCTCCCTCTTTTCTCCATTTTGTATTCATATTTTTTCTCTGTTTATTACCTAAATATCAGTGAGCCGAAACTCCTCTGTACCTTTTTTCGTCTACTCTTTTTTACCTTTCTCTTACCAGTTGTTCTTTCTTGTGTCACTATTCAACACTCCATCTCTGTTCTCTAGCCGAATTAATACTTTCTCTCTTGGTCGGATTAGTCGATTATGTGGTAGTTTGAATTTGAGTGTTTTTCCTCCTTGAGTGCCGAATCTTCTTGTGTTTCATTTGGGTTCTCTCAATGAAAGGTAATGATCCTCTTCTTTTATTCTTTTTCATCTTTATTACCTCTCATCAAAACCAAAACACTCATCTTCTAAACCTTTTTAATCTGGCCGAATCTACTTTTCCCTAGCACTCCTCCATCTTATACTCTCTTTTTGATTGAATCGGTGCTAATCTCTCCTTTATCTAGATGGTGGGCATCCTTGAAGGCTGAATTCTGTAGTAGCAATTTTGAGTTTGCCAATCGTTGGTAAGTGCTTGTGGAGAGGTTTGCTATCTCTCTTTTTCTCAATTGGATTCTTTTAGCCGAAAGGCTGATTCTTAGGAGGGAGTAATGTTTTAATGTGTTATGATTGGTAATCAATGCTAGAGAACCAGTATCTCTGAACCTTGGATTAAGGCCGAATCGGAAGAGTGTTGGCATACACTCTCATCATTCTTCTAGCTCCTAGTTTTGGGAAGTGTGTTGGTAAGTAAGGTAAGGAGTTCTCTCCTTGGTTTCATTGCATTTTCCCTCTTTTCGTTTCACTCTACTATAACCGAATCTTTAACCTTGGCTAGGGCGATTGTATCAAGGACCAAGCAATTTTCCTCTTTGGTCGTTAAACATTCAGAATTCAGGAAGTAGTGGTAAGAGCCAAAACCCTTGTTAGACAACCACCATTTCTCACTGTGGTACCTTACTAATCGAGACTTTCTCTATGGAGGCGAGTGGTAGCCGGTCTAAAGGGGTACCAATAAGGAAGCCTAAGAGGAGTGGACTCGTAGCCTCTACTCCCAAGTTCAAACGACGTAGGCTGTCAGCGATTTAGGATTTTTCGCCGGGTTATGGAAGAGAGTCGACATCTAATTTGGATAAGCAAATCGTGGTCGTTTGCGCTAGTGGGGGTGACGTCGAGCGGGAGTGTTTAGTTCTCCACGTAATCAGATGTGTAATCTCAAACCTTTATTTGTTTTGCTACGTGTTATTTTGTGTATTGGTTAAAAGCCCGAATTCCCTTAATGGGTAAGTTAATGAGATATACCTAACGGGTGAGTTTGGAAATAGCCCAGGTAAGTACATTTATGATTATACCCTTTCGGGTAGATTGGCATGACTGTGTATCCTATTTATCTGCTATATTGGTACGTCCATGCATGCACTAAATATTATGTCATGATATGTTGCATGGGATGAGGATATTGATGATCGGAGAAGTGTAACATATTCTGGTGACTCTGGCACAATTTTTCTGGTGGCTATGCCACGTTTAGTCTGTTAATCTAGTGGCACTGCCACAAATTCAATGATGAGCAGCATGATTGCCATCGAGGTGTGTAACGAATGGAGGGTTGATTGTAGAAATCCCCACAGGTGTGTTGGGCTGGTGCGGGAGGTGTGTAGCGGATGGGTTACTAGGTTGAGTTAGGTTGCATTGTGTGCATTATCTGTATAGCTATGCTAATAGGGCTAAGGCCCAGTTTATTTCCATTAGGGCTAAGGCCTAGTTTGTTTCCGTTAGCGCTAAGGCCCAGTTTGTATCTGAATGGGCTCAGGCCCAGTTGATGTTCGATTAGGGGATTACACACTGAGTTCTCGTAACTCACCCCCTCTGCTTAATATTTTTCTCAAGTGATCCCCAGCTTTGAGGATTTGGAGCCGAGACAAACTCTGTGGTGGCCACACATCGTAACTTTAGTAAATTTCGTTTTACTTTACTATAAATTTTACCTTAAATTGGGTTTATATTTTGTAATAAGGCATCTGAGATTTTATTTTGGTTTTTATTATTAATTCGATTATTATCTATTGTTAAATGTTCAAAACTGGGTTTTCCTAAAACATTAATAACTGTTTTCAAAATGGTTAACGATTAGTTTGCAAACTATACTTGATAAAACTCTGGGTTCTCTTATACGTCAAAAATTATTTCCAAAATTATCACATCATCATTTACAACGAAACTTGATTTGCTTAATAAGCTAGGTTTTCGATAAAAGTGACAGCAATGTTTTTACATTTTCACCTTAAAAGCAACTATGAATTTCAACAACAACAACAAAGCTCACAGTTTGCAAGAAAGAATACAATATTTTGAACGAGAAAACGATTTTAAACAACCTATCCATGTGACATGCTAGATCCGGTCGCAAAGTCTATGTCGGGTTTAGGGTGTTACTTTTTGTGGTATCAGAGCCCGATGGCAGAACTCGGCTGTGGAATGGGTTTGAAAATGTTTGTCAAAAATTGGTTGAAATATGGTTTTAAAAATATATGTCTCTTTGGACGTGTGGCACCCGAGACTCCGGCACCAAATTTGTAAGTCTTCTAATTTTGTTTAATAATATGATGAAATGACTTTAGAAAGAAACTACTAGAGTTAGTGATAGTATACTGAAACTGTTAACTAAGACTGTAGAGACTGAGACATTAGGAAATTCGATCTGCAAAAACAACCTTTATACTTGCTCCTCATAAAACATCTGTTAATAAAGATTGGAATTATACACTGAATCATAAAATTCCTAATCAGATTAATTCGATCCAAGCAACCATAAGCACTAGAGGACGTAGACGCGGTAGACGTGGCCGAGGTAGGGGCCAAGGTACTGAGGTTGGATCCTTAGATCAGGGCATGTGCTTGAAGGCGAAGTGCCAGCATCGCCAGTAGCGGAAGCATGGTCTCATGATCAAACTGGAGGGGACGATGCTTTGTCCCAAGCTATGCTGCGGGTTCTGGAGTGGGTTGCTGGAGCAAGTACTGGGTCAGTAGCCCAAAAATCTATTCCTGAGCGACTCCGGACAAACAGGGCCGAGGTATTTAGGGGCATTTCTAGTGTGGCCCCAAACGTAACTAAATACTGACTAGAAGAGGTTGAATGAATTATGGATGATCTAGACTGTACAACAGAGGAAAAATTGAAAGGAGCAGTGTCCCTCCTACGAGACGAGGCATACTAGTGGTGGCTCACAGTAAGGGAAGGTACTCCAGCGGATCGTATCGCTTGGGACTTCTTCGATTGATGATTTGTTCGACTAGCTGCGAGGAGCTTTGATTTTCTCGAAGATATATTTGAGATTGGGATACCATCATTTAAGGGTCAATGAGGTGGATATTCACAAGACTGCTTTCTAAACTCGTTACGGGCATTACGAGTTTCTAGTGATGTCATTCGGGTTGACTAATGCACTAGCCGCATTTATGGACATGATGAACTGGGTCTTCCAACCCTATCTAGACCGGTTTCTGGTAGTGTTCATAGACGACATTTTGGTGTACTCGAGAACAGAGGAGGAGTATGATTCACATCTTCGTGTGGTGCTGTAGATATTGAGAGAGAACCAACTTTATGCCAAATTCAGTAAGTGCAAATTTTGGCTAAGGGAAGTGATCTTTTTAGGGCATTTTATTTCTACTGGGGGATTAGGGTTGATCCTCAGAAGGTTGAAGCGGTGTTGGATTGGAAGCCACCTAAGTCAGTATCAGAAATTCAAAGTTTTCTAGGTTTAGCTGGGTACTACAGAAGGTTAGTTGAGGGGTTTTCGTTGATTGCTGCACCTCTAACCAAGTTATTGCGAAAAGGAGTACCATTTATGTGGGCTGATAAACAACATGAAAGCTTTGAAAAGTTGAAGAAGATTCTGACGAAAGCACCAGTGTTGATACAGCATGAGGCTGGGATGGAATTTGTCGTCTATTGTGATGCATCGCACACAGGTTTGGGTTGTGTGTTAATACAAGAATGGAAGGTGGTAGCGTATGCATCTCGTCAACTAAGGCCGCATGAGATAAACTACCCTACTCATGATTTGGAATTAAATGCAGTGGTGTTTGCCCTAAAGATATGAAGACACTACCTGTATGGAGAAAAGCCGATTATCTATACGGACCATAAGAGTCTGAAATATCTCCTTACTCAGAAGGAGCTGAATTTAAGACAACGGAAGTGGATAGAATTGCTGAAAGATTATGACCGCTCGATTAAGTATCACCCGGGTAAAGCCAATGTGGTGGCAGATGCATTGAGTCGTAATATGATATCGGATTTAAGAGTAATGTTTGCTCATCTCAGCCTTTACGAAGATGGTAGCTTGTTAGCGAAATTTCAGGTGGAACCGACATGGGTAAGTCAGATTAAAGAAAAGTAATTATTGGATGAATCATTAGGCTCTCGGCTTCAGTAGGTGGAAAGGGGAGAGATTGTGGATTTGGGGCTGAACAGTGAAGGGGTATTATATTTTCCTGGAAGAATTTGTATGTCGAAGGACTCTGAATTGAGGCAGATGATTCTGTGGGAAGCTCATAGTAGCCTATACGCTATGCATCCTGGTGGAAATAAGATGTATCGAGATTTACGTGAACTATATTGGTGGCCTGGTCTGAAACAGGAAGTTACTGACTTTGTGAGCAAGTGTTTGACATGTCAGCAAGTGAAGGCAGAACATCAGCTGCCTTCGGTATTGCTGCAACCTGTGAAGATTCTACTATGGAAATGGGCGAGAATAACCATGGATTTTGTTAGTAGGCTACCCCTAACGCCTACTAAGAAAGATTTAGTGTAGGTAATCGTTGACCAGTCAACTAAGTCCGCACACTTCATACTGGTTCCTATGGGCTACACACTTCAAAAGTTGGCCAAGCTGTATGTGGCAGAAATCGTGAGGCTGCATGGGGTACCAGTGTCAATCATATCAGACAGGGACCCCAGATTTACATCTCGGTTCTGGAAGGCATTACATGAAGCTTTGGGTACAAGGTTAGATTTCAGCATAGCATTTCATCCGCAGACTGATGGTCAGTCGAAGAGGGTAACTCAGATTCTGGAAGACATGTTAAGAGGCTGCGTGATTGACTTCAGGGGTAGTTGGGAAGATTATCTGCCATTGGCAGAATTTGCATATAACAACAACTACCAATCCAGCATTCAGATGTCACCTTACGAGGCATTGTATGGCTTAGGTATCGTACCCCTGCATGTTGGACAGAATTGGGTGAGCGACAGTTGTTGGGTCTGAAATTGATCTCAGAAACGGAGGAAAAGGTTAAGTTGATTCGGGACCGGTTAAAAGAAGCTTCTAATAGACAGAAGTCGTATGCGGATCTAAAGCGTATGGAGATAGAATTTTCAGTGGAGGACCATGTCTTCTTAAAAGTCTCACATTGGAATAAGGTTTTAAGGTCTGGACGGAAGGGCAACTTGAGCCCCAGATTCATCGGGCCTTATCGAGTGTTGGAACATGTAGGACCAGTTGCTTATCAGCTTGAGTTACCCCTAGAATTGGGTTAGATACATAATGTATTCCATGTTTCGATGCTGAGGTGCTATCGCTTAGATCCATCTCACATAGTGTCGGTAGAAGAAATTGAGGTAACACCTGATCTGTCTTTTGAAGAAGAACCAGTGCAGATTTTGGATCGGGATGTTAAGACGTTGAGGAAAAAATTTGTTCTATTGGTCAAAGTGTTGTGGCATAATCATGGTTCGAAAGAAGCCACATGGGAGCCAGAAGGGGCGATGCAAAAGCAATACCGTCACCTCTTTTAATCAGGTAAATTTCGAGGCCAAAATTTTTTTAATGGGGTAGAACTGTAACATCCTAAAAATAGGCGTCTAGCATTTTTGTGTTATTGCATGCGTTTAGCTCGCTTAGCTTGTTAATTAGATGTAGTTAGGAGTCCTGGGGAGGCTCGGGTTCGAGCCCAGGTCCTGGCAAAATTTTGGTTTTGGGCACTTTAATGAGGGGAGCTAGGGAAGGCAGGACTTAAGTGTAATTCATTGTGTTTTGATAACACAAGTGAGGTGTGTGGTGTATTGGTTATGGCATCAAGGTGAAAGCTGGCTGAAGTAGGGTTCGAATCCCACATGCTACAAAATATAGCTTTTACTTTGTGTCTAAGGTGGAGAAGAAGTGGAGTTAGCGTGGGACTCTACCAGGGGAGGATTTGAATTGGTCAAATCGGTTTGAATGAGTGATGGGGAGTGAATGATGGAGTGATTTTGGGAGAGAATCATAGTATTCAAGTGTAGGAAGAAGTGGCCGAATATGGGAGTCTAGCAAGGGAGTGTTCGGCTGGGTAAATAAGTTTGGGGGTAGCATTTTCAGTTTTGTGTAAGAGAGAGTGCCAAAATTTTTGAGTACTTCTTTTGCTTGCATTTGTGCATTTCGGGTCTTTTTCTCCAAAAAGTCTTCTTTGTCGAATTGATAGTTTTCTCTCCCTTCTTTCTCCATTTTGTATTCATGCTTTTTCTCTGTTTGTTACCTAAATATCAGTGAGCCGAAACTCTTCTGTACCTTTCTTTTCGTCTACTCTTTTCTACCTTCCTCTTACTAGTTGTTCTCTCTTGTGTCACCATAGCCGAACCACTTCAACACTCCATCTCTGTTCTCTAGCCGAATTAATACTTTCTCTCTTGGCCGGATTTGTCGATTATTTGGTAGTTTGAATTTGAGTGTTTTTCCTCTTTGGGTGCCGAATCTTCTTGTGTTTCATTCGGCTTCTCTCTATTCAAGGTAATGTTCCTCTTCCGTTATTCTTTTTCATCTTCCTTACCTTTCCTCAAAATCGAAACACTCATCTAAACCTTTTTAATCTGACCGAATCTACTTTTCCCTAGCACTCCTCCATTTTGTACTCTCTTCTTGATCGAACCAGTGCTAATCTCTCATTTATCTAGGTGGTGGGCATCCTTGAAGGCCGAATTCTGTAGTAGCAATTTTGGGTTTACCAATCATTGGTAAGTGCTTGCAACCATAGAGAGGTTTGCTATCTCTCTTTTTCTCAATTGGATTCTTTTAGCCGAAAGGCTGATTCTTAGGGGGGAGTAATGTTTTAATGTATTATGGTTGGCAACCAATGCTAGGGAACCAATATCTCTGAACCTTGGATTAAGGCCGAATCAGAAGAGTGTTGGCATACACTCTCATCATTCTTCTAGCTCCTAGTTTTGGGAACTGTGTTAGTAAGCAAGGTAAGGAGTTCTCTCCTTGGTTTCATTGCATTTTCTCTCTTTTCATTTCACTCTGCTATGATCGAATCTTCAACCTTGGCTAGGCCGATTGTATTAAGGATCAAGCAATTCTCCTCGTTGGTTGTTAAACATTCAGAATTTGGGAAGTTGTGGTAAGAGCCAAAACCTTTGTTAGACAACCACGATTTCTCACTGTGGTACCTTACTGATTGAGACTTTCTCTATGGAAGCGAGTGGTAGCCGGTCTAAGGGGGTACCGATAAAGGAGCCTAAAGGGAGTGGACTCGTAACCTCTACTCCCAAGTTCAAACGACGTAGGGTGTCAGCGATTCTGGATTTTCTGCCGGGTTGTGGAAGAGAGTTGACATCTGATTTGGATAAGCAAATCATGGTCGTTTGCGCTAGTGAGAGTGACGTCGAGCGGGAGTGTTTAGTTCTCCACATAATCAGATATGTAATCTCAAACCTTTATTCATTTTGCTACGTGTTAATCTGTGTATTGGTTAAAAGCCGGAATACCCTTAATGGGTAAGTTAATGAGATATACCTAACGGGTGAGTTTGAAAATAGCCCAGGTAAGTAAATTTACAATTATACCCTTTCGAGTAGATTGGCATGACTGTGTATCCTATTTATCTGCTATATTGGTACGTCCATACATGCACTAAATATTATGTCATGATATGTTGTATGGGATAGGGATATTGATTATCGGAGAAGTGTAATCCGGTGGCTCTGCCACATATTCTGGTGACTCTGTCACAATCTGTCTGGTGGTTATGCCATGTTTAATATGTTAATCTGGTCGCACTGCCACAAATTTGGTGATGAACAGCGTGACTGCCATCGAGGTGTGTAGCAGATGGAGGGTTAATTGTAGAAATCCCCACAGGTGTGTTGGGCTGGTACGGGAGGTGTGTAGCGGATGGATTACTAGGCTGGGTTGGGTTACATTGCATGTATTATCTGTATAACTATGCTAATAGGGCTAAGGCCCAGTTTGTTTCCGTTATGGCTAAGGCCCAGTTTGTTTCTATTAGGGCTAAGGCCCAGTTTGTATCTGAATGGGCTCAGGCCCAGTTGATGTTTGATTAAGGGATTACACATTGAGTTCTCATAACTCACCCCCTCTGCTTAATATTTTTTTTAGGTGATCCCCAGCATTGAGGATTTGGAGCTGAGGCAGACTCTGTGGTGGCCACACATCGTAACGTTAGTAAATTCTGTTTTACTTTACTATAAATTTTACCTTAAATTGGGTTTATGTTTTGTAATAAGGCCTCTGGGATTTTATTTTGGTTTTAATTTTTAATTCGGTTATTATCTATTGTTAAATGTTCAAAACGGGGTTTTCCTAAAACATTAATAACTGTTTTCAAAAAGGTTAACGATCAGTTTGCAAACTATACTTGATAAAACTCTGGGTTCTCTTATACATTGAAAATTATTTCCAAAATTATCACATCATTATTTACAACGAAGCTTAATTTGCTTAATAAGCTAGGTTTTCGATAAAAGTGACAGTAATGTTTTTACGTTTTCACCTTAAAAGCAACTATGAATTTCAACAACAACAAAGCTCACAGTTTGTAAGAAAGAATATGAAATTTTGAACGAGAACACAATTTTAAACAACCTATCCATGTGACATGCTAGATCCGGTCACAACATCTGGGCCGGGTTTGGGGTGTTACACTTTTAATAAAGAAATCGCACATTTCAGACAGTCGGTTAGTGAACAAGGAATTCATCTAATACTCGGATAGTAACTCTAAGTTCCTCAGCCCCATATTTTCTAATTTTATCAACCAGAGCCTTACCAATTCTAACTGATTCAGTGCCTTGTGGTATCTCAGGAATTGGTTGAGGAGTAGGTGGGGGAGGTTGCTGAACAACAAGATTTGTTCTTATATATTCTGTAAATCACTCATTCATCATTTGAAAGAATGCAGCTTTACCCTCATCATCTCGACCCTCAGACTCAGGCCTTCTACTACTAGATGTAGCTCTTTGTACGAAAGCTTGAGCAATACTCTCAGCTTCCTCAAGATCAGCTCTAGCTCGGTTGGAAGACATTTATTATATGAAAAATACATTTAAAAATGGCCAGGAGATATCACACTATCACAATTTATATAAGTGCATGTATAGCTAAACTCATACTTACTACGTCAGCCTAAGAACCAACTAAATTGTAGCTCTGATACCAACAAATGTAACACTCTTAACCCGTATCTGTCACTGAAATAGGGTTACGGAGTATTACTAGAGCTTTCAGAACATTTTCAACTAATTTACATCCAATACTATTCATTTATCGAGATTATTCATAACATCCCTTAAATGGACCCTCGAGGCCCAATATGAATATTAGAATCAATTCGGGACTAAATTGAAAGCTTAAAGAATTTTTCGTAAAATTTTAAATTTTTTCTCAGGTACAGGGGTCACATGCCCGTGTGGGTAGCCACACAGCCAAATGATACAGGTTACACAGCCGTGTCCATAACCCGTGTAACTCCCTGACTTATAAGGCATGAAAAAATTAAAGTCACACGGCCAAGTCACACGTTTGTGTGTTAGGCCGTGTGGTTAATTTAATTTATTTACAAATTAGGTGTATTTTTCACACAGCTATATCACACACCCATTTTCAAGGCAGTGTCATCCACACGGCTAAGACACATGCCCGTGTCTCTGCCCATGTGTTCAATTCTGAGCATTCTGTTTTGCAAATTTAAAATACAATGGACATACGGCCAGACCATATGCCCATGTACCAGGCTGTGTGCCACACACGGTCTAGACACTCGCCCGTGTGTCTACCCGTGTGGACAAAATAAGGCCATTTCTTAGCCTAATTTCTCACCCAAAATTTTTCCATTTTCCTGCATTAACATTTACAAGTATATTCCAACCAATTCAAGCATAATTTCAACCAATTTCTGTTATCCAATTGAATTATCATAATCATAAATTACTACTTCAAATCTTACCTTTACATTATTTTACATTATATGTATATGTAACACCCCTTACCCGTATCTTACATCAGAACTAGGCACGAGGCATTACCGGACTCAACTCACTTGGTCACACAACCTTGGGTTATCAAAATCTATTCCAAATTAAAACTTTTCTATTCTCAAATCTAACATCCTTATAATGGGCCTACAGGGCCCTAAACATACTCCTGGAAGGTTTCGAAGATAAATTGGAAACTTTTACACACTTAGAAAAATTTTACCTAAATAGGGGCCATGCGCCCGTTTGAAATGGGACACACCCGTGTGGGCAGGCCGTGTGGTCACACACGCTTATGTCCCTCACCCATGGTCGACACTGTCTCATTTTACACTGTCAAACACATGCCCGTGTCCCTCACACGGGCGTGTCTTAGCCTGTGTGCCAAAACCTTAGCATTCTGTTTATGACGTCATCACATCACCATGGCCACACGGCCAAGGCACACACCCGTGTCCTTAGACCGTGTGTCGAATTAAATTCCACATTTAATGTACAGACTTCACACAGCCTGGGCATACACTCATGTCCTAGGCCGTGCCTCCCACATGGCTGAGACACACGATCGTGTCTCTGCCCGTGTGTTTACTACAAAGCTTACTGACCTGTAAAATTTTCATGCAGGGGATACACGGCCTGGTCACACGCCCATGGGCTGACTGTGTGTCACACACGGCCTAGACACACACTCATGTGCCTACCGGTGTAGACAAGAGCAAGGCTATTTACCAAGCTCTTTTCATCCCTCTAACTCACACAACATGAATCCATTCAACATATCACTAAACAACTCAGATTTTGCAATATGCACCTCTATAAATAACTTCACCTTTTCATATATATAACAAAGAGCCAACAACTATGGCTATATACACAAGAGTTTCTCATTAAAAGGGCCAACACACTCTTGGCCAAAATAACAAAATAATATACTTAGTCTAGCCCCTATACATGCCATACTCTAAAAACACTAAGTCTAGATATACAGAGATGAGCTGATAGTGTGGGTGATCTTCCAAATATCTTCGTATCCCAACCCGGCTCTTTAACTCTATAAGACATGGGAAAAGAAAAGGGGAGTAAGCTTTGAGCTTAGTAAGTTTACATGTAACAGTCAGGTTTAAACCTTAGTCAGAACAGTGGTTTCGGGACCACAAATCCAAGTTAGAATAATATTTTAATATTATTTTCTGTGCCTTTGATATGTGATTAAGCATGTGTTAAAGTTTCGTAAGTTAATTTGTCCGTCTATATGCTTAATTGAGAAAAGGAATAAATTGCATTAAATACAATATTTGCGTGCTATTTGTTAAAGCATCTATGTGATGTGGCTTTCAAATGTTGTGGCCTTATGTGGCAATTAAACCACTTTACAATTTAGTGGATGGATAAAGGACATTAATGCCCTTAATGTTTATATATATATAGGTTTAGTATAAGGTTAATATAGTAAATTGATTAATAATATGATTATAATAAAAAAAAGGCTAAAAAAATGTTATCATCTTTTATGTTCACCACTGATTCTTGAAAGGAAAAAGAAAGAGTTTGAAGCTTTCTAACATTCAGCCCTTTGTCTTCTTGGTTAAGGTAAGTTTTGACTTCGGTTTTCTATAATTTCTACATTTTTGCAATCGTTGCTTCGTATGCTATAAAACCCATGTTGTAATTTGAAGAATTGATGATGTTTATGAGATATGTCATTGATGAAATGGTGAGTTTTGTGATGAGTATTTGTGTTAAATGAAAGATATGTGTTTAATGAACATGTTTTATTCTTGAATTTTTGATGAATTTAGCTAATTAGGGCTAAATTGTGAAAATAATATTTTAGAGGGCTAAATTGTGAATTTCATGAAAAATATGGTCTTGTATGGTCCTTAGGAAGTTTCGGTTATGCATGTGTGGGAACAAATTTTGAATATTTGATGTTTTGAGAAAAATGGACTAAATTGATAAAGTGTGCAAATGTGATGGCAAAGTTGCAAATAGCCCTAAATATGTGTATTTTGAATTGAAATGAATTATTTGGTGAATGAATGGATAATATATATATGTATAGATCAAGAACCGAAGAAAATGGAATTAGATAGTGGGAAAGCGAAAGTAATCGAGTAGTTGTACCTGTTTTCGTTAAATCGAACTCGAGGTAAGTCGATATACAAATAAATGTATTTGCATTGAATTATTTGAGTATATATGATATTTTAATTACTATGATTATCCATTGAGATGGAATGTATGAGAAATTGGGGTTGGCTAATAAGTCGACAAGCTATTAAAGTCCAAGAAATCCTGTGTGAACCTAGGAATAGATAGGAATTACATATGTCATGACATAGGTATTTGTTATGTAAAATCATGTAAGACCACGTCTGAGACGTTGGCATTGATTCGAGATTTCGTGTAAGACCACGTCTGGGACGTTGGCACCGAGATGAGATTTATGTGTAAGACCATGTCTGGGACATTGGCATCATATTGATTCATGTAAGACCCTGTCTGGGACAGTGGCATCGATATCTGATTACATGTAAGACCACGTCTAGGACGTTGGCATTGTACGACTATTTCGAGCACTCTGAGTATCTTATTTAGTTCTGAACGGTGCAACGGGCAAGTCCAAGATAAGAACGATTATGTTATTTCTATATTTGTTTCAGGTACGTTTGATATGTACACTAAGTGTGAATGAAAGGTAAGTGTCTATATGAACTTAGTAAGATGAATATGTGTAGTGAAATGATGTGATAATAAGTGGTTATTAAGCTTGAATGAGTATGTGTATATGTGATATTTAAGTTAAAGAATGTGGTAAGATATGGCTAAGCAAATGAGCCAAAGAATATATGTGATGAATTTGCTATGAGAACCATTAATGTCATAATATCAATATGACTATGTATATTTTATGCTAAGTTTATTTGTATATGGCTTACTAAGCTTTTGAAAGCTTACTCTGTGTGTGTTTGCTCTGTTTTATAGATTGTCAAAGCTACCGAAGGCTCGAGGACTGTCGAGGATTGTCATCACACTACTCAAACTTGTTTTGGTACTTTGAAAATATGTATTTAGCTAAATATGGCATGTATAGGCTAGTCATTTTGGTATAAGTTATAGAAATGAAATTAGCTATGTGATGTGGCTAGTTATATGTTAGTATTATGCATTTGTGAATATGATATATGATGTTGGTTTTGGTATGATCGCATGGCTATGAAATGGTCAAGTTTATGGTAAGCATATGGATGAAATTTGAGTATGCATGTTTGATCAAAGAAGTGGTTATATGAATAGTAAATGTGGATGAATCATGTTAAATGTATATGTGTTTTAGTTGGGCAAAGTGGTATGATTGGAAATGAGATTGAATGTGGAGATTTTTGATTATCTGACATCTCTATGGTTGCCAATTGTACATGAAATGAATTGGTATATTGCTTGTAGGGTTGACCCTAGTGTGGGTGGCATTTTGGCCTTGCAAATTGCCTGTTTTTCCTACACGGCCGAGGCACATGGGTGTGCCTGGTGGCCATGTGAATAAGTTAGTAGCTAGCCTAATTTTACATGGCCATGGCACACGGGCGTGTTTGGTGACCGTGTGGATAAGTCAGTATACATGCTCTGTTTTGGCACGACCAGGACACATGGGTGTGTCTAGTAGTCGTGGGAGGCACATGGCCTGCCCCCACGGTGTGTGACCTCTGTAACTTAGAAAAGTTTTAAATTTTGAGAAATTTCATATGTGTTCGGTTTAGTCCCGACCCTATTCTAAAGCATGTTAAGGTCTCGTTGACCTATAAAAGGGACACTTTGAGTGTGATTGATGACTTGTATTATGAAAAGTCTGTAAAAGTTTCTGATCTGCCCGGTAACGCCTTTAACCCTAATCTGGGGACGGATACGGGTTAGGGGTGTTACATTACATGTAAACAAATAACATCATAGTATGTGCTAAACAATAAATAGCATTATATACAAATCAAAGCAATCCACATTCATAATCATGCTTACTCATTTCCTCCCTTACCACATTCCAAACATTTCACAAGCTTAATGCTTATATACATTAACTTGCATCCCTGCACTTAACACCACAAATTCTCATGATACAACACATCATAATTTCTCACTAACCAATCACAATGCCAAATCACTCGGTGGTTTCGCACTTAGCCCACCATTAATTTTTAATACGGTGGCATCGCACATAGTCCACCAGATAATAATGTAAACGATGGTATCGCACACAGCTCATCGTAGTTAAGTAATAAGGTGGTATCACACATAGCCCACCGTCAAGTGTTGTTATTACACATTTACATATCTATTTCGTCATTCATACGAAATTTATTCAATATCTACCAAATTCAATCCACTTGAATCATATATATTCTCAATCATACAGCATACCAATAAGTAACAACATGTGTAATTAAGATGCATCGTTTACACATAAACTTACCTCGGTGCAAAATGTGTTAATGTGCGGTTTAATCCACAACCTTGCCTTTTCCCTTGTCAAGGTTAATTTCGTGCTCTTCTTTATCTATAACAACAAAATTCACTCATTTAAAACATTTTATGATCATAATGCATCATAATCTCCACTTAGGCAAAATGACAATTTTGCCCTTGAATTATGACAAAATTACGATTTTGCCTCTAGGCTCGTAAATCATTTTTTAACACATTTTCTCATTAGACAAGCCTAGCTGAACATTTATTTCTCTTACAAATACTCACTATTCCAACTATTTCATACATTTATCACACAAATTCAATATTTGCATTCAAGTCCTAATTAGGTGTTTCCATGCTAACACCTTTCACAAAAGTTGTTTCTCATCTCTCTAACATTCATTTTCTTCCCTAAAAACTCGACTAACAACATAAATACTCTCATGGCAAGTCCCTAGACTTTCAACCACATCACAAATTAGTCCCCTCATTAGCTAGCTTAAGCTTTGAGGACTCCAAAAGTGCAAAAATTATCAAATAACACTACCAAAATCACTTACTTGTAGGGAGATAACTTGGCTGAAATTTTAAAGCATTCAAAACCCCTCTAAGATTGAATTTTTTTATGGAGATGAAGAGTGAATAGTGAAAGATGATAGCTTTTCTTTTTACCATATTTTATTCATCTTTTCTTACCTAATTTCACCCAATTTTTGACTAAAATTAATGCTCTTGTCCCCTTTGCTATCTATGGCCGGCCAACACATTCTCTAGGGCCTAATTGCTCTTTAAAGACCTGTAATTTAGTAATCTCTGGCTATTGGACACCTCTACCTTGAAAAATAGAACTTTTGCACTTTATGCGATTTAGTCCTTTTTCACAATTAAGCATGCTATCGCTCAAATTAAAGCACCAAAATTTTCACATAGCCATATATTAATACCATAACACATAAAATAACATCAAAATAATTTTTCTCAACCTCGTATTAACAGTCTCGAAACCACTGTTCTGACTAGTCCCAAAATTGGGCTGTTACAATATAATTAGGCTATCTCATTTTATTTACTTAACATATAAGCATTTATCATATTATAAGCTTATAACATACCAAAACATTCGTTGCTAGCCATTCCAATGGCTAAATTATATTCAACATTTACAACCCATAATTTAGACCAAATAGCCTATACATGCCATTATACCAAAACAAGATTATCAATTATACCAAAATAGAAGGGTTGATAGTGTGATGATTTCCTTTGACCAATCTCCAACCTTTGCAAGCTTTAGATCACTATAAAACAGGGAAAATAAAACCTAATAAGCATATTATACTTAGTAAGCTCGTTAACAGGAATTAAACTTACCATTCATATTTAACATTTAAACCATTCATAAGCATACTTTCCATTCAATTTGGTATTTTACCTAACCACATACATCCAATCAAATGTGTTAATAAAAAATATACCATAATGCATTGATGAGCTCATCATGCCATATTCAACCAAGTTTTCATTAATCATTTTGTCCGTTGAACCATTGAATTTTTCGATGGATATTTCTAATAGTACATTCAAAATATACAATTCTATTATCCGTTAATTCATATCCAGTAGTACCTATTAAGGTACACTATCGAGTCACATATTATACAATAGAATTACCAGTCCAGCTAAATTCTGTCTGTAACGCATATACTCTAAGAGATTTGTCGGATTACCAGTCCAGGGTAAATCCTTTATATGACAAAGAATTCCCTATAGAGTCCAATCTAGATTACCAGTCCAGGCTAAATCCAGTAAATTAGGATTACCAGTCTAGGCTAAATATTAATTGAAACATATACTTGAGAGGTTCATTTTGGATTACCCGTCAAGGCTAAATCCATCATGCAACACATGCAGTTTTATCAGGGAAATCACCTTTATCCTTCGGAATTCAATATTCACACTGAATTTAACCCTTTTCAATACATTTCCAACATATACCATTTCTTCCATTGAGATTTCCATGCATTTCATATATACAATCTCATATAACACATACAATGTAATATAACATTCAAACAACACATTTCTATGCTCATTTAAGTTATACAAACTTATCTCGATATTTGTTTATAACTGAAATCTACTAATCTGAAATCTTTTCTTTTCCACGATCTAACTCTTTGTTCGATCTTTCCGGATCTTTTCAAGCTTGATTATTTTCTTCTCTCTCTCCTGGAGTTTCCATGTATTTTTGGGGTTGAATATGATATAAAATGATATTATTTCATTTTAATTTAATTATCATCTTTTAATTTCCCCTCTTCCAATTTAGTCCTTAGCCTATTCTAATTTTTCTATTTCTAATTTTTCCATGGATGATTCACCAAAAATATCTACATATTTTTCTTCAATGGTCTAATTACCAAATAAGGACATCAAGTTTTGAATCCCATAGCTATTTAACCCATATAGCTACTAGAATTTAAATTTGACATTTTATGCAATTTAGTCCTTTCTACAATTAAACACATAATTTATACAATTTTCTTATAACAATTCTCATGCAACCTTTCTATCACATTACTAATCATTTCATCATATTAAAATATTTTATCTTTTAGGCTCAGATTTGTGGTTACGAAAGCATTGTTCTGACTTCACTAAAATTAGGATGTTACAACTAACCATTCCTCTATATATTTCCTTATAAAGCATAATGTCTCTGTGGCTGATTGTCGTTATTTTTTCATCCAACACTCTATTATGTCCCATCCAAATTGCCCATATGGTGGCAAACAAAAGTTTTTTCTGTTGGTTGCTACTTCTGGTAACTTGGCCCCTTATCCATTCCTGTAAAATTTCGTTTGATGTTGTTCCCACCATTCCGAACTCGAGTCCTGACCATACCTCTTTTATTGTAGGACAGTCCCTAAATGCGTGCTCCAAAGTATCTGTTCCCTTCCTATATCTTGGGCATAGCGCTGAGTTACTGATTCTTCTATTGTATAGGTTTCCAACAGTAGAGATATAGTTGTTGTATATCCTCCAATTTGTAATATTGATTTTATTCAGCAGATCAGTATGCCAAAGGTTGTTGTAGTATTCTTTGTTTATGTTGTCATTGTTATTCCTTCTTAGGTTTGTATTATTCATCAATAAATTTCTGTAACCACTCCTTACTATGTAATCCCCCGTAAGTTCTCCACTCCAAACCGCTACCATTTTTGAAAAGATTAAATATCGACAAAGTAATGTCTAAACCCAATGATTCAAGACAAAGATAAAAGATCCTAGAACAAGGAAATACCATTTTCAATTTTCTCAACAACTAGATTAAAATGAAGAATCGAAATAAATTTTAAGCGAGACAAACATAAAAGGGGTTAGAGACCACCCAATAAAAGAATGGCTAAGGATTTTTTTTTTAGCATTTTGAGAGTTATTTAACTTGAGTTATAAGAGTAATAATGCTTTTTTCATCCTTTTTTTTTAGAAAAAAAAAAGACGGGGTTAAATGTCTAATTGATTTGCTGGTTTATGGATCTTATTGATATTCTAATTCCATACAGTATAATTCCATACATAGACATAACTTTTAATTGATCATTTTTTTCTCTAGCCGTACAAGGAGAAAACTTCTTATACGTTTCTAGGGGGCATTGTTTAACTACATCTATCCCAGTGAACCATTTATCAAATCGTTACAATTGATGTTCGGTCCCGAGAGGGAAGAGATCTTCGAAAAGTGAATTTTTATGATCCGATAAATAATCAAACCTACTTAAATGTTCCTGTCATTCTCTATTTCCTTGAAAAAGGAGCTCAACACATAACAGTTGTTCATGATATTTTAAAGAAGGCAGGGACTTTTATAGAACTTAATCTTAATCAAACAAAATTCAATTAATGAAATACAAAAAGAGGGTGTGGATGATTCATATCTAACTTTGTATAAATTTTTCTTTATTATTTTCTCCCCCTCTTTTGATCTATTCAGAATCATATTTTAAATAAATTTATTATTCATATTTCTTATTTCTTTGCTACTATAGAATATCGCTACTATAAAATATAGAATACCGTGTTCTATAACAACAAAACCTGATTTTATTGAGCCGATTTTATTGATAGAAAATAGAGAGAGAAAAGATCAAGTGAATAAATGAAATAATTGCATTTAAACATTTAGAAAACAACATAAAATAAGATAAAATAACGAATAAAATAACATGTAACATATAAAAAGAGAAAATATTAATAATAATTAATAAAAATGAATTTTTTTCATTGTATTTTTATATTCTTTATTCTTTTCTCAACTCTCAACATTTATATTTAAAATTTACAATCATATTGACAACAGTGTATCGAACAAATATAATTCGATCATAGATAAATAAATCCATTTATCCTCGCCCACAAGTTTAGCATTTCACTTCATTCAAATAATGGGTTCTTTCTTTGAATTTGTTGTGATACAATAATTTTTTTTATTGTAATTGTATTGAAACAAAATAAAAAAAAGGATAAGAATGGAATGAGTAAGACAAGAGGCGATCCGCAAATTTTCACTTATTCTATTTCTATGGTTTTATCATGTGACTTTGTTTATTCCAATTTTTGCTAATTTCATGTTTTGATTGCCTAGTGCAATTCCATTTTTTTATTCCAATTGGATCGACATATTCTAATTTTTTTCGGGTTGCTAACTCAACAGTAGAGTACTCGGCTTTTAAGTGTGACTAGCATCTTTTACACATTTGTATGAAGAAAGGGATTCGTTCAGACCATTGATGGAGTTTGTAAGACCATGACTGATCCTGAAAGGAGTAGATGGAAAAAAGAGCATGTTGTAGCAATGGAGAATTCTAAGAATCCTTTTTTTTCCGAATCATTCCCAAAAAAAACCGTTTTTGAATTTTTTGTGTCGGAAAAAAATGAATTGAATTCAAAGTTGGGTTGAGTGAATAAATGGATAGAGCTCTACGACCCCAATTATAGGGAAACAAAAAGTAACGAGCTTCTGTTCTCAAATTGAATGATTACCTGATCTAATTAAACGTTACAAAACTTAATGTCTAATGTGGTAAAGGTTTTTCTCACGAGTAAATTATCGATTTTTTATGAGTCCTAATTATTATTATCAGGCATTCCCTTTGTGGATTAGCCATGAATGTGTAGAAGAAGCAGTATATTGAAGAAAAAAAAAAAGATATTTTTTTCCAAAAATTGATTGGGTTGAAAAAATAAAGGATTTCTAACCGTCTTCTTATCCTATGACGAACATAAATCAATTAGATGGCAAAAGATAAGATAGAGAATCCGCTGATGAAAAATGCCACTGCAATTTTTGATCATTGTTTTGTCATCAATTAAGTTAGTGTAGAGTTGACTTGTGACGCTAATTCAATTAACAACATTATTAATATATACAATTGGAGAAGATAGTAAATTGTGCATATTAAAATAAAATTGTATAAAAAATATTAAAAATATTAGTTGAGTAATAAATTAAAAATTTTATTAATATAATTTGCACAGGTTCAAATCCCACTGTATGCATATTTGAAAAGATTTAAATAACTTTGAATCCTTCGAATTTTTAATTAATATGACTTATTTACCCGATTAACTCTTGGTTGATTGTTAAATTAAAGATTAAAAGGTTTCATTAATAGTAAGTATATATATAATTGGTAGGGATAGTAAATTATGCATATTAAAATATATATATATATATATATGTATATATATATATATATATATCAAAATGAAGCTTTGATTGAATGATAAATTAAAGATCTTCCTAATCCAATTTGTGTGAATTCAAATCTTACCAAATCTATATTTTTTCTTGTTTTTTGTTAAAATGAAAAGTTTAAAATACTCTCGAAGAATATGATTTATTTTAATTACGAAAGGATGTTTCCATAATTTCTTAACTGAGTTGATATACAATTAACTCGTGACACAAACTTTGGTTTTCATAATAATAATCTATATATATATATATATATATATATAAAGTAGCTGATTGAATTGATGTCATGAGTCAACTTAATATAGATTCTATTCTATTGTTAAAATGGGCCTCCATAAAAGCCTGTAAATCTCTATTCCCTTCCGATGAACTCATCGTCCATCTCTACATCAATATGATTTTTCAAAAAACTCTTTAAGCTGACTTTATTTCACTCCACCTATTCTAAACTCAGTCCTCCTCTCATACCTTCTGGCGACACATCAATCCTATTGCAGTAACCACACTTTTGCCTAATACACTCCATTATTCTACTATCAAGTTTAGTCTCCATCAAGAAAACCATGTGAGGACGATTAGCTTTCAGCACATGCTGAAATCTCCTGCAAGCCAAAGGACTCTCAAATCCTCAAACATTCCAACATAAGATTTTCATTGCTGTCGGTCAGCCGACCTCTTGACTGCCGATCTTTTTGGTATATTGATTGGTTCTTGTCCCTTTGAGCATTCCATTGAAGTTGTTACATTTTCCAAATTAGGATGCCCCACTCTGTCTCTTCTTTACTTCCACCTCCACTAATAAACTATCTTCTTCCTCTTGCGTTCTCAATCTTTCCTTTGTATATCCCATATATTGATCCTCTCCCTCTAACATCCCTTTTGCTCACCCTTCTAAATTAAAACCTAGAATTGGATTCACATGTCTTCCCCCCTCAAATTTTGAATTCATCTGTTTGCCTTCTCTTCTTCCATCATTTTGCTTCATCTTTCCAAACTTGCTTCCTTTCAAACTACTACCAACGTCTTCTCTAAGCCATACGCTTGTAGGTAAGCTAGATCTATTTTCTTGTACCCCCAATGATGTATCCTAACGTAATTCTAGATCATGCTATTTGCTTTTAACTCGTAATGGATATAAACTATCCCCATGGCCCAATCGACTACATAAGAAATAAAATAATGTCAATTTTTCATATTGGAATCTCGCATAGAACTATTTTCCACTCGGTGTCATTAATTTCTTCCTCTTCTTTAATAGAACCAAAACTCATATTCTCATATAACTTCGATATCCCTTTCATATCTGTCTCGAATCGTATTCAATAAATATCCAATAAAATAACCATATTTAGCAACCATCTCCGACATCATTCCTGGCAGCAGATCATGAATTTTCACCCAGAATAAAGAATAAGTCAATGTCACCTCCATCGGGTCCTCATCCTCCAATAGCCTGTGAAAAACCAATAGGTGGTTATTATAGGTCCATGATGCCCCGTTTATCACTCTGTCAATGTCCACCTCATGAAAGAATTTAAATAAAAATCATTTCTCCCCTAGATCTAAGATAACCACGCCTCCAATTGGGTGCCAAACGTTTGAGTAATGAATTTCAAGCATTTCTTTGTGACTAATATGAAATAGATTTAAAAATTGAGTGACGAAGGGTAATACAGATTTATTGAAAAAGCGATATTGCCAGTGTCTGTTGCTTACAAGCCAGGAAAGCAGTCTGATTAGCTAGCTTTCTGCACCTTCTTACCTCTTCACTTTCTGCCTAAATACCAAAGGTTACGCCGTCTCAGTTGACTACCAACTAATTCCACACCGCAGCGTTATCGTATCGGATCAGGTACCGTCAATTAGAAGCTTAGGCTTTCAATTCATTTTCCCCCCTTTAGTATAATAGGCCATTGTTATCACTTTTCGAGTTTTCAACTTCATCCATTTCTTCTATTGTTGTGTAGCCAATTTGTTTTTTATTTGGTTCCACAATTCTATTCTAATTTCGATAACTCCAAAAAAATTGCTCAGATCGGACTTCGAAGAAGGCAGGCTATTGAAATTGCTTCCTCTCCTAAGAGAAATCCATCTGTAAGTTTTACATCATATTTTACTTATCTTTGTCCAATTTTATATTTTAATTTATTAATTATAATGAAATAATTATAGGTTATAGGTGATCGTCCTCTCTAAATTTATCACTCTATTTTGAATTTTGTCACCATATTTGTAGATACTGAACATCTTTCTGGATCATTATTAGGATTGAAGTCGATTCCTTATGGTCTTTTGCTTTGCTCTTCTTGTTCTTTTTAGAAAATACATAAAATATAACTTGTTTTTTGCTGAGAAGAAAAAAAAGAGAAGATAACTTTGTATTTTTGGGTTGGTTTCGGTTTCCAGCTTCGATTTGGGTTTTGGTTTTGATTTTTTTTTTAGAAAAGATTTAGAACTTCTTCTTTTTTTAATTTTCTTGATATTTTATTTTAAGATGTTAGAAGTTATTTATTTTTAATTTTACCTGATTTATTTAGTAGAAAAAAATCTGTGATGCACTTTTTTATGAAGGAAAAAAATATATGATGTTTTTAAGTTATAGTTACTAAATTGAAGAAAATAATTAGTAGGTATTATAAATTTAAATGTAAAAGTAAGAATATCTTTTTTACAGAATAAAAATAAGAATTGTTTTTTTTACAGAATAAATAGAATTATTGTATATAATAGATTATACTTGGATTATTTATAAGTAACTTTTATTGCATGAATCAATATTATATATTAAATCCTTAATTAAGTTGGTATCATGAGCCGATCAAAAATCAATTAAGTTGAGTAATGATTAAAATATCACTGATTTACAAAGTAAATTATATCTTTTCTAGATTGTTTTTATCTTTTATATTTAAAAAAAAATGCACAAAATGGGATTTGAACTTAAAAAAAAAATTGAAGTTTTCAACATCTCTACTTTACCATTTCAACTAAATCCTAATTTATTTTTTATATCGATTTTTTTATAAATATATTTATTGTATAATTCTCTTCGCACACCTAGTTTCCATTAACTCATTATTTTATGCATTGCACATTGTGTTTTATTTATTTAATCTTGTCCAAGCACAAGATGATAATCGCTTAGCAAAGGAAAATTGCCCATTCAAGGTAGGCCCCAAATAATAGTATCCATACCAACATGAGACATGGACACCAAGGTATTTAGGAAAGCGTTAACAATATGGAGGGTAAAAAGATGGATAGAGAATTCCCATTGGACTGGTTCCTTTCATCTTTCATCTTTCATCTTTAACCTCTGCATAGTTAAGATCCTCTTCACCTTTGCTTTTTTTTTTTTTTTTATTGGGGGGGGGTTGTAACATAGCAAAAGCATAAGAACTTAACTAATACATTAAACGTTAAAACCACCCTTGGGATTGTCCTATGCGAGACGTAGTGCGAGCCCTGCAATAGGGTCACTGCATGCCTGGAACCCGTCATGTAGATCTCGCATCCTTCTTGTAGATTTAAGATCACTCCGTATGGGTTGCAGCTTCCAATGTTCCTCAATCTGGTCCAGGAAAAACCTTTTCTATTTCCTCTGAAAGCAGTATAAGTTTAAGTGATGAAAGCCTGAGGTGGTTGACTTGGAGCAGTAAGACAGATTGGTCCACATAACATTGAGCGATGAAAAGGAGTTTACTATGGAAGACAGATTGGTCCACGTAACATTGAGCGATGAAAAGAGGAGTTGGCCTATATCCAATTATTGTTGTTCCCTCTCCAAAAGGTCCTCAACAAGGCTCCTAATAGCCCTTATTCCTAACCTCAGACCAAAATTTAATTGTCCTACATGCAGTCTCCACTTAATACCTTTTTCAAGGTAATTACTAATCTTCCTCAGAGATCTCCAAGTGGTGGGAACATTGGTAGCACGTTTAAGAGTACCCACATTATCAACATGTTTAGACATGAGTACCCTCAACCAAAGCTTGTCCCTCTCCATCATAAGTTGCTATCCCAACTTCATGATCCAAGCTTTTTCTGTTCAAAAGTCACCCTGATGCCCAAACCACCATCACTCTTATTCTTAATGACAATCTCCCACTTCGTCATACGGAGCTTCCTCTTGTTCCCATCCCCTCCCTTCCCCAAACAAAGTTTCTGTTAATATAGGATGCAATTCCTTGCAAATGGTAACTAGAACTAAGTTGCATTGAGGGAAATAAGTAAGGACCACAGAGGTGGTGACTTGGATCAAGGTTAACTGAATCGTAGGGGACAATAAACTAGCTTTCCAACTAAGTCTAGAGCGAACTCTCTCGCCACTGAAGCCATAGCCTTGTTTTGGCAACTCTTTTATTGTGGATTGTAAAACCTAGAGAGCATCCCAATTCATTTGTTTATTGCAAATTTAACTTTTGGGACACCATCCTACAATTCGAAACCCTAGTGTTAGTGGAGAAAAAATAACTCTAGCTTTAGTGTCATTGACACTCTGCCCAGATTCCTTGGTGAAATTTTCCAAAACACTCTTAATGGCTTGAATGGACTTCTTATCCACTTTAGGGAAGAGGATAATGTCATTCACAAACCATTTTTGGAGGCCCTAATAGGATTCCAATGCTTCCTGTCGCAAGCATCCTCAATACTAAGAGTGATGTATTGCATACAAAGGATAAAGATGTAGGAAAACAATGGGTTCCCTGGACAGATTCCCCTAGTCTACTCAAAGCCTTGTAACCGTTAACCATTGACCACAATAGACATTGTAGAGGCAATGCAGTCCATGATCAAAGTAATCCAATCTTAAGAAATTTGAATAAAGTAAGGTCTTTGTGTATAATACCCCTTTTTAGTTCTTAGCACCATTAAACATCAATTTAGTTGTACATTCAACTTTGAGAAGCGGGTGCAAAATCTTAAAGCTCAACTTAAGGAGCTAATAGATGGAAGAAATGATGTGCAATGGTCCGTTGGTTATGCTCAAAGAAATGGAGAAATGATCAAGGAGGACGTTTAAGAGTGGCTGTATAGGAAGTGACTATTTTGTGGGTCTCCGCATTTTTTTTTTTCAAAGCTAATATTTTAGTGTTAGATAGAAAAACCATGAAATACTCTCATTCAACATTAAAAGTATAATTAGTGAAATTAAGTTAAACGTTTCATGAAGGTGGTTTTTTTCTTCTCTTGATCTATTCCTAATGGAGAATGAGAAGAAAAAAATACAAGGGGTTGGGTTGATGAGAATTTTGAGTTCATCTTTTCTATGAGAAATTGTAGAGATAGGGGATTTATAATCAAATGGGATAAAAACAAGTTTATAATTGATTTAATATTGTTAAGTATGGTTGATTGCTATTAAAGGGCGGTGGAAGCAAGAAAATTCCAACTTGTGATGGCCTATTTGCATGCATTTTGTGAGATTGGTAAGCAAAATCACTGTTGGATGAGATATTAGAGATTAAAAACCCTTTTCAAAAGCAATGGTGATGGCCAATGCATCTGCATTGTATGAGATTGATAACCAGAAAAATATGTGGTGAGATATTAGAGACTTTAATTGTTGTTTGATAGAAGATGTAAAGAAAAAGATCTAGTAGAGGCTCTTCAATTTATCCTAATTTTAATGAATTTATTTATGAATTAGAGTTCGTGAACTATTAATGAAAGATTGTTGTTTGTCATGGTATATAATTTTATGTTACGATGATTAGAAATAATTATAAAAAATTACAATGTTTATATAATCAATCCAAACATAAAATTTTATAAAAGAGAAGTGATAGCTAAAAGTAGAGTATTTAGTTATAGTATATTAGTAATATAATACTAATGAAAAGTATTATTTAATATGTAATAAAAATTGAAACTTAATTTATTTGGTTCATATATCTACATTAAAAGGTAGAATCTTGTGGATATGATATTTGAATTCCAACATTTGCAATGCTTTCTATATTCTTGATCTAAGGTTTTTGTTTTTTTTTTTTTGTAAAAAATATTAATAATTTATTTATATTTCAATATGAAAATGATGATTCATTATAATTATATCTATAATTAACTTAGTGGTTTTTGTAAGAAAATTGTCTATTTTTTTGTTACTTATTATGAAATTATATATTTTATAATCAAGTAATTTACACATTATTTATTTGTATTAATTATTTTAATTGGTTAATAAATTATAAATAAATCTTATATATCAAAAACATTAATTTAATTTTTATATTTTCATGCATCATTATTATATATCAGCTTTTTTTTAAATTTCAATTAACTATTTGAATATAGATCTTTTAATCTTTGAAATGATAGCATTGTTATTGTTTTATATAAGGCTTAAATAAATAAA
Source organism: Gossypium bickii (assembly GCA_025503065.1). Classification (NCBI taxonomy): domain Eukaryota; kingdom Viridiplantae; phylum Streptophyta; class Magnoliopsida; order Malvales; family Malvaceae; genus Gossypium; species Gossypium bickii. The sequence goes on from CP106713.1 coordinate 43,720,571, forward strand.
TAAAATTGGCCCCTAAACTATATTATTTTCCCATTTAAGTACTTAAACTTTTTTCTTTTCTCAAAAGTGGTACCCTAAACTATGACTTTGTTACACTTACTAACCCAATCTGTTACTTCCGTTTAAAGAAAACTCTGAACCAATTATATCATGACATGTGCACTTTTTTAAGAAAAAATTTAAATTAAATTAAAGTATATATAATTACATTTATAACTAAAATGAAATGATAAATATAAATTTTATTTATTTATTTGTTTTATTAAATTTCTTCATCTGCTTTCTATTTTCTTGCCATTTTTTTTTCTTACTATTTCTCAGGTTTTCTTGAGAACCAAACACCAAAATTTTCCTGTGACAAAATGATTTTTTGACTTCAATAGACAAATCAAGTTGCTAAACAAAATCCCTTTCTTGTTTCAACAGTTCTCAAAATTCAAGTATGAAAACAAAAGATTGACCAAACTAATAAATCCAATACTTTTTTACTAAACTGAGAAAACCCATAATAAAAAAAAAAAGGTTCATTTCTTTGAAATCTTTCACATAAAAGCTATATCAAATTTCATAGATTTTGAAAATAGATGAAACCCAAAAAAAAAATTTAAGAAAACAAGAAACTGAAAATATCAAATTGTACTAACCCCATTTCTCTCAAAACCCAAAAAAATATGAATAGCAATTCGATTGGTGTTCTTGGATTTGTGCTTCATACATCCATAAAGGCGCAATATAGCAATATATACTAAGATAAACTAGTAAACGTTATAAGCTTAAATGCTTAGTCCTGCAAATTATTCCTTTATCTTGTTGAACATGCACAATAACTTCCTCTGCAAATGCTCTCTCTCATGCACAATAGATCATATTATCCTAATAGGAAAAGAAAAAAAAAAACAGATGTATATGCATGTTGATGAGTCAGTTACTCTGTTTCTTCTAAGATCTCTAGACTACCTTTCTAATTTTAACAGATCCGATATTGAAGAAGAAAAGAAAAAAAGGGAGGATAATATTAAATTATATTTCAATTAAAATTTTATTCAATATTTAGAATTTTTTTTAATGGGAGGCAACGGTTGGATAATTTTGTGTGAGCAATTCATGGTTTGGGTATCACTTTTGACGAAAAAAACTAGTTTAGGTAGTCAAGTGGGAAAAATATTATAGCTTAGTGCTAATTTTTCATTTAAGCCTTACTTAAAAGATAAAATTGTTTTAACATGAGGTGATTAAAATTTTATAAACTATATAAATTATTTTATTTTATTAAATAATATTAACATTAATTACATTTGTTTAATATTTCTATTGATTCTTTAATTATTAAATCATAAATTATAATATCTTCCCATGCAATACATGTGAGTTTAAACTAGATTTTAAAACAATTGCATACTGGATATCTATTTTTTTTAACTTGAGCTGTCTTTCTAAATCATAACATTTTTCTTATAAAACCAACTTGTTATTCACAAGGTTATCTCACCAGTCCCCAGTATAAAAAGCTATTATTATTATTGTTGTTGTTATTGTTATTGATTAAATCTCAATTTCATACATAAGCTTTGATCAAACTATGTATTATTTTTATATTTATCATTGATTATGATTTTTTATTAGTTTTATGTTTGTAAGGATTAGGTTATAAAACAGGTTGTGTACGTGCAGGTTATGTTCCCCTGCTTGGAAGACATGAAATTGTATAATATAGGAAAATATATGGCACTATCATCAACTTGCAACCTGATGTTGGTGCGGTCAGAATTTGGGAAGCTTGATTGTTGAACGTTGTGATCATTTAAATGATTTTATAATCACACTCTGCGGTTGTTTGTCTTGAAATAATTGATTGTAAGAGCATGGCAGAAATTATGGAAGCACAGAAAAAGCACGGAAAGATTTTATTCCCTTTGCGCTCCTTAAGGATGGAAAATCTTCCACAGCTCCGAGGATTCTACGTTGGCGACACCATTATTGATCTCCCAAATCTGGAAGAAGTAATAGTGAATCAATGCCCCAAACTTGAGGTCTTCAGTCGCCTTGTCTCTGCTCCCAAATTGCAGTATGTAAAGACATCCAAACAAGGTACAACTGCTAGGATATGGAGCCAAGATCTTAATGCCACGGTTTCACAGTTGCACAAAGGACAGGTAAGTAAAACAATGATTTATACAGAACAACAAAAGAGAATGTGTGTGTTTGAAATGTTAATTGATTAGAAATTAATCAAATCATAATGAATAAGCTCATTGGTCATTTTTGTCATCTGTTAAAAAATATATATTGATTGTGCCTCTCTTTTTCACTTTGAAGTTCACAATTTGGACGGATGAAACTGAAAGCAAAGGTAAGCCACAAGTAGAAGCTGCCGGAGCATCAGGCACGCAACGAGAAGACGCTGTAGATGAGAAAGCAATACCAAGTGAAAAAACTGAGGTGATTTCGGGAGTTACGTCAGAATTGGACATGCCATATCCCATATCTGATGCTGAAAGTCAAGGGACATCGTCAAGTCCCGAAATAGAACATGAGGCTGCTCAAAAAAAAGTTGAGGTTCTTGAATTGACAGACCATGCTCGTCTGTCAAGAGAGGCTGCTTCCACGTCTGCATTATCCACCCCTAGTAATATAGATGTAGTGGAACCGGTTGCTATAATTCCTTCCTCCAAACATGATGAAACAGAAGTAGCCGCAGCCACAATGACAACCATTGAATTGTCAGACCATGTCCGTCTGTCAAGAGAGGCTGCTTCAACATCTGCAATATTAATGCCAAGTGATGAAGATGTGAAACCGGGTGCTATAATTCCTTTCGCCAAAGATAATGATACAGGAGTATCCTCAGCCGCAATGACAACCATTGAATCGACAGATCATGTTCATCTGTCCAGAGAGGCTGCTTCAATGTCTGCATTATCCACACCAAGTGATATAGATACTGTGGAACCGGTTGCTATAGTTCCTTCCTCCGAAGATGATGAAACAGGAGTAGCTGCAGCCAGAATGACAACCATTAAATCAACAGGCCATGTCCATCTGTCAAGAGAGGCTGCTTCAGCGTCTGCATTACCTTCCACCGAAGCCACAATGACAACCATTGAGCAGAGTGTGTCAAAGATCTTGGAATGCATGGCCACTCACGCAAGAATTGCTCTTCATGGAGTTTGTGGGACGGGCAAGTCCAGCGTGCTGAGAGCATTGGTCAATAATCCCAAAATCAAAGGGGAGTTTGATTTCATCATTTCCGTAACAGTCTCAAAGTTCTGGACTCCAAACAAGATACAAGATCAAATCAAGCAGCAGCTTCCTGCCTCTTCCGATGCTATACCATTCCAAATTTTGGAAGGCAAAAGGCTTTTGCTTTTACTGGATGATGTTTGGGAAAAGATTGATCTACCGAACTTGGGCATTCCTAATCTTAGCCTGGAAAATGGTGGCATGATGGTACTTGCAACTAGAGACTTGAACGTTTATCGTGATATGGAGGTGACTAAAGTGGTCGAGACTGAACCTGTCTCCAGAGAAGAGGCCTGGAAACTGTTCCATGATCAGGTGGGAGGCATAGATGACTTGCCAAATATCCACCACTTTGCTCGAGGTATAGTAGAAGGCTGTTGCGGTCTGCCTTTGTTGATTATTGCTACTGGGAGAGCCCTTTCTGATGAAGAAAATGTTGCTGTGTGGGAGGATGCATTCAATGAATTTTCGGTGCCTGGTAGAGATATCACATCTTGTAAGGAGGACCTAATTCAGCTATTAAAATTCAGTTTCGACCGCCTCAAGTCTCATAGCCTAAAGAGCTGCTTCCTTCATTGTGCCTTGTTCTCAGAAGATCTAGAGATCGATACTAGAAAATTTATTGAATACTGCATCAGAGAAGAGTTAATTGCTGGAACTTGGTCAAAGCCATATGATAGGGGGCATGATATTGTTGAAGCTCTTCAACATGCTTTATTGTTGGAAACAGCTGAAGATGGTCTCTCCATCAGAATGCCTTATGTGATGAGAGACTTAGCATTGGGGATCTTGTCATCAGACAACAGTGGCCGCCAGTTTCTGCTGCCAGCTTATTCAAAGCAATTGAAGCGAGAAGAAAGATCATTATCCACTAGATTGTTTATTGATGATGATGATGATCATCAATTCTTGTGGAGAGTTGCTGCACGCCTAACTGAGCTGCCGACCGAGGAAGCATCGAAAAAAGCCAAGATGATGTTTCTGATGGATAATGAGCTGTCCATTCTACCTGAAAAACCAAATTTTCCTGCTCTCGAGATGTTGTTTCTACAAAGGAACAATCAGCTTAGAGTGTTACCAGATCTTTTCTTTGACAACATGCCTTGCCTTGCAGTTCTGAACCTATCCAAGACCGGTATCAAATACTTGCCTAAGTCGATTTCAAGACTTTCCAAGCTAGAAACATTATTCTCCGTGATTGTGAACACCTAGTCAAGCTCCCCTCTGAAGTCGGATCCCTTAAACCTCTTCAGGTACTAGATCTCAGGGGCACAGAGATCATTGAATTACCTGCAAAGATTGCGGAGCTAGACTCTCTAAGCCACTTGGAAGTATCCTTGTATGGATCTAGCACCTATAGTGAGCATGATAAGCGGCCAACCCCATTCCTTTCTAGACTTGAAGCATTGGAAACACTCCGCATAAGTGTGTACCCAGGAGATATTTGGTGGCAAAAGAGTGTTGAGTTTTTCATCAAGGAAGTGAGCAAATTGAAAAACTTGATTTCTCTTTCCTTCTATTTCCCACGAGTGAAGTTTCTTGAGCTGTTCCTCCGTGAAAGCATATCATGGAAGGAAGAAAGACTAACAGAGTTTAAACTAATTGTTGGCCATGATGTCAAGTTTAATGCACCACGAGTCCCACCAACCGTAAAGCTGAATTATAGTTCAGTATTGGGTCAGTGCTTGAGATTTGTCAACAGTGAGGAGATACCAGACGCTGTTCTTCAAGTGTTGGCTCGATGCACTGCGTTCTATTTAGATCATCAACTCAACATCACCAGTCTATCAGACTTTGGGAATGGCACGATTAACAAGTTGAAATATTGTATAATAAGTGAATGCCCACGGCTTGGAACTGTTGTAGAAAGCGAGGAGGGAACTGAGGCTGTATTTCCATGCCTGGAGCACCTGAGTATTCATTATTGCTGGAGATTGGCATGCATTTGGGAGGGTGTTGTCCCCAAAGGAAGCTTTGCAGCTCTAAGAAGTCTGTCCTTGTGTACATGCCCAGAGTTGACATATGTTTTCAAAAGCTCAATGCTGCTGTTCTTTTCTAAATTGGAAGAGTTGAAGGTTGAAGATTGTGAAGCAATTGAAAAAATAATTTCTGATGCTGATGAGATTAGTGAAGCTCGTTGCATTTCACTCAAGAGTTTAAAACTTCACTATCTTCCTGAATTGGTTCACATCGGGGAAGGTCCTCAGGCTAAGGTCATGTTTGAATACATTGAGGTCTATGATTGCCCTCGGTTGAAGCAGATTTTTGAAGATTCGGAACTGAAACAGACTTTGAAAAAAATCAGAGCTGATAAGGATTGGTGGAATGGATTAGAGGGGGAAGAACCTGCAGTAGGCTCGTATTTCGAAGCCATCTTCAAGGAAGGGAAAGAGTGCCAAACCATCATTGGGTCAGTCCCAAGGAAGGGAAAGAGTGCCAAACCATCATTGGGTCAGTCCATGTTGGCCACAAGTTATAAGAAAAGGAACAATGTGACACTAGCCAGCCGTTAGTTTCCATTATTTTTACCGAACTTTATAGCAAAATCAATGGGAACAATTCTGTGTCAGTTCTCATGATCAACTGTGATGATGTTTATTTTGCTATTTCATTGCTGTCCGCGTCAACTCTACTCATTTCGGAACATACTAATGGGATGAGAAAGGATTGCAATTTACTAAAATTTCGTTTCCTGAATTTGAAGTATCCATTGCGGGATCCCACAACATTGAAATCAATTTTTCGTTTTATCTTAGTGCTTGTGATTTCCGAAACAAAATATCAAATTAGAATTAGAATTGCACCAAATCAAAGTTTGTATATCTAATTGCATATTGAAACAAAACAAAATTCATCATATATAGTTTTGATATATATATATATATATGAAACATATGGTTTGAAACTAATTAATCATAATAACACGATATTAAAATAAAAAATTAGATAAATAAAGAGTAAAATGATATTTAAAAACATAAATACATCATATAAACAAATGCAGCTCAAAGAGAAACATCTCTTTTTCTGGAGCAAGGACTTAGGATTAGTTAATGTTGTTTTTAAGTGATTGTAATAGTACAGGATGGAGCTCGAAGAGGAACATCCATTTTCCAGGGGCAAATATTTAGTGTTAGTTAATGGAAATCAATAAGTTGGAACAACTTCGTAAGTCTATTTGTGATATAGAAATCGAGAGGATCCGATTCAAACTATTTTCAAATCAAAAAGAAAAGTTGTTAGAATTGGTAAAATTCTTTCGATCAAAAGTGTATCATGCAGGAATTAATCGTTCATATAATTCTTAAAGAGAGAAAAAATGGCATGTTTCTGCCATTTTTTAAAAGATTAAATATTGCCAAAGTAATGTCTAAACTCAATGGTTCAAGGCAAAGATAAAAGATCCTAGAACAAGGAAATACTCTTTTCAATTTTCTCAACAACTAGATTAAAATGAAGAGTCAAAATAGATTTTAAACGAGACAAACAAAAAAGGAGTTAGAGACCACTCAATAAAAGAATGGCTAAGGAAATTTTTTTTTTTGAGCATTTTGAGAGTTATTTGACTTGAGTTATAAGAGTACGAATGCTTTTTTCTTCTTCTTTTTTTCGAAAAAAAAAAAAAGACGGGGTTAAATGTCTAATTGATTTATGGATCTTTTTGATATTCTAATTTCATACAGTATAATTCCATACATAGACATAACTTTTAATTGATCATTTTTTTCTCTAGCCGTACAAGGAGAAAACTTCTTATACGTTTCTAGGGGGCATTATTTAACTACATCTATCCCAATGAGCCATTTATCGAATCGTTGCAATTGATGTTCGATCCCGAAGAGAAGGAAGAGATCTTCGAAAAGTAAATTTTTATGATCCGATAAATAATCAAACCTATTTAAATGTTCATGTCATTCTCCATTTCCTTAAAAAAGGAGCTCAACCCATAACAATTGTTCATGATATTTTAAAGAAGGCGGGGACTTTTACAGAACTTAATCTTAATCAAACAAAATTCAATTAATGAAATACAAAAAAGAGGGTGTGGATGATTCATATCTAACATTGTATAAATTTTTCTTTATTATTTTCTCCCCCTCTTTTGATCTATTCAGAATCTTATTTTAAATAAATTTATTATTCGTATTTCTTATTTCTATGCTACTATAGAATATCGCTACTATAAAATATAGAATACCGTGTTCTATAACAACAAAACTTGATTTTATTGAGCCGATTTCATTGATAGAAAATAGAGAGAGAAAAGATCAAGTGAATAAATGAAGTAATTGCATTTAAACATTTACAAAACAACATAAAATAACATATAACATATAAAAAGAGAAAATATTAATAATAATTAATAAAAAATGAATTTTTTTTCATTGTATTTTTTTTTTTATGTTCTTTATTGTTTTCTCAACTCTCAACATTTATATTCAAAATTTACAATCATATTGACAAGAATGTATCGAACAAATATAATTTGATCATAGATAAATAAATCCATTTATCCTCGCCCACAAGTTTAGCACTTCACTTCATTCAAATAATGGGTTCTTTCTTTGAATTTGTTGTGATACAATAATTTTTTTTATTGTAATTGTATTGAAACAAAATAAAAAAAGGATAACAATGGAATGAATAAGACAAGAGGCGAATCGCAAATTTTCACTTATTCTATTTCTATGGTTTTATCATGTGACTTTGTTTATTCCAGTTTTTGCCAATTTCATGTTTTGATTGCCTAGTGCAATTCCATTTTTTTATTCCAATTGGACCGACATATTCTAATTTTTTTCCGGTTGCTAACTCAATAGTAGAGTACTCGGCTTTTAAGTGCGACTAGCATCTTTTACACATTTGTATGAAGAAAGGGATTCGTTCAGACCATCGATGGAGTTTGTAAGACCATGACTGATCCTGAAAGGAGTAGATGGAAAAAAGTGCATGTTGTAGCAATGGAGAATTCTAAGAATCCTTTTTTTTCTTCCGAATCATTCAAAAAAAACCGTTTTTAAATTTTTGGTGTGGAACAAAAAAAAATGAATTGAATTCAAAGTTGGGTTGAGTGAATAAATGGATAGAGCTCTATGGCCCCAATTATAGGGAAACAAAAAGTAACGAGCTTCTGTTCTCAATTTGAATAATTACCTGATCTAATTAAACGTTAAAAAAAATAGTGTCTAATGTGGTAAAGGTTTTTCTCACGAGTAAATTATCGATTTTTTATGAGTCCTAATTATTATTATCAGGCATTCCCTTTGTGGCTTAGCCATGAATGTGTAGAAGAAGCAGTATATTGATAAAAAAAAAAGATATTTTTTTCCAAAAATTGATTGGGTTGAAAAAATAAAGGATTTCTAACCGTCTTCTTATCCTATGACGAACATAAATCAATTAGATGGCAAAAGATAGGATAGAGAATCCGCTGATGAAAAATGCCACTACAATTATTGATCATTGTTTTGTCATCAATTAAGTTAGTGTAGAGTTGACTTGTGACGCTAATTCAATTAACAACATTATTAATATATACAATTGGAGAAGATAGTAAATTGTGCATATTAAAATAAAATTGTATAAAAAAATTAAAAATATTCGTTGAATAATAAATTAAAAATTTTATTAATATAATTATCACGGGTTCAAATCCCACTGTATACATATTTGAAAAGATTTAAATAACTTTGAATCCTTCGAATTTTTAATTAGTATGATTTATTTACCCGATTAACTCTTGGTTGATCGGTAAATTAAAGATTAAAAGGTTTTATTAATAGTAAGTATAGATATATAATTGGTGGCGATAGTAAATTTTGGATATTAAAATAAAATAAAAAATCAAAATGAAGCTTGATTGAGTGATAAATTAAAGATCTTACTAATTCAATTTGTGTGAGTTCAAATCTTACCAAATCCATATTTTTTTCTTTTTTTTTTTTTGTTAAAATAAAATCCCGAATAATATGACTCATTTTAATTATGAAAGGATGTTTCCATAATTTCTTAACCGAGTTGATATACAGTTAACTCGTGACACCAGCTTTGGTTTTCATAATAATAATAATCTATATATATATAAAGTGGCTGAATGAATTGGTGTCATGAGTCAACTTAATACCAATTCAATTGTGAAATTATTTAAATACCCTTATATCAAAGGGTAATTAATATATTATGAGGATATTTTCATCTTTTCATAGTTTTTATATATATATAATCTTTAAAAAAATACAATTGAAAAACATCATTTAGAAATTAAAGACAAGACGAATAAATTCATATAAAAAATCATTTATTGATAAAATCTAGTAATAATCAAGAAAGAAGTAAATATTTTTTTTATAATATTGTAAAAATAGGGGATAAGAAGGTAATTTCAAAGTCATTCTCGTTGGACAGTACAGCAGCGAAATAAGGGGTTAAAATTATAAAAAGAAAATTCCATTTTCACAAAAGTAGTTACAATTAAGCGAATGCCTTCATAATCTGTTTCTAAGATTGGTTTTGATTTGGATTAAGAAGTTGTATTAATAGAGATGCCTTCATATTGCTTGCATGTGCAGTACACCATGCCACCTCAAATCTGAAATCCAATTTTTAATTATAAAATTACTAAAAAAGAAAATTAATTTTAATGTTTTTAAAAAATTATAAAAATTGAAGTTAATAAAACTCTTAAAAAATATATAATTTAATTTTGAACTTAAAAATATATTTTTTTATTTCACTTTAAACTGGTATCGGTTGTTAAAGTTGATTCATTACTTAAGAAAAGAAAAGCTAAGCCTAATTCTGAATTCAATTTTATATTTAGTCAATTAAATAAATCAAAAACTAATTAACGTTTGAAAAACAACGGATAGACTCATTACTTGATGGAAGTATGATTAAAAATCCATCCTTACATTCTTCTTTTCTTTAAATTCAATGGCGGACTACATAATTCTCTATGTCCCTTAAATCATATTATTCTAAATATTAGGTTTTGAAATTACTTTGTATCCATGACATTGCCGTCAGTTTCTGGTGCCACCTTATTCAAAGCCATCGAAGCAAGAAGATATATCATCATCCCATTGATATCTCACTGATGATCGTCATCAATTCTTCTCGGGACCTGCTGCAGATCTAATTGAGTAGCCTACAGGGGAACTCTCAGCTTAGATGATGTTTTCGATGGATAATGAGCTGTCCATTCTACCTGAAAATCCAAATTGCCCTGACCCAAAGGAACTCTCAGCTTAGAGGGGTACCTGAACTTTTCTTTCACAATATGCCTTGCCTTGAAGTTCTGAACCTAACCGAGATCTGAATCAAATACTTGCCAGAGTCTATTTCAAAACTTCCAAGACTAGAAACACTTATTCTTCGTGACTGCGAACACCTAGTCAAGCTCCCCTCTAAAGTTGGATCCCTTAAATCTCTTCTCTTCTCTTCAAGTACTGGATGTTGGAGGCACGGACATCATTGAATTACCTGCAAAGATTGCAGAGCTAGACTCTCTAAGCCACTTGGAAGTATCCTTTTATGGATCTAGCGCCGATAGTAAGCATGCTAAGCTGCCAAGCCAATTGTTTTCCACACTTGAAGCATTGGAAACACTCGGCATCAGTGTGTGCCCAGGAGATATTTGGTGGCACAAGAGTGTTAAGTCTTTAATCAAGGAAGTGAGCAACTTGAAAAACTTGACTTCTCTTCGATTTTCCACAAGTTAAGTTTCTTGAGCTGTTCCTCCAAGAAAGTGCATCATGGAAGAAAGGAAGATTAACAGAGTTAAAACTTATTGTTGGCCGTGACGTTAAGTTTATTACGCCACAAGTCCCACCGTCCGTAGACCTGAATTATGGCTCAGTATCGGGTCAAAGCTTAAGATTTGTCAACAGTGGGGAGATTCCAGATTCTGTTCTTGAAGTGTTGGCTCGATGTACTACTTTCTATTTAGATCATCACCTCAACATCATCAGGCTATCAGAGTAGGTGATTGGCAACCTTAGCAAGTTGAAATATTGTATAATAAGTGAAAGCCAATACCTTCAAACTATTATAGACGACAGCAAGGAGGGAATTGAGGTTGTATTTCCATGCCTGGAGCACTTGAGCATTCATTATTTCTGGTGTTTGACATGCATTTGGGAGGATGTTCTCCCCGAAGGAAGCTTTGCAGCTCTAAGAACTGTCTTTGCATGCATGCCCCAAGTTGACATATGTTTGCTCAATGCTGCAGTTCGTTCCTAGCTTGGAAGAGTTGCTGATTGATGACTGCAAAGCTGCAGATGAGTAAATCACCGAATCTTGTTGCATTTCACTGAACACTTGGTTGTTTTCCTGAATTGGTTCATATTGTGGAAGGTGCGCAGACTAAGGTCTTGTTTGAATACATTACCGTCTATGACTGCCCTCAGTTGAAGCAGATTGAAAGTGCAATAGGCTCAGATTTTGAAGCCATCTACAAGGAAGTGGAAGAGTGAGGTGGTTCTGTTCTGAAAAACCATCAATGAATCCTGCTAGTAGCAGGTTTGTCTCATAAAGCATAATTTTTTATAATTTTATGTTGATGAAGGATTTCATTTTTCTTAGCCTGCAAAGAGATAGAATCTCATTCAACCACAAGTGACAGAAGGTTGAGATGCCATTTTAAGATTTCTGATGCTGTGCCTCGAAAAAGCTTCATCTAAAACCAGTTTGTAGGGCAGAACTGCAGTAAAAAAGAGCAGGAACTAGGAAGAGAGGCTTCAAAACTTCCCTTGTAAGCTGCCATGAAAATGTGATTGACGTTATATATGGCGTTCTCAGCAAGAACCCTTTCCAATGGATGTTTTTCTAACATGTCAGTTAAAACAACAGCTGCTCGTGCTTGTATTGCAAAGCAAAACCCACTTACTTTTCTTTGCACGGTGTTTTTTAGGTGAAAGCTGCGAGCGAATGAAAGCTGGGATTTGAGGTGTCTTCTATGACTGAAAGTATATAAAACTTGAGCCGCCGCCGACAATAGCAGTGACATGCATGCAATTGCAGCTAAAGAAAAAGAACATTGTGTGACTAGCAGTTCGGTTTCATTCATTTTTACACCAACTTTAGCTCCGTGTAAGCAAAATCAGAGGGAAAGAAAATCTGTCGTTTATCTGAGATGATATTCTTTTTGCTATTTCATTGCTGTCCAGATCAACCCTTATTTCGAACCATGCTAAGAGGAACATATGCAGTTTAAATTTCGTTTCAAGTCATGGCCCTGAAAATGAATGCATCAATTGTGGGATCCGATATATGTAAATTAATTCTAAAACTTTAAGTAAATTAACTAAAGTTTAATTAAAATTAAATTTATATAATAAATAGATCCAAACAATTAATTTATGAATATGAAAAACCTAAATAAAATTCGATACTCGAAAAGTAGGACATCATGTTATTAACATCACATCTATAACACCTCATAACACGCCGTGCTACCATTAAAAAAGTAATTAAAATCTATACTAAGAATAAGCCTCAATTCATTTTCAAAATAATAATAAACCTCAAGTCACTACAGGGAAATATTAAAAACAAATTTTTAAAACATTGTAAATAATTATAAAATAGGGGAGATTAAGTTCTTTTCAATGTTCTTTTAAAATACTCAATTCTCTTCCTTCTCGTTAGACAGCAAAACGTGCGTAATAGCCAAACAAAATTCTAAAAAGAAATTTCCATTTTAAATCACATCCCAATAGCAGAAAATAGTTGCTGCCATTTAACTAAGAAAAATGCCTGACTACACCACAATTCTGAATTCAATTTTGGTTCCATTCCACATGAGACATGACTATATTATATTCAGTTAAGGTAATCATAAACAATGGATGGAGGTGCCGTGACGTGACTTCTAGCGTGTATGATAAAACACCTATCTATACTAGCAAATACATAAGAGGGTTGATTGTCAACTGCAATATTTCTTTCAAGACAAAATCGACGCCAAAAACTTGACAGATCTCACCACTGGTTTACAGTTAACATAGATCAAGGCGATGAGTCAGATTTCGGCAGGTTCAACTCCCTAAGTTGCTGCAGCTGCTAAAACAATCAAACTATCACGTGTTATGCTAGAAATTCAATAAAACGTGAAAAATAATCAGACTCAGACAAAGCAAAAGATATAGGAGCCAGCTTTGTAGATATTGCATGTGCACTACTAGTAGAATACTGTATGCCGCTGGTCAAGCCAAACATGAAACTCAAACAATATTTCAAGATTCAAACTCGGGCTTAAAAAAGAATCAAAAATGAGGGGAAATGGAAGGTGTGAAATGGAAGTAATTAACCTTTAGTGGATGGTTCATCCTGAGGTTTCATGGCTGGGAAGAGAAGAACCTCCTGTTCAAAGAGCACACGAGATTATGAGTCACCAGAGTCAAACTACAGAATCACATGGATGACTGATGCAAAAAAAACATACACAAACATATGTGAGGGACAGAGACTGAACCTTGATATTCTGTGAATCTGTTAATAGCATAGCTAGCCGATCGATACCCAATCCCCAACCACCAGTTGGAGGCAATCCATACTCAAGTGCAGTACAGAATGTTTCATCTAAAGCCATAGCTTCATCATCACCAGATTGTCGATCCTGATATTCCAACATCTCTATGAGAAAAAGTCCCTACACAATCTAAATTAACCACAACACAACTGCACGGCAGTCATAACAGTGTTTCATACCTTCAGCTGTTCAGCAAATCGTTGACGTTGTACGACAGGATCATTCAACTCAGTGTATGCATTGCAAAGCTGAAAAGTTAGAAAATAACAAAAACTGTAAGCCTAAATAAATTGGAGAAGCAATTTTTTTTTTTTTTTAAAAAAAGAAAAAACTAGATTTATGAAGTTGAGTAAACATACTTCATGTTTGTTGATAAACAGCTCAAATCGTTCAGTCAGCCCTGGTTTTGACCTATGCCATTTTGCCAAAGGACTCATTATTTCAGGATGGTTGATGATGAAAGTAGGATTCACACACGTCTCTTCTAGAAAATGCCCAACAAGCTGCAATTAAGAAAATAAAAATGATTAAAACTTTTATCAGAAACACATGCATTCATGCATAGGCCCCACTCCCCATGTGTTCCTGGCCAATGGTGAGCAAAGACACATTCTACCCTGTTGGGATGGTTCACAACCTCAGAAACATATCTCCTAACACCACCACACAATCCCATTACAAGTGCATATACACAAGAAGCAAAAAACAGGTTCACATTTACAAGAATCAAATTATACATGAAAACAATAATAATGCCAAAAGAATAAAGGGGAGTGGCGGGGAACAAAGTCTTGGACCATGGAACTCCCTCAAAGGGGTATTTAAATGGTGTGTACCCCTCCAGATTGCATAAAGTTTATTACTAAACGAAAAGTTCCAGTAGTACCTTGATTCACACAAATATGCAGAGAAAGGAAAGTCAGAAGACATACTTTATCCAACAAACGTGCTGTAGTTTGAGGAGGAGGGCATTTAATCTCGAGCTTTGCACATGCATCTGCCAAATACTTGTTAGTTTCATCACTGGAAAAGTCCTTGGGTATGTTGAGGTTAGCCATCTTCTCTAACTCCTCTACCATGTCAAGCCTCCTGTAAAAATTAGTTTCAAAATTTATTACCAAAAGACAATTCCAACGCTGTTTTCTGTTTTGTTTCATGAGTAAATATGATTCCTAAACCTGAAAGGCGGAGTGAAATCAATCTCAAATGGAGCACTGTCAAGGCCATTTGCATGGTATTTAATTTTATAGCTGCCAGTAAGTTCCTTGACCATCCCTGTTGGAGATTGATCAAGTCAGAAAATCCCACAAATTTGGAAATGAGAATGAGAAGAAAATCAACAAACTGGATGGTATCTTCCAGTGTCAAGCCATTTTTTGTTACTTACCACTCAACATTTTTTCAGTAAGCTCCATCAAGTCATTATAGTCAGCAAAAGCCATATAGAACTCACAGGTAGTGAATTCAGGATTGTGAGTCAAATCAATGCCCTCATTTCTAAACTGTTTTCCAATCTCATACACACGATCCAGTCCACCAACTACTAACTCCTTAAGATATAACTCGGGTGCAATACGCATATAGAGCTTCATATTTAATTCATTGTGATGGGTTACAAATGGACGGGCAGCTGCACCTCCAGCAATCATGTTCATCATGGGAGTTTCAACCTAAAGATAAAATACTCACATTAATAAAACCGCACCAAAAGAAGAAATATAAAGAAAACCGATGATTTGATACAATGAACAGATGACTAACCTCCAAGAAATCAAGATTGTCAAGAAAGCTCCTCACATAAGAAATGATCTTTGACCGAGTCTTGAATATTTGACGAACCTCAAGGTTTAACATCAAATCAAGATAACGTTGGCGATATCGAGTTTCCTAGCATGGAAAACAAAAGCCAATGTGAACCAATTCAATTCAGAGCATCAAGGATTGACAATATAAAACATTTAGAATGACTACCACACACTTGGATCATACAGTTTTTGAGTAATATTAGCCAATAAGATGGACCAAAAAACAAAGGCAGGAGAAAAAATATAACAACCGGTATGTATGAAAAGATCAATTCCTAAATAACCATCCCACCGTTTATTTAACATGAACAAGTCAGTAAGTAAATAATACCTGATCCTTCAAAATATACGTTTCGGGATTCCTAGTACTTCCTGGGATCCATACATCAGTTTTCTGCAAAGAAATGAGGAAACATTGTTACCATCAAAAGATCTTAACAAAAATTAAACAATCACACCACACATTGGTTTACCTTCACGCTGGCATCAGGGCCTGCTTTTTGCCTTGGCATCATATGAAGACAATGGGATAAAACTAAAAATGACTTTGGAAATATGCTCAACTCTCCTCTCTTAGTTTTGCCTAAAAGAAGCAAAGAACAAAATTTTAAACGAGAAAAACAGAGCTATGAGAAGTGGGGGATTCTAGAAAATAGTTCATTTTAACCCAAAAAAGGGGGGAAGAGGATTGTTTATGATGAATGTATATAATTTCCCCAACCTGGAAACCCAGTGACACCAACTATATCACCACGCTTCACAGTTGAATGGAATTTTGCAAAGTCAGCTTCATCCAAGCCTGACTTGCTGCAATAACAGAAGAACAAAAAGTACAAAAGAAGAGGGATGACAATGAAGCTGCACAGTGGAAAGAAAGGAAACAGGATGCCAAGGGAATGCCTCCAAAATACTTGTATGTATTTATATTAATAACTTTCAATTAATCTATCTATTTACAAACATGTGATTAATAAATATAGTTTTGCAACAGATTAAATAAATCTGAACATTTTGAAAAAGGAGATTATGCGGCTAATATAGGAGAGCAAATAAAAAATTGAATCATAATGAAATTTCAACCATTGTCCCTATGGTTGGCAAGAGAGGCAGGTAAAATATCAGGTATAGCACTTCCAGTGATTAATACAAGTTTATTTTAGGTTAGCAAGAAAGCTTTTCAAACGCTAGCCATAGCTTTTTTGGAGTTAAATATTTATATCCAAGCTTTTCTAGTTGTTTCACGGATTCTCAAAAATAAAAAGTCACCACAAAGCAAGGAAAATCTTCTTCACAAGATGTAGATAGCAAAAGATATAGCAAACCTACTGTTAAATATAATAATAATCTAAAATAGCCTTCATTTAAGGGGGTATCAACTACCACAAGAAGACTCAAAAACAGTTAACAACAACAGACATGATAAAATAAAGGTATGCACCACAAACTCAATTATTTAGAAGGATACCAACCTAAAAACGTAGCTTTTTGTAGCTATGAAAAAAAATGTATAAAATATCTATGCCATGCTCAATTATTTAGCTGGATGATGCACCAAAAAGTGCGGCGTCTTTTGTTGCCATTGAGTGTGAAATGCAGAGAAGATCTAGCATCAAGGATAAAGTAATTGGCTTTACCTTGAATTTCCCATTAACCTTCACATAACAAGAGGAAATTTGGAGAATAAATAAGAAAACACAAGTCTTATGATAAAAATGGTTATGTACCTCGCATCAGCCATAACCTGGACTTTGGCACCACCACCATGCAAGTCATAGAAGAACAGCTTTGAACTGGATGCTCTTTTGCTCATAATTCGCCCTAGTATGAAATAAACATTATAGAGCCATTCCAAAGTTAATAAATGAAAAACATGATCAATTGGAGGGTATATGATGGGAGTAGGAGTGCCTCGTTTGAATACCAGCTAAAGATACTGTGGCATCCTCAATATGCTCCCCATTGCCTAGGCTTCCATATTTATCTATATATTCAACAATAGACATTGATGTGAAGAATTTATGAGGATATGGATTTTTCCCCTCTGCCTTTTGGGCTGCAAGAAATTTCAGCCTGTTCTCATGGAATTGCTGACAAGAAAAGGTTAATCTTAAGATTATATCCAAGAGCTCACTGAAATCTTGATGAATTTTGCATTGTGACAAAGCATCATTATAGCAACCAGTAAACTATACCGTGGGATCCATATCTTCGTCATCAGCGGCTGCATGTTTCTGACTTTGTGTGCTTGCCTTGGCTGCAGCCTGAAGAAAAACATATTTTGGCTATCAAAGATACCATAATGAAATTGTAAGGATGGAGCAATCATAAATTACACAATGAAGAAGATAATACCGGTTGTCCATATCCAATATTTAATATTAATTAAAACCCAAATTTCATTACCGGTTCCGTTCTACATGTAGCAATTTAATGATCAGTAAGACCATGGATGTTAGCTTTGTGTCTAAACCACTGCATTCAAATGCATTAGCATATATATCTAACACTCTACACTGAGTAGATTCATTTCTCACTGACCCCAACTTGTGTTTGCTATGCTTTATAGCCATAACAGAACAAATTAGTAAAAGTTAAGGCTTCATTCAGCTGTTACTTTTACTGTTTGTACTTGAACTTTTTACCTTTTACTTCCTAAAGTTCGGAGGTAAAAACCTAAAACATAACTTTTGAGAACAACTAATCAGCTTTTTAACGAATGTATGCTTATTTTTTTTTACAGTTTTTCTATTATTAAGAAAACAAAACTATAGTACGCATTCCATAAAAAATGAACGTGCTATATGTTTTGAGGAGAAACTATGATTCTGCTTATCATTATTTTACTACATATGAATGGCACATTATTGTTCCCGAAAGCAAATAGCTAAAAGTAACACGAAATAAAATGCTTGATCATTCCATATAAAACTAAAACCATACTTTTTTATTCAAAAAGAAGAAATTTTTTAAATTCTAGCATTTAAAATTCTACTTCGCTTTTGTATCAGAATTCACAGTTTGCATAATGAATGAGATAAAATAATATTTAAAAAATACAATGCAGTACCTGTTTGGCTGCTTTCTCCTCCTCCTTACGGCGACCCTCCTCCTTACGGCGACGCTCCTCTTCCCTCTGCTTATTTTTAAGTTCCTTCTTACGAGCACTGGCAACACATTAATATAATTGGATAAAACAAAAGTCAGATTAATAATCAAAGAATCCTATCCTTTTTATTCTCTTCGGATTTCTATATTGATTTTGTCATCAACAAAACAAGTAGAGACGGAGAGAGGAAAGAAAAAGTACTTTTTGCTCTGAGTTTCACCGGCAGCAGACGAATCCAATGCTAAATCGGAAACTGCTTTCGCCGTTTCTTCGACTGAGCCTTCCATTTCGACAGAGAGACAATGAGAGAGTGTGGCGTCAAGATGAAGCGAAAATTGTTAAAGAAACGGCGCGACTTGAGCTAGGGTTTTAAAACAAGCAGTGTTTTTTTTTTTTAGGCTGGCCAACACTTTCCTCATTTAATCAAGTCATTTTAGTAAGGTAATGATTAGATTTGTGTTTAATTACTCGTAATTACTTATAATTATATAAAGATTGCATGTTAGATAATTATTGTAATTGGTTTGTATCACTAAATTGGATTATATTTTTCAATTGTTAGGTGTCTTGTTGAAATGGAAGTGTAATTATTAGTATAGTAATTATAAAAAATTGTAATTTCAAATAATTGTAATTTTCTAGACATATTTAACGATAGAGTGTGATTCCATTATAATTTTTTATATCATGTTTGGTAGTATATATTATAATTATATAGTTACATAATTTATAATTTTAAAAATATTAATTACTATAAAAATTATTACCATCATAAAAATAATTTCTTGTTTTTAAAGGTAAATTTTAATTCATTTAATGAATGAAACCATACAATCCAAGCGGAAAAATAGCAAACACTCGTTGTAGATGATAAAGGACAAGCTCTATCAACACAACAAATGTTTTAGCCTCAACATCAATAGAACATTATAATACGTTGACAATTGTCTAGTCACAACTCAAGCACGATATATCTGGAGCGATTACAATCACTTAACACAATAACGAAATCACCCCTGGATGGTCCAAAGCGGTGAGCAAAAATCGAAAAAAGAATCAAGCATTCGCCAAACTATGAAGGATGATAACAAAACCATCCCTAAAATCACTTATAAAACTATGATGACATGCATAAGCAAGACTAAAAATCGTGCTACAAAAGCAAACAAAAAATTATTAAACAATTGAAAAACAAACAAAAAAATCATATAAAACTTAAGACAACATGGGTCCAAATCGACTCGTAAAATCATTTATTATTCTAAAATATTCTCAAAATAGAAACAGATTAAAAAGATGACGAAGAGCCACCCACTTTCTAAGAAAAACTACTAGTGGCTAGTGGAGTTTTGGTGAACTATAAGCATCGTCTTCTATTCATTACAACTTATGAAGACAATAAATATATCTACAAAATAGATTTGAAAACTGAAAAAGAGAGAAGACGTGGAGTGAATATGAAGAAGAAATAAAGAAAAAGTTGGTGGGAGGGAGAAAAAAGCGAGCGATAACCAACCCGGAGGCTGGCACTGCCACTGGGCAAAACAACAAATAAGAAGCAAAAGGCTTGGAGAAAAAAGAGAAGTTTTTAAGGTTCAATAGAACATATTTGAATCTTGGTAAAAATAATTTCTAAATAAGTAACAAAAATTAAAATCAAATCATCATATGTATTATGTTAGTTTGAAAAAGTGGTTGATAATACGATTACTAATAAAAATAGAAAGAAAAATAAAAATCATATGCAATTTTTATCTAATTGTTCTAGTGCATATTTGTTGAGTTATTCCCTATTTAATATTTAACATATGCTTCTTATCATCATTTGTTGGTCTTTGCTTGAGTTTATCATCATCTGAATTTGAATTTGCATAATTAATATTATCAAGATCTATTTCTTCCATAAACTCTTCAAAGTATAAATCATCTCAATTCCACATTTTCTATTTGCCTAATTTAGTATCGACCTTATAACAATTGGGTTCACTGTTCAAAAAGTATGTAGTTTTAATTATAGAAACTTATACAAATTTAATTTGGAGAAAGACTTATGCTAGTTTATATCACATATTCATTACATGTTCTGATTATATCTTTTTTTTTTTTTACACAATACCTAAAACTACCCATAACCCCTCCCCAACCCATAAATAGGAAGACAATGTATTTCAGCGCACTAGAACTCACATCCTCCTACATTGACAACAATAACTGTGTCAATTGAGCTAAGACTCAATCGGCATAAAAGTGTTATAATATACTTACTTATAAAAAGTTATGGTTAAAAAGTATGAAAATAACTTATTTACGTGTCCATACTATATATTATAAAAATAATATATTTATTCATAAAAATGTGTTTGCTTTTTATCATAACTTATTGTTTATAAAAATAATATATAATTTTCAAATATATATATAAATAATTCTTTTTACATTTTCTTTATGGGGCAATTCCTTAATGTGGCTTCGTCCATGTTGGTGTGGCAACTTGCGTGACAGTTTATGTTCACTCGATGCTAACATGACACTATTTATTTTATGTCACATCAATAAATATTTTAAAAATTATAGAAATATTAAAAAATAAAATAAAAATCAAATTTTAATCTATGTATATATATAATTCATAAAAATTGTACAAAATATCATGAAGTACACGTGAATTGTCATGCAAAATTCTATTCGATTCTTTTTTAAATGATAATGGTCAAATTCAACTATTTATTAAAGGTCGAGGGCCAAAATTATCTATAAAGAAAAAAATGGCCAAATTAACAAAAGATGTAAACATTAAAGGATAAATTTATCATTATGTCTATTTTCTTTTTTGATGTAATGCCTAAAACTATCTATACCCCCTCCCCAACTCTCTTTTAAATAGAGTATAAACACTATTCAACACGCTTGAACTGTAACATCCTAAATTAATGGGCCTTTGCGTTTAATGTGCTGTGATGTTTATGTTATGCTTGATGTGCTAGTTAGGGTGTTTAAGGGGTCAAGAATGGGCTCAGGGTTGGGCCGAGGCCTTAATTGAATTTTCTGTTTGGGCACTCTAGTGGAAAGCCTGATAAGATAGGGCTTAAACGATGTTATCTGTGATTATAAGACACAGATGGGCTTGTGGCCCAGTGGCAAAGTGGCGCTACTTAGAAGGCAGGGAGGTGGCGTCAGCTGAGGAGGCTCAAGTTCGAGTCGCATGAAACCCAATTATTTTAATTAAGATTTGTTAGTTTTCGACATTTAAATGGATAGAGAGGGACGACAATAAGGCTTAAAAATAGGAAGATTTACTCAAGTGGATAATGCAGATTACATGGCAGATAAAGGAAGGAAGAGATGGTGTTATTTAAGCCTCTTTCGGAGGTGTGAGTAGATAGAGATAAGGGAGAAAGAGTAGGAGTTATCTGCTGATCAACAGTGGTGGCCGAATTTCCATCTCTTGGAGGGGGAAGGAATCGGTTTTGTTATGCAATAGGGGTGCCGAAATTTCCCTTATTAGTTGATTAATTTTAAGTTATCAAAAGGAGCACTTTCGGTTTTTGAGAGGTAGTTGCCGAAATTTAGGTTAAGTAAAGGGGAATATCTTTTATTTTCGGCACTAGGTTTTATCCTTCCATTCTCTTCTTCAATTTCGGCATTTAGGTCTTTATTCCCCAATCTCTTTTCTCATTATTCTGCTAAAGCCGAACTACCTCTAGTCTGCCAAAAGCTCTCTTCTCTTTACCGTTTTGATTGTTTCTTTTCCTTCTATTCTACTCCTCTCTTCTCAACTGTTTCTTTATCAAAGAGCCGAAACCTTAATTTCAATATGCCTATAAGTCGAATGTTCATTGTTCTTCTGGGATTTCTTTGCTGATCTCTTCACTAAAAGCCGAAATCTTCTAGGAGTTGTCAAATTCTCTGTAAAGGTAGGTGCCAATTTTTTCTGATCTATTCTTTTTCTCTTTCGTTTTTAAGAAGACAAAGCCGAAAGGCTAATAGATTGTTGGTTTCTTGTGTTTACGTGTTGGGCGACATCGGAAATCGAAGTAGATCGTATAAATCTAAAAGCCGAAAATCGCTAGTCTCTAAACTCCATCTCTTTCGGGATTTCAAGGTAAGGGGTTCTCTTTAGGTTTTCGTTAGGTTCGTTTATCATAACCATAATCTTAACCCTATGATATGGATTAACAACCACATGTTGTGATGGTAGCAACTGATAAGGTCTTGTGATGGAATCACATGTCGTTCAGGCGAAGGAGGGGATTGGATCTGTAAACTCAATCCCTAAGTTTAAGAAACGAGTGGTGTCAGCAGTTCAGGATTGGCCACCGAGTTGTGGACCGGCGTCAGAACAAAATCTTAGACAGTTAGCAGTCGTATCGGCTTCCGATAGTGTCGACATAGAAGGTCTCGTCTTGACTGTAATCAGGTGTGTAGATTTCTAACACACTATTTTAATCTGTAATATATATGTATGTGTTATGGGCTAAAAGCCAGAAGAAAGGCTGTATGGACAGTCGTGTTACCCGAAAAGGGTGGGCAAGGAATGCCAGGTACGTAATCATAGAAACTTCTCTATGTGTATCGATGTATGTAAAAACCTGTGATCTTTTAGGTAGTATCTATTTTGATTCTGCATGAATGTATGCATGGGATGGGGTTTATATGATGAAGGGGAAGAGCATGTTAAAAAGTCACTTTGTGATCGGTGGTTAAACCACGATATGTACATTTAGGTCACAAGAGTGATCGGTGGCTCTGCCACACTTGATTATAAGGTCACACAGTGATCGGTGGCTCTGTCACAGTAGATTATAAGGTCACATGGTGATTGGCATTTTAACTGACAGCATGACTGTCGATATGGTGTGTAGCGGTTGGTGGGTTGATTGTAGAAATCCCCGAGTGTGATGATGACTGCACGGGCTGTGTGAGGATGGACTTTTAGGTTGGGTTGGGCCATGTTGCATGTAAATATTCTATTGCCATTGTGTACGGGCCAAGGCCCATAATGTGTTTGTGGGCCTCAAGCTTTCTATGTGTTTTCGAGATTTGCACACTGAGTCTTGGTGACTCGCCCCTTTATTTTTCCTGACTTTTCAGATGAGCAGTAGATCGTGGACATGGAAGCCGAGGCGGACTCGAGGGGCCATCAAGTTCTTTTATTTCCATAAACTATTTTCAGTTTTCTTTAAGTTTTAATTTTTTTTGGATTATTTATGTAATAAGGCCCCATGGCTTAGGTTTTGATTTACTATTTGTTAATGTTTACAATTTATAAATTTATGTTCAAGGACTTAAGTCATAATGAGTAATAAAATGGGATTTTCAAACATGTTCAATGAAAAAAAAAAAAAAAAAAGGTTTTCATCAAATATCGTTTTTCTGAATGAATACCTAAATAAACAGACTGAGATTTCAAAACCCTTCAAAGCAAGGTTTTTAACAATTAACCTGTAGCATACCAGATCCGGTCGTGGCATTTGGGCCAGGTTTGGAGTGTTACATGAACCCATATCCTCCTATACTAGCAATAAAGGCAATTCCATTCAAGCTAAGACTTAGTTAGCCATTGTGCCTATTTTCTTTGATAAAATAAGACAAAATTAATAGTTTACGCATTACTTTTGCCCCCCGCCAAAAAAAAGAATTATCTAAGTAAGAAAAGCAATATGGTTTGAGGGTCAATTTTGTATTTACGCCTATTTAGTAGATTATGACATATAGGCCTATTCATGGGTCAAGCTATCAATCTACATCTAGGCTCGCTCGAAATTTGGGATGGTTTAAACAAAAATATTAGGCCCAAAAAATGGGCTTTGACAAATAAAAGTAGGCCCATTTAAATTATGGACTTGACTTAAGCTTGAAGATTCAAGGCTCAAGTCCAACTCAGCTTATTTTAAAGTTCGTAATTTTTATATTATGTTATTTTTATGTACTATGTAATTTATAACATATAAAAAACAAATATATAATAATATATATTGCTACTATATTGCAAACATTAAAAAAATTAAGATAACTATGCATAATATTACATAAAGGTTGTACATGCGTTGATTTACTATATATTCCTTATATTATGTTAATTAGTTAATATGTTATAAATTAAATGCTTTATTTTTTGAATTATTGTATATAATGGTTTAAAAATTAGACTCACACTGAGTTGTCAAAAGCTTACTCCCCCTTTCTTTACTTCTTAGGTAGTGCAGAGAACTAAGACTCAGAATGGCATTGGAGGAACCTTGGATAAGTAGCCTATTTTGCTTTTATTTAAAAGTTTCCATTAAACTTTTCTATAATTGTTTTATTCTTTCTGGGTTGTAATTATTAATTATTTCCTCCTTTTACATCTTAGGTTTGGAATTTTTTAGTTTATTTATGCTAAGCATGATACTTAATTAATAATCTGATAAATGCATGCTATGTGGTTTAAAAAGCTAATATTCATAAGTGTTTTCCATTGCTTTACAAAATACTTATGGCACATTTTGCTGGGTTGAATGGCTATTCCTTTCAGGCTCTATTCTAATTTCTACAGTCAAACTCTCCAAAACAATTGTTTGGTTGGGATTACGGAGCATTACTATACAATTCTGAAAAATTAATTTCAAAATATATCAATAATGTCACTCAACATTAATTAAATGAAACTCATTAAAAACCTATCAAACATATGAATTTGGGCCTTAAATCGGGCTTTTGAGGCCCTAAAAATAGTTTAGAAACAATTCGAGATTAAATCGAAGTAAATCAAAAATTTTGGGAAAAAGATGAAAATTTGAAAACATGGGTCACACAGCCGTGTGGCCAGACCGTGTAACAATCGAACAAAGGGACACATGATCGTGTCCTAGCCCGTGTCTCAAACCATGTAACTCATTGAGTTGGGTCACACAGTCTTATCGTAGGCCGTGTGCCAGACCGTGTATGTAACACCCCAAACCCGGCCCATGAGCCATGACCGGATCTGGTATGTCACGGAATAAATATGTTTTGAAATATCTCAATTAACTGGGGAAAATTTGAAAATATTGTTGAGGTTATAAAACGGGGTCGATTAAAAACCCAGGTGAGTTTGATGTTATAAACATGGTTGAGTTGAAATCCTTTTTCCTTAGGAACCATTTGATTATTTAAATTTTTAAGAATATCAGAGTTATTGTTAACTCGGCGAATTTTGCTACCCGATGGTAACATCTTTGAAAACTCGTAAAAGTTACCTATTTTGAAAACGTCACTTTTAACCGATTTATTTAAAGACTTATAAATTCATTAATAGTATAGTATAAGTAAAGAAAAGACAATTACTTGAACATCCAAAATAATAACTAGCAGCCTTATTACAATCCAAACCAAAATTTAGTAAATAATAAACTTTAATGGTGCTAAATAAAATTTCAAATCCAAAGAATAAGCATGGCCGCCTCGAGTCCTCTCCGACTCCATCTCCGCGATCTACTCATCTGCAAAATAATATGGGAAGGGGTGAGTCACCAAGACTCAGTGTATAAATCCCCAACCCGAAAGTGCAAACTCATACACAAAATATTAGTAAGACATGCAAACATGCACCCCAAAACTAGCCATCCATACTCCTTTAACTACCCCTTGTGGTCAAAACCACTGGTGGTCAAAACCACTGGTGACCGAAGTCACAAATATATCAAGGGATGGGGCCAACCCATCGTGTGGTCAAAACCACTGATGACCATAGGTCACAATTATCAATATGTGGTCAAAACCACTGATGGTACCAAACCACTGGGACTTAGTCACAAATTATATCAACGGTGTGGTCAAAACCACTGGTGACCGAAGTCACAATTAAACTGATGGGGCCAACCCATCTTGTAGTCAAAACCACTGGTGACAGTCCATAGAGAATATTCCCCTTCCTCTCTTCAATCCCATTACCAACATACTCATATCATGCTTAACATATCATCGTAAATCATGCATATAAGCTACGGCATAGCATATTACTCGTCATGTCATTCATATAGCATATTTAAAGTCACAAGCAACTTACCCGGTATCCATGCTCATGCCCACCAAGCAAATCACTATCACAATAATTAATTGTAACATAATAGGCACTGCCAACTAATAAAGTGCGTAAGAGTTTTACACACCTACTTAACCGAAGGTCTAAGGAGAAAACCCAAATCTATGCGATATCACAAAATCCCGGAACGTATTCCCGTAATGCTCCTACATTTGGCCACTATAGGTTAGTATTAAAAAAGCCTTATTTAGCTAACTAATAATCCCGAAGGATATGTCGTGCTCGAAATAACACTCACCTTGGTTGTCGATTTGGTCTCCTACCAAATCCCGAAACTGCACTTATTCCTGAAATCGTTGAGATCCCTATACGGCACATATTAGTTTCGGCTTTACGCATAAATTCTTAACAAATGGCCTTTGGCCGAAACTACCTATTACTTACCAAAACGTATTGAAATCCCGGAAAGCCACTCTTAGCCTTTGAAATTGTCAAAACCCTGCTAAAACATTGTTAGAATCGGTTTCAACCTTAACCAATGATGGTGGCCCCTTGACCGAATAGTACATATGCCTTACCTTTAAGAATCAAGTCCCGCAAGACTCCTTCAATGCACCTTCATGTTAACTACACAAAAGAGCACATCACTTATTGTCTTAAACCAAGGCTTATTCTCATGCTTTCGGCATACTTAAGGAGGATGAGAAAAGAAACCGAATGTTAAAGAGGAACACTTATCAACTTATGTAATCAACAACACCTTCCTTTGGGGATTCGGCCTATGCCCTATATGGTAAGGAATATTCGGCCACCAAGAAGAGGGTATAGAGTCGTGCTTGAGAGAAAGAAAGGAGATGAAAGGAAAGACTTAGGGGGATTTCGGCAAAGATAGAGGAAGGGTTTTCGGCACAATGACTATGGTATGCTTCAAAGAAAAACCGAAAAGTATCAAAGGAGGAGAAAGGGGTTTCGGTTTGAACAACAATGAAAGAAAAATAAAAGTAAAATGTGTTAGCCAAAAATACTCCCTAGAACTCCTTCAAAACTGAAAACTCAAGTCCCTAGAGTCCCTATTTCGGCCATTGCTCCCCATGTGATAAATCTTTATCTTTTAATTATCCCCCACATAAACTAAACAATGTTTATCCTTTATCCCATCGCTTTATCACCCCTTCAAATAAATAAATAAATAAATAAATAAAATATTATTTATCCCACACTTCCAGCCGAATTCAAAGCAAAGCCTCCAGCTTATCTTCATCCAATTTAGAGCCCATGTGCAGACCATCAGCTCACTCCCATCACGCCAGCATGGAAAAAAAAATAAACCACCCATTGCTGCCCACGCCACTCGAACATAGGACCTCATTGCTGCAGCCCCTTACAACGTCCCAAGCCACTTTGCTACTAACTCATTTCGTGATATAAACCCCCTTACAATCCCTTTTAAGCGCTCCTTCCTTAGCTCCCTCTTGCCTTAACGCCAAAGGCAAAAATAAAAACATCCTTTGCTCCTATCGTGACTCGAACTTGGGTCCCCTCTCCGCTTGGGGCGGCATTCACCCAGTGCCCTGCTGGCGACCCCAAGCCACTTTGCCAGCCGACTTTCATGTCCAACAACTCCCACAATTCTCCTTAAGGCCTTCCTAGCCTATCTTCCTCTCCTTGATGTAAAATAAAGACTCCTAAGTGCTAATTCGGCAGCTCGAACCCCTGCTTGCCGCTCCTTTCCTAGCTCTTTAGGTAGCGTCCCAAGCCACCCTATCACCTGTTTCCTTGTGTCATGCTTCTCAGCAAATAATTTTTAAATCCTCATTTATCTAGCTCCCTCCTTTCAAGTGCTAAAAAGAAGTTTTTAACCCCAAGTCAGACCTACCCCGGGGTTATGACTAGACCCTAAAACAAGTCAAATGAGCATAGCATTCCAATCTCTTCAAGCATATACATGAAAATAATTTAATAAAAATTTACCCCAATTTCAGGATATTACAATTCTACCCCCCTTAAAAATAATTTCGTCCTCGAAATTACTTACTATCGTTCAATCGAGCATCCTTAACTCATCACACTACGCTACTGCTGCACACTCCGATCTTAAAGAACTATCATACTTTCTAGACACATTCTCTAAGTGTAAGAGTATGCCCAAAGATCAATCATGAGATGGTTGTAATAACATACTTAATTTACCATGTTTATTAATATAAAGCGTTGTCATTATTATTTCAGTTTTTCAAGTTGTGTGTATAAATAAACTGTTTTATAATAATGTCCTGAGAATAATATGATTATTCTTAAAATATCCTTAGTCGAGTATTATTGTTGACTAGGACAACAATAATGCATTAAGACTAACATGTAGTTGATTGATGATAAAGAATTGTCATTGATATGAAGTGTCAAAATCAATAGATGAATATGTGTGTTAGGGAACAACATATTGGATTGACCCGCTATGAGTATGTTTCTTGGATTATTATGTAAGTGTCAAAACTTTACTCATAGTGATTAATATGTATATGATCCTCAGACTTGAGATCATCATTATCCCAGTATCGTGAGTTGTATATTTTGATACAGTCGAACGTACACCGTAACAGGTTGTTCTATAAAGGCTGATGTTGGATATACCGCAATCTATGTAGAGGGATATGGCTGATCAATATAGGATAAGTCCCTCCTACATAATAGGAGTAATATCTTAGGCCACTTGATTGAGTGGGACTAGAAATGCATGGCCATGCGCAAATAAGTTGATATGAGATGTCCTACTAATTTGAATATCATAGTCTACTCAAGATATTAAGAAACAAGGAATGGACTATGCAAGTGTGACTGTCCCATGACTTGTATCTGTTCCAGAGATAAAGGACTTAAGGATTAATGCATGAAAGGTTAATCACAAAAGGTTATGTCGAATCATGACTTCTTATAACTTAGTAGCAATGATGCATTGCTAGATGCCACTCATTGTCTGTGACAATAGAATCGTTCTAGTATTACTGCTAACGTTGCAAGAACCTACAGGGTCACACCCTGTGGTTGAAATGAACGGAATAAAATATACTTGGTATTATGTTTGGTTGTCACATGAATTAAATTAATTAAAGAATTAATTTAATTGGGCAATCAAATATTGAACATAATATATGTACAAGGATGTTGTACACATAATGATAACATAATTTTATTAATATATGAATTTGATTCATATATATAAATTTAAATAAATATAGTTTACCGAAATCCTTATTATAATTAATGTAATTATAATTTTCAGATATAATTAATGTAATTATAATTTTCGGTTAAAAACTTTATTGTATTTATTTAATCTTGTAATACATTCAAGAGATACCAATTATAAAAGGCCCAATTAAGAGGATACCTACTATAAAAGGCCCAATTAGAAAGGCACCCATCATAAAAGGTACTAAAAGGAGACAAGGCAAAAAAAGAAAACCCTAAGTGATTGCTTGTTAGGTCTAGCAGCCGTCAAGCAAATAAACCTCCAAAATAGTTTTGGAGATTTCTTCCGTTCATAGTCAAACCGGGTGGATTACGTAGAGGCCGACATCGGAAAAGGTTGTGGCTTGATTCGACAGTAGATCAAAACTCTTATTGCCAAAGCGTCGCTGTCTACTCAGATTGAAGTTTTGGTAATTTCGAAACCTTTATTTCACCCCGATTCGTTCCTCACACATGGATTCATGGTTTGAATCACCGGATCTAATTTTATTCTGCTGCGCCATGGGGTACCGGCGTTCCAACACTAAGTTCATAATCAAAGTTCCCTACACTTCACTAGCAACATAAGAACGAACTAACTTAACCACAAACAAGACAATTGAGGGTATTCCGGAAATAAGAAACTTACCCGTTGTCACATCTGGCGCATCTTCCTCCTCGCGACGGCCAACTGCATAAACCAACCTTGGTTGCCTCGCCTCTGCACCTTCAGCACCTCGGCTACGCCCATTACCATTACCATTACCCCTAGCTGCACCTCGTCCCCTCTGAGGTTGCTGGCTATCCCTCCTGAATTGACCATATCCTTGACCCTCAGCTTGAGTCCTAGCCAACTTCCTCGGACAATCCCTTACCGGTGCTCTATTGATCCACACTCAAAGCACTCTCGATTACCATTCCAACACTCCCCCGAGTGAGATTTCCCACATCTACCACACTGAGGTGGCCACTGAGCAGGCTTTGCGACTTTTTCTGATTCCCCAAATCTAGCCCTCTTCTGTGAGCCTTCAGCGGACCCTGAAGACCCAAAATTCCTTTTATCCTTACTCCTGTCCTGATTCCGCCTAACAGACTGTCTTACCCCTTCAGCAACCTTAGTCTTCTCTACTAGAATCGTGAACTCCCGTTCCTGGTGTGGAGCTATCATCATCCTCAACTCATCTCTCAGCCCATCCTCGAATCTGACACAGCGTTCATGCTCAGTACCCACAATACCACGAGCATACCTACTCAACCGGAGAAATTTGGCCTCATACTCCGCCACCGTCTTATTACCCTGAACCAGGTTCAAGAAAGCCTTCCGCTGCGCATCCACATAGCTAACTCTTATGTATTTCTTTTGGTAGGCTGCCTTAAAGAATTCCCATGTGAGGTCTTCCGCCACCGCTCCATCCCTTACAGTGAGCCACCACTGGTACGACTCATCCCGTAGAAGAGAGATTATACCCTTCAGCTTTTCCTCAGCTGACAAATCCAGGTCATCCATGATCATCTCGGTTGATTCCAACCAATACTCCGCCGTACTGGGTGCCACACCTGATACACCCCGGAACACCTCAGCTCCATTGGCTTGGAATCGTTCGGGTACAGATTTCCGAGCTCCTATACCTCTACCTGCTCCAGCCACCATCTCAAGGACTCGCGAAGACGACTGCGATCTTCGCCTCACCCCGTCCGATCCTCGCCGCCAACACCAAAAGTTGGGGGTGGTGGTGGCGGTAGTATCTCATTATCAGACCCTTGACCCGACCTAACGGGTTCTGACACGGTCATTCTTCCTATACCGCGTCCACGACGGCCACGTCCTCTAGAACTCATTTCTAACGATTGCGCTTTAATCTGCTTAAGAACTTTTATGGATTAGTACTTGTTTCACTGGTTATCCGTGAAGAAATTTTATAAAGAGAGCTCAATAGGGATTCTTTCGATCATTCAAAGTTTCAAGTTTTCTATCCTAATTCACAGAGAAATACATCCATTCCATAGTATCTCCCATATACATTCACTCTTCGGACATTTCTGTCCGTTCCTGTCCTAGCGGTATTTTTGTCATTTGTCCTACAGGGGTATTTTCGTAATTTGTCAAAATAAAGTCCCTTGGTGATTTTGTCAATAAGGGTATTTTGGAAATTCTGACATTCCGGGATTATTTCAGAAATTTTGAAATTCCGGGGTTTTTCAAAAATTTTAAATTTCTGGGGCATTTCGGTAATTAACCAGGGTAAATTTATAAATCTTAATAAATCAAGGGTATTTCAGAATTTGCAAAACTTGGGGGTTCTTTTCGAGAATATGTTTTCCAAATCGGTGATGTTGCAAAAATTTTAAAAATCAGGGTTATTTTGGTAATTTTGTAAGTTAGGGGCAATTTCGTAATAATTTTTTTTTCAAATCTGGGTATTTTACTATTTCGCAAAATAGGATTCTTGCATGCTTTTATAAAGTGAGGAAAATTTTATTAGAATCGGGGTAGTACGGTAATTTTAGAAACCAGGGGCATTTTGGTAATTTTGTAAATTAGAAATTTTTCGGAAAATTTTGTAAAAGTAGTTCTCACGACTAAAAAGAGTAATTTTAAGAGTTTTAAAACTAGGGTTTTTATAAAAATACGGCTAGTTCCCTTTCGGGTTTTAGCTATTGGGTTTAGCCTATGAATAAGTCCTCATGGTTAGGGTGAACAGAAGCTACGCACCAGGTAGGATTCCTGCGAAGAGAAGGTGAGTCACTAGGACTGCTTAAGTACCAGCTCTTGGGATCCAATCCTGACATGCGCACAAGGGTTACCACACCCTAACTCTAACTATTTAATCATGGGTTTGTTTAATTAGGCATTTAAAATCTTATGTGATTGTTGGGGTAAACTAGTCCTAGGGTTTAAATACCTATCACACTATCTTCATTCCATTCCTACCCCTCTACAGATAATAATTCACACAGTAGTTAGAAGTGCTTACCTGGGCGGATTGGTGCCGGAGACTCGATGCCATGCTGTTTAAAACAAAACCATTTTCATAATACTCCACAAAGGCCTACCAAAAACATTTTGGGCCCTGGGCCCCCACAGCCGAGTTTTGAACTGGGCTCTGATACCAATTTTGTAACACCCCAAACCCGGCCCATGAGCCATGATCGGATCTGGTATGTCACGGAATAAATATGTTTTGAAATATCTCAATTAACTGGGGAAAATTTGAAAATATTGTTGAGGTTATAAAATGGGGACGATTAAAAACTCAGGTGAGTTTGATGTTATAAACATGGTTGAGTTGAAATCCTTTTTCCTTAGGAACCATTTGATTATTTAAATTTTTAAGAACATCAGAGTTATTGTTAACTTGGCAAATTTTGCTACCCGGTGGTAACATCTTTGAAAACTCGTAAAAGTTACCTATTTTGAAAACGTCACTTTTAACCGATTTATTTAAAGACTTATAAATTCATTAATAATATAGTATAAGTAAAGCAAAAACAATTACTTGAACATCCAAAATAATAACTAGCAGCCTTATTACAATCCAAACCAAAATTTAGTAAATAATAAACTTTAACGGTGCTAAATAAAATTTCAAATCCAAAGAATAAGCATGGCCGCCTCGAGTCCTCTCCGGCTCCATCTCTGTGATCTACTCATCTGCAAAATAATATGGGAAGGGGTGAGTCACCAAGACTCAGTGTATAAATCCCCAACCCAAAAGTGCAAACTCATACACAAAATATTAGTAAGACATGCAAACATGCACCCAAAAACTAGCCATCCATACTCCTTTAACTACCCCGTGCGGTCAAAACCACTGGTGACCGAAGTCACAAATATATCAAGGGATGGGGCCAACCCATCGTGTGGTCAAAACCACTGATGACCATAGGTCACAATTATCAATATGTGGTCAAAACCACTGGTGGTACCAAACCACTGGGACTTAGTCACAAATTATATCAACGGTGTGGTCAAAACCACTGGTGACCGAAGTCACAATTAAACTGATGGGGCCAACCCATCTTGTGGTCAAAACCACTGGTGACAGTCCATAGAGAATATTCCCCCTCCTCTCTTCAATCCCATTACCAACATACTCATATCATGCTTAACATATCATCGTAAATCATGCATATAAGCCACGGCATAGCATATTACTCATCATGTCATTCATATAGCATATTTAAAGTCACAAGCAACTTACCCGGTATCCATGCTCATGCCACCAAGCAAATCACTATCACAATAATTAATTGTAACATAATAGGCACTGCCAACTAATAAAGTGCGTAAGAGTTTTACACACCTGCTTAACCGAAGGTCTAAGGAGAAAACCCGAATCTATGCGATATCACAAAATCCCGGAACGTATTCCCGTAATGCTCCTACATTCGGCCACTATAGGTTAGTATTAAAAAAGCCTTATTTGGCTAAACTAATAATCCCGAAGGATATGTCGTGCTCGAAATAACACTCACCTTGGTTGACGATTTGGTCTCTTACCAAATCCCGAAACTGCACTTATTCCTGAAATCGTTGAGATCCCTATATGGCACATATTAGTTTCGGCTTTACGCATAAATTCTTAACAAATGGCCCTTGGCCGAAACTACCTATTACTTACCAAAACGTATTGAAATCCCGGAAAGCCACTCTTAGCCTTTGAAATTGTCGAAACCCTGCTAAAACATTGTTAGAATCGATTTCAACCTTAACCAATGATGGTGGCCCCTTGACCGAATAGTACATATGCCTTACCTTGAAGAATCAAGTCCCGCAAGACTTCTTCAATGCACCTTCACGTTAACTACACAAAAGAGCACATCACTTATTGTCTTAAACCAAGGCTTATTCTCATGCTTTCGGCATACTTAAGGAGGATGAGAAAAGAAACCGAATGTTAAAGAGGAACACTTACCAACTTATGTAATCGACAACACCTTCCTTTGGGGATTCGGCCTATGCCCTATATGGTAAGGAATATTCGGCCACCAAGAAGAAGGTATAGAGTCGTGCTTGAGAGAAAGAAAGGAGATGAAAGGAAAGACTTAGGGGGATTTCGGCAAAGATGGAGGAAGGGTTTTCGGCACAAGGACTATGGTATGCTTCAAAGAAAAATCGAAAAGTATCAAAGGAGGAGAAAGGGGTTTCGGTTTGAACAACAATGAAAGAAAAATAAAAGTAAAATGTGTTAGCTGAAAATACTATCTAGAACTCCTTTAAAACCGAAAACTCAAGTCCCTAGAGTCCCTATTTCGGCCATTGCTCCCTATGTGATAAATCTTTATCTCTTAATTATCCCCCACATAAACTAAACAATGTTTATCCTTTATCCCATCCCTTTATCACCCCTTCTAATAAATAAATAAATAAATAAAATAAAATATTATTTATCCCACACTTCCAGCCGAATTCAAAGCAAAGCCTCCAGCTTATCTTCATCCAATTTAGAGCCCATGTGCAGACCATCAGCTCACTCCCATCACGCCAGCATGGAATAAAAAATAAACCACCCATTGCTGCCCACGCCACTCGAACATAGGACCTCATTGCCGCAGCCCCTTACAACGTCCCAAGCCACTTTGCTACTGACTCATTTCATGACATAAACCCCCTTACAATCCCTTTTAAGCGCTCCTTCCTTAGCTCCCTCTTGCCTTAACGCCAAAGGCAAAAATAAAAACATCTTTTGCTCCCATCGTGACTCGAACTTGGGTCCCCTCTCCTGCTTGGGGCGGCATTCACCCAGGCCCTAAGTGGCAGCCCCAAGCCACTTTGCCAGGCCGACTTTCATGTCCAACAACTCCCACAATTCTCCTTAAGGCCTTCCTAGCCTATCTTCCTCTCCTTGATGTAAAATAAAAACCCCTAAGTGCTAATTCCGCAGCTCGAACCCCGCTGTCACGCTCCCTTCCTAGCTCTTTAGGTAGCGTCCCAAGCCACCCTATCACCTGCTTCTTGTGTCATGCTTCTCAAAGAAATAATTTTAAATCCTTATTTATCTAGCTCCCTCCTTTCAAGTGCTAAAAAGAAGTTTTTAACCCCAAGTCAGACCTACCCCGGGGTTATGACTAGACCCTAAAACAAGTCAAATGAGCATAGCATTCCAATCTCTTCAAGCATATACATGAAAATAATTTAATAAAAATTTACCCCTATTTTAGGATATTACAGTGTAACTCTCTGACTTGTAACACACGCCTATGTCCCAGGCCGTGTGCTAGGCCATGTAACACACTGACTTGATACACCAAAATTTAGCACGTGACATACGGCAGTGTAACAGCCCGTGCCCTAGGCCATGTGCTCCATAATTTGACCTTAAAATCAAGCCATTTCAAGGTCAAAACATACCTATTCAATCAATCCATTTGTACATACATTGAAAAGACCTAAACACCTTTCAAACACTCATAAACATACCATTTTAAACATTCTATTTCATCTAACCAATATGTCACTCAAAGGCACCTTATTTATACCAAAACATCATTGATCAAAACAAAGCAACACATCCACATTTCAAGCCTAAAATCTAGTTCCTTTAACTAGTAAATGACATCACATATAACCATTTCCATATCATCACAAATATACCAAAAAGACCATATAATACAAGTACTTAAAAGTGGCCAAAATGACCTAACTTGTCAAGGCATTAAAGTCCTTCAAACAAAACATAAACTCGAAAAACATACACATACCAAATTGCCCATTAACATATTTAAGGACTACCATTATAAAAGGTCCTATACATGCCATGTAACATCCCTAACCCGTATCTGTAATGCCCTGAATAATTTATTTCTGATTCTATAAATATCTGACACAAGTGTGTATTTGCTTTAGTGGTTAAGTGTTATGGGTGTGTGTGTGAGGTCTT
This sequence comes from Gossypium bickii, assembly GCA_025503065.1. NCBI lineage: Eukaryota > Viridiplantae > Streptophyta > Magnoliopsida > Malvales > Malvaceae > Gossypium > Gossypium bickii. Next base: position 43,757,364 of record CP106713.1, read on the forward strand.
GGGTTCAAGTCCCATATTTGCAAATTTTCTTATTTTTGATCCAAGCCTTACCCTTGTGGAGTAGGCTTACATAAAATTGTATGTTAATTCATTTCAAAATAAGCTTGCTGGTTCAAGTGGTAAAGGAGTTGGTTTGTTAGTGGTAAAGCCTTACCCTGCATTGGCAAGAATGTTAATTTTTGGTTAGTTGTCTGATAGAGTTTTGGTGGAGTTGGGATTCTAAGAAAGTTGTTTGTTAGTGGGTTAGTGGGGAGAAAATTGAAGAATTTAGTTGATATTTCTATTTTTATTATTTTATTTCTTTTTTTAAATTATTCTATCTCTTTTCCCTAAATTTTCCCTCTAACATTTTCTTTAATTTTTCTTTGTGGTTTCTGACATTTTTCCCTTTTCAGTAAAATCTTTAATTCATTCTCCTTCATCGATTCTGTTGGTGGTCCTACCATGTAATCGTGCCTTTAGTTTGTGAGGTTCTCTAATTGATTAGTAAGTGAGCGTTGTGTGTCTAGGACTTTTTTTTTGGGATTTTGGCGATGGCAATCTGTAATGATTGATTAGTGGTAATTCACATTTAGGAGCAGATTGTGGAGTAAGGAATTGCACTTCAGTGGTTTAGTGCGCGTTAGAGGTGATTTGTCATCGGTGGTAAGTCAGTTCCTTGTTGGTTCTTGTGTCAAATTTGTTAAATCGATGTTGGTACTCTATTTTTAGGTTTTGGAAGGCTCGGGATAGTTTTCACATCAAATCGATACCACATGTGTTTCCTAAAACATGAAAAATGAAGTTTCAATGAAAGCTAAAAAACTGTTCTATCGATACCACACAAGCATGTGGTTGCCCGTGTGGTTGGCCGTATGCGTGACATGATCATGTGGTCAAGAAGGCATGGCCGTGCGCAAGACACATTCGTATGGTAGTGTGAGTGTGGCCGTGTGGGCCACATGGGCCAGACCAGGTCAATTGTGTAGGCCCACACGGGCATGCCACACGGGCATGTGGGTCTGTAACACCCCTTACCCGTATTCAATGCCGGAATAGGGTACAAGGCATTACCAAAACACATACACTTGTAAACGTATTAAACTGATTCATGAAATTTCATCCAAATTATACAAAATGAACTACTAAATATTAAAGGCCAACATTTTAGGCCAAACCAATTATGACATATACAAATGACTAAGTCCCCTATACATGCCATAAACTTAAGAGGTTTGTATTCACTTTTACCCCACGATGATAGCTTGATAGTGTGATTACATCTCTGGCGATCTCCAACTCGAGTTAGCATACAACCTTATAAGATATGGGAAACGAAGGGAAGTAAGCTACAAAGCTTAGTAAGTAAGTATGCAAATGATAAGTAATGGATTTAACATGTTTATAAAATAACACAATCATATTTACATTCAAATTCACTATTTATTCAAGTTCGGAGCAAGCTGTCTATTCAAGTCATAGTAACTAAATCATTTTTATCTAGAGCTACTAACCTCAAAATTAAGATCCGTAAATTTTCCATGAAACTAGACTCACGTATTTTGTTACCATAAAATTTTTAGAATTTTTTGTTTAGCCAATTAGTACAGTTTATTCTTCAAAGTCTCCCTTGTTCTGTTGTCCGATAGTTCCGACCATTCTTCGCTAAAATTTAATTATCTATTTTTACAGAATTCAAATGATGTCCTAGTCTATTTCTTCTAAAAATATACTCATTAAGGAATATAACCATATAAATTATGTCCCAAAATTATTTTTGTACAATTTATAATGATTTTTCCAAGTCAGAATAGAGGATCTCGAAATCACTCTGAACCAGTCTCACAAAAATCTAAATATCTCAAAATACAGAATTTCTTTGCTTTCTCTGTTTCTTTAATTTCATATCTCACTCGACTACTAATTCCATTTCTACTATTTTTGATGATTTTTCAAAGTTACTCTACTACTACTGTCCAAAACTGTTTTATTTCTAAATTTACTCTTTCATAATTTCACTTACTCTATTTCATCTTACCGAAAGTTCGCTCAAATATTGAGCACATTGTTCATAAATTTTCACACTTATACCTGCACTTATCCATCACATAGTCATATTCAATTACACTTAGTCTTTACATGATCATATGTATTTTCACTTAGTCAATTTCCCGTTGAACTCATTGGAATAATAACAGATACACGGTGGCCTGCACATAGTACCACCCTTGTAGCGGAAGCTATATGGTACACATAGTAGCCTACACTTAGTACTACACATGTGACCAAAACCATCACTTACACATAGTGGCCTGCACTTAGTACCACAAATGTGATCGAAACTATCGGGTACGCATCGTAGCCTACACTTAGTACCACACATGCGACCTATCCGTCTGGTACACGTAGTAGCCTGCACTTAGTACTACACATGTGACCTAAAACCATATTGTAGCTCTCTTGTACACATAGTGGCCTACACTTAGTACCACACATGTGACCTAGCTACCTTATTCGTATCTTTTCTATTCCAAAGGTTCAACCGGGAATTTTCACTTTTCAACATTTTTCCAATTCATCCATAATCAATCACAATTCATAATTTACATCGAATAAATACTCCATATTCAACTATATCTCATATAATATAACAAAATATTAAAACATAAATAAAAATGGTGTATTATTTACATACAAACTTACCTCGAAAGTAAAATCGGTAAAAATGACATATTCGCCAATTACTAATTCTAGTTCCAAACCTCATTTTCCTTGATCTATAACAACATATTTCACTTATTTAATTAATGTACTATTCAAAACAGTCCTTAACTCAACTTTTGCAAAATTATAATTTTTCCCCTAAACTTTTACATATTTACACTTTTGCCCTAATACTCGAAAATTAAATTTCAGCCCTTAGCTGATCATTTTTACCTTCTATGGAAACATCAAATTCTTACTCTAACATACACTTATGAACATTAGGTATTTTTACCGATTATGTCGTTTTACTCGTTTTCACTTAAAACCGCTTAGTAAAAGTTGTTTAACATAATTTTGAGCTTCATATTCTACCATAAAACATCAAAATAAACACTTTTCACCTATGGGTAATTTTCCAAAGATGAACCCTAGCATGAATTATTGGTAGCATAAGCTAAATCGAGCTGTCGGGACTCCAAAACCGTAAATAACTTGAAAAACGGGGCTAGAACGGACTTACCATGAGCTTGGAAAGTTGAGAAAACCCTAGACATGTCTTCTCTTGGTAAATTTCGTCCACATGAAGAAGACAGACAAATTTGGCATTTTAATTTTGTTTTTAATTCATTTAATTTACAAAAGGACCAAAATGCCCTTACAAAAAAAAATCTTATCTAACATATACCATATCCATTTTTGTCCAACAATTTAACCAATGGGCTAATTACCATTTAAGAACCTCTACTTTAAAATTTAATAGCGTTTTGACACCTCTAACTTCTAGAACTCAAGTTTTACACTTTTTACAATTTAGTCCTTTTGACTAAATTAAGTGGCCAAACGTCAAAATTTTCGAACTAAATTTTCATTGAATTGTTCCGTGAAATTGTAGACCATAAAAATATAATAAAAATAAATTTTCTTACATTGGATTTGTGGTCCCGAAACCACTGTTCCGACTAGGTCCTAATTCGGGATTTACATTTCTTCCCCCCTTTTTAGGATTTTTGTCCTCAAAAATCTTACCAGAAGAGTGGTTTAGTATCTTTCTCTTAATTTCTAACATCACTAAATAATCTTTTTTTTTCAAGACGATACTTTCAGAAATACTCTATCATCGATCTGAATCCTAATAGAACTCAGTGAATTCTGTCAAACAAAGAATCAATACATATTGAAATTATTATGCTAATTCCATCAAACATTCGAAAACAACCCACTAGCATTCTCTTAGCTCCCCACAAATCAATCGATAATCACTCACAATCTTTCAATAGCTTAATTCATAACCACTGTCTTAAACTCAAATTTTGCTATGCCATCAGATATATTAAACTTTCAAAACCAGGAAACATATAACAATCCTCGTTAAACAAACAGTGTCATCAAATTTTTCAATACAAACGTAATAATAACCATCTCTAAATCACTAGCCGAACAGTTCTTTTTAATGTGACATTAACTGTATGAAAACATAAACTATCACTTTATATTATAGCAATAAAACTCATTCTAATTCGTTCACTAGTGCATCATTGAAAAAAAGTCATAAACTCATTACTCAATTCCAACTGAACTCAAAACTAGAGCTTCGGTTAATAATACCTTCAATTGCTTTAACTTTGTTAGTATACCAAGACCATTCAAAGTTTCACAAATGTGATAACTTTTCCAATCAGAACAACTTTAATTTATAATAACATCATCCGGTTAGAATAATCCAATAGGCATATCTCTGTATTATGCTTTCTAGAATATAATTTCTTCATTCAGACTATCCGTCTTCATACTCCTGAATACACAAAATTTATTCTCTTAGTTGGGGCATGTTTAAATATACATAACTCAAATCATATCTCAACAAATCAGTTCACTCATATAAAAACAACTGAGTTGATTTCAGCTATCGAATAATAACATATCAATATACTCTTTTCTTCATGCCGAGGATACAACTCAAATACACAATCTTTCAAAATTATTTTAGCATGTACATCAAAGATCTTTTAAACCATATTAGCTCGAGGAAATAGATATCCTGATTGAACTCATTAACTTTAATCAAACTTACCTGAGGAAAGAAAACTGCTATATAATTTAAGCTTGTGTTCTTACCATTTATACCTTTACCAATATCAATTTTTTCCACGAAAATTTGAGAAACCTTGACACCAAAATCACCACATTCCTATTATCGAATCCAGAAATACAATCATACTAAACATAGCCATCATAGACCAAAGAACATACTTTAAGGATGAGCCATGTCCGATAATTTGCACAATAAGGGCGATAAGAAAACCCCAAATACGATACTATTCCAGAAGTCTGAGAACATAACTTACAAGAAAATAACAGAGATCCTGATGATTCCTCAAAGAAACCTAGCAGAAAAACAATGCTTACCGACTCTGGACTTCCATCATAATAAAGATAATATATTTTCCGTATAAATAAAACAAAACCATAATCAGTAGAATCATAATAATAGTCTCACATAATTTTTTACCATCGATTTGATTCCAACATATTTAAATAGAATTCTGAAGAGGTAAGGAAATACCAATCATAAACCAACCAGACCAACAGGGCATTCGTCTAACATCATAGTTAGCTTCTCACAACGTAGAAACTCCATCAGAAACTAAACACAGAAAAGATCATCATATTCATTTCAACTGTAACTGTCACATACACAGATATCTTTACTACTCAAATATCATTTCTTTGACTAATTCTGTCATCATGAACCCCGCATTATTCCACTCACTAACGAAAATCAATTCGGGAAAAATTTCAGCAAACTCATACTTTAGACATCATATCTGAATAAGTTGATTAGCCGAGACTAACTTCTCCTTTATCCGTGACATTGCATAATCTGTATAATCTTTAAAACATTCTGATATCCTTCCAAAATTGTTTCCACTTTCCAAACTATTCTTATCTCTATATGCATTACTAAGTATTTCACCACTAAACTCTTTAGTTTCACATTTATGGACTTATTCCACATGGTTATTGTGAATTTTCGTTATAAAACAACACTGGTAAGGGGGTGAGGTCGTAAAGCTTCTGACTTAACTCTCATAAATACATACATATGACTTTGTATTCATCACCAATATCATATAATCACAATTACATGATTCACTTCAAGCTAATTAACATACATAGTCATGTTACATGAACCTTTTCGATTATCTTATTCAAACAAGTGTGCATAAACACACATTCTATCAATTTGAGTAAATTTACTTATCGTATTCACTTAATCAAATATGTTGGGTACATAACATCGTATGCATGCCAAACAAACATGGATAGGCTTATCACCATATAAACTTTCATTTCATTCCCCTTTTCACATTTCTCAACTTGTGGTTATCTCATTTTGTACATTAACACATATATATCGTGAACTTCTATTTATACCTTTCCAAATTTCGACACATCATAAGCACATCTCAATCATTTCAATATCATTATCAGTATTATCGAAAAATAGCTCGGTTGGAAGTCATCTCTGTCTTAACAAAACAATTTCGTCAGAGTCGGGAGATATCACAATATCGCGAGTAGTAATATGGCATGCATAGCTAGACTCACATACGCTATGTTAGTCTGAGAATCGATTAAACCATAGCTTTGATACCACTAAATGTAACACCCCTTACTCGTATTCAACACCGGAATAGGGTACGAGGCATTACCAAAACACATACACTTGTAAATGTATTAAACTGAGCCATAAAATTTCATCCAAATTACACAAAATGAACTGCTAAATATTAAAGGCCAACATTTTGGGCCAAACCAATTATGACATATACAAATGACTAAGTCCCCTATACATGCCATAAACTTAAGAGGTTTGTATTCACTTTACCCCACGATGATAGCTTGATAGTGTGATTACATCTCCGACGATCTCCAACTCGAGTTAGCATACAACCCTATAAGATATGGGAAACGAAGGGAAGTAAGCTACAAAGCTTAGTAAGTAAGTATGCAAATGATAAGTAATGGATTTAACATGTTTACAAAATAACACAATCATATCTACATTCAAATTCACTATTTATTCAAGTTCGGAGCAAGCTATCTATTCAAGTCATAGTCACTAAATCATTTTTATCTAGAGCTACGAACCTACAAATTAAGATCCATAAATTTTCCCTGAAACTAGACTCACGTATATTGTTACCATAAAATTTTTAGAATTTTTGGATTAGCCAATTAGTACAGTTTATTCTTCAAAGTCTCCCTTGTTCTACTGTCTGATAGTTCCGACCATTCTTCGCTAAAATTTAATTATCTATTTGTACAGAATTCAAATGATGTCCTAGTTTGTTTATTATAAAAATAGTATCATTAAGGAATATAACCATATAAATTATGTCCCAAAATTATTTTTGTACAATTTATAATGATTTTTCCAAGTCAGAATAGAGGATCTCGAAATCACTCTGAACCAGTCTCACAAAAATCTAAATATCTCAAAATACAGAATTTTTTGCTTTCTCTGTTTCTTTCATATGAAAATAGACTCAATAATATTTAATTTCATATCTCACTCAACTATAATTCCATTTCTACCATTTTTGGTGATTTTTCAAAGTTACTCTACTACTGCTGTCCAAAACTGTTTTATTTCTAAATTTACTCTTTCATAATTTCACTTACTCTATTTCATCTTACCGAAAGTTCGCTCAAATATCGAGCACATTGTTCATAAATTTTCACACTTATACCTGCACTTATCCATCACACAGTCATATTCAATTACACTTAGTCTTTACGTGATCACATGTATTTTCACTTAGTCAATTTCCTGTTGAACTCATCGGAATAATAACAGATACACGGTGGCCTGCACATAGTACTGTTGGAACGCCGATACCCCATGGCGCAGCAGAATAAAATTAGATCCGGCGATCCAAACCATGGATCCATGTGTGAGGAACGAATCGGGGTGAAATAAAGGTTTCGAAATGATCAAAACTTCAATCTGAGTAAACAGCGACGCCTTGGCAACAAGAGTTTTGATCTACTGTCGAATCAAGCCACAACCTTTTCCGATGTCGGCCTCTACGTGATCCACCCGGTTTGACTATGAACGGAAGAAATCTCCAAAACTATTTTGGAGGTTTATTTGCTTGACGGCTGCTAGACCTAACAAGCAATCTCTTAGGGTTTTTCATAAGCTTTGCCTCTTTTAAATACCTTTTATATTGGGTATCCTTTTAATTGGGCCTTTTATAATGGGTATCTTTTACATTGGGCCCATTATTAGGTATCCTTTTAATACCCTTTTATAATTGGTATCTCTTGAATGTATCATAAGATTAAATAAATACAATAAAGTTTTTAACCGAAAATTATAATTACATTAATTATATCCAAAATTTATAATTACATTAATTATAATAAGGATTTCTATAAACTATATTTATTTAAATTTATATATGAATCAAATTCATATATTAATAGAATTATGTTGTCATTATGTGTACAACATCCTTGTACATATAATATGTTCAATATTTGATTGCCCAATTAAATTAATTCTTTAATTAATTTAATTCATGTGACAACTAAAAACAATACCAATTATATTTTATTCGTTCATTTAAACCATAGGGTGTGACCACAGTAGGTTCTTGCAACGTTAGCGCGATAATAATAGAACGATTCTAATGTCACAAACAATGAGGGCATCTAGCAATGCATCATTGCTACCTAAGTTACAAGAAGTCATGATTCCACATAACTTTTTGTGATTAACCTTTCATACATTAATCCTTAAGTCCTTTATCTCCGGAATGGACACAAGTCATGGAATAGTCACACTTGTATAGTCCATCCCATGTTTCTTGATATCTTGAGTAGACTATGACATAAAAATTAGTATGACATCTCATGTCAACTTATTTGAGCATGGCCATGCATTTCTAGTTTCACTCAATCAAGTGGCCTAAGATATTACTCCCATTATGTAGGAGGGACTTATCCTATATTGATCAACCATATCCTCTACATAGATTGTGGTATATCCAACATCGGTCTTTATAGAACAACCAATTACGGTTATGCGTTGATCAGTGTATCAAAATATACAACTCACGATGTTGAGATAATAATTATCTCAAGTCTGAGGATCATATACATATTAATCACTATGAGTAATGTTGTGACAATTACATAATAATCCAATAAACATACTCATAACGGGTCAATCCAATATGTTGTTCTCTAACACACATATTCATGTATTGATTTTGACAATCCACATCAATGACAACTCTTTATCATCAATCAACTACATGTTAGTCTTAATGCATTATTGTTGTCCTAGTCAACAATAATACTCGACTAAGGATCTTTTAAGAATAATCATATTATTCTTAGGACATTATTATAAAACAGTTTATTTATACACACGTAAAGAAAAAGCTGAAATAATAATGACAACGCTTTATATTAATAAACATGGTAAATTAAGTATGTTATTACAACCATCTCATGATTGGTCTTTGGGCATACTCTTACAATCTCCCACTAGCACTAAGACCAATCACTCATATATCTAATACCAAGTGACTTAGTGTGACGATCATGCTTCACGTGTCGGAGGCTTGGTCGAGGATCGAAGAATGTTATCATCCGAAGGTACTCTGCATATCTCTACATCCCCTCGATCGATAATCTCTCGAATAAGATGGTAGCGTCTAAGTATATGTTTGGATCATTTGGTGAGATCTCGGGTTCCTTAGCTTGTGCAATAGCTCCATTGTTATCACATCGGTGCTCTATGGCATCCGATATGCTAGGCACAACCCCTAGTCCATGAATGAACTTCTTGATCCAAACCGCTTCTTTTTGCTTTGCCTCACCGTTGTCGCAATATACTCACCTCTGTTGTAGAATCGCATCAGATTTTGCTTTGAACTCTTCCAGCTCACAGCACCACTATTAAGGCAAAACACAAAACCTGATTGCGATCGAGAATCATCCTTGTCGGTTTGGAAGCTGGCATCAGTGTAACCTTTTACACTTAACTCTTCCTCACCTCCATATAATAGGAACGTATCCTTAGTTCTTCTTAAGTACTTAAGGATACTCTTGATTGTGGTCCAGTGACCTTCACCGAGATCTACTTGATACCTGCTCGTCATACTTAAGGCATACGATACATCTGGACGGGTACATAACATAGCATACATGATAGATCCAATAGCGGAAGCATATGGAATTTTACTCATACGTTCTCTCTCTTGTGGAGTTGAAGGACACATTTCCTTCGAGAGTGAAATACCATGTCTCATAGGTAGAAATCCTCTTTTAGATTCTTCCATACTGAACCTTTTCAGTACTTTATCTATGTATGTACTTTGGCTTAGGCCTAGTAGTCGCCTTGATCTATCTCTATAGATCTTGACTCCTAAGATATAAGTGGCTTCCCTAAGTCCTTCATAGAAAAACAACTTCTTAACCAAGTCTTAATAGATCGCAAAGTAGGTATGTCATTTCCCATGATAAGTATGTCATCCACATATAGTACCAAGAATGTGATAGTGCTCCCACTAACTTTCTTGTAAACACATGGTTCATCTTTATTTTTGACAAAACCAAACTCTTTGATTGCATCGTTAAAACGAAGATTCCAACTTGAGAAGCTTGCTTTTATCCATAAATGGATCTTTGCACTACATATCTTTCTAGCATCCTTTGGATTTACAAAACCTTCAGGTTGTGTCATATACACATCCTCTTCAAGTTTCCCGTTAAGGAAAGCTGTTTTGACGTCCATCTGCCAGATTTCATAATCATGAAATGCAGCTATGGCGAGCAAGATCCTGATGGATTTAAACATAGCTACAGGAGAAAAGGTTTCATCATAGTCAACACCATGAATTTGGCGAAAACCTTTAGCGACTAATCGCCCTTTGTATGTTTGTACATTACCATCCATGTCGCTTTTCTTTTTGAAAACCCATTTGCACCCTATAGGTTTAACCCTTCTTCTGTGGATCAATCAAAGTCCATACTTGGTTTTCATACACATGGAATCCATCTCGAGATCTCATGGCCTCAAGCCATTTCTCAGAGTCTGGGCTTGTCACCGCTTCTTGATAAGTCCTAGGCTCATCTTGATCTATAAGAAGAACGTCACCATGCGTTGTAATGAGAAATCCATATCTCTCAGGTGCACGGCGTTCTCTTAAAGATCTGCGCGGTGGTTGTGTTTCTACAGTAGTTGTTTGTTCCTCAATTTCTTGTGGAATTTGCTGTTGTTCAATCTCTGGTTCAGTGATATCTTGTGATTCTCAAATTTTTCAAGTTCAATCTTTCTCCCACTTCCTTTTCTAGAAGTAAATTCTCTCTCTAGGAAAAACACAATCCGAGCAACAAACGTTTTGTTCTCAGTGGGATTAAAGAAATAATATCCTTTGGTTTCTTTTGGATACCCCACAAAAATACACTTTTCAGATCTGGGTTCAAGCTTAGTAGACGTCTGACGTTTAACATAAGCTTCACAAACATTCAAATTTTCATAAAAGACATACTAGGGCGTTTCCCACCCACATCTCATATGGCGTCTTTTGAACCAATTTAGATGGAACACGATTTAATGTGAAAGCAAATTGCCTCAAGTGCATATCCCCAAAAGGAAGTCGGTAGATCGGCATGACTCATCATGGATCGAACCATGTCTAACAAAGTTCGATTTCTTCTCTCGAGATACTCCATTCGATTGAGGAGTACCGGAGGAGTAAGTTGTGAGACAATCCCACATTCTTTCAAAAGATCATCAAACTCTAGGCTCAAGTACTCTCCACCTCGATCGGATCGAAGTGACTTGATAGTTTTGCCTAGTTGATTTTGTACTTCATTTTTGAATTCCTTGAACTTTTCAAGGACTCGGACTTATGGCGCATGAGATAAACATACCCATATCTCTCAAATCATCGGTGAAAGTAATGAAGTAGTGAAATCCACCTCGGCTTGTGTATTTATTGGTCCACATACATCGAATGTATTAGGTCTAATAAATCACTAGCTCGCTCACTTTTACCAGTGAAAGGAGATTTAGTCATTTTTCCCAATAAGCAAGATTCACATACTTCAAATTGTTCAAAAACAAATGAATTCAAGAGACCATCTTTATGGAGTTTGGATATGCTTTCTCACTTATGTGGCCCAAACGACAATGCCAAAGATAAGTTTGATTTGAGTCATTTATTTTAGATCTTTTAGTATTTATGTTGTAAATGGGATTCGTTTGATCTAAAATATAGAGGCCATTAATTAATTGTGTTTGAACCATAGAAAACATTATTGAGATAAAATGAACAACAATTATTCTTAATAATTATCTCAAAACCAATTTTGTCTAAATAAGAAATTGAAATAATGTTTTTAGTCAAACCGGCACAAAATAACAATCCTCTAAACATAAATCAAGTCCACTAGGCAAAGATAAAGTATATGTTCCCACAAATAATGCAAAGAACTTTTGCTCCATTTCCAACTCGTAGGTCCACATCTCCTCTAGCCAAAGTCCTACTCCTTTGTAGTCCCCTGCATGTAAGTACAAATATGAGAACCACAACCAATGATCTAATACCCAAGAAGTAGTAGTTGATAAATTAATATCAATAACATAAATACCAAGCGGACATTCCGCTTGCTTTAGCCTTCTTGACTTCTTCAAGATAGACAGGCGCTTTCATTTCCAATGTCCAAATACACCACAATGAAAAAAAGATTTCCTTCCTTAGACACCCCACCTTTAGGTTTCAGCATGTAGCCTTTCCTTTTCCAAATTTGGGCTTACCTTTGCCCTTAGGCTTTGTTTGAACTTTGGCCTTTCCTTGCCCTTGTTATTACGGACCATCGGTATGGGCTTGGGTCCAACCTTTTTCAAGTTGCCTTCAGCATTCGTAACATACCGAGCAATTGTGGTAGAGTCTTGTCAATTTCATTCATATTGAAATTGAGGACAAACCGGTGTAGCTATCCCAAGAACGATTGCAAAATAACATCGATGGCCAACTCTTGGCTCAATGGAAACCCAAGCTTAGATAGGCTTTCAATATAGCCAATCATCTTAAGGACATGAGGTCCTACTGGCTTCCTTCACCAACTTACATTGAAATAGGGCTTTAGAGATATCAAACCTCTCTTGCCGTGCTTGCCCCGATAAAGTTCTTTCAGTGCTCGATCATATCATAAGCAACCATGTCCTCATGTTGCTTCATACGAGTTCGAGATTCATAGTGGCAAGCATAAGACATCCAACATCTATCATGTCATCGAGATACTTCTTGTAAGCATCTCTATCGATCCTCGAGGCATTAGCGGGTGGTTCATTAGGAAGTGGTTGTTCAATGACATATAATTTCCGTTCTTGTTTAAGGACAATCCTCAAGTTACTGGAACCAATCAAGAAAATTCAAACCATTCAATTTGTCCTTTTCAAGGACCGATCGCAATGAGAGTGTGCTAGTGTTTGCGACCATAATATATCTACAACAATTAAATATGCATGTGAGTAAATTTACCATTTTTATATCAATCATTAAAAAGACTTTATTAAATGATATTCCCACTATTTTATTTCAAAATTAATAACCTCGTATATTAATTTCTAAAATCTTTCTCAAAAGTATTTCTAGTAGGTTAAGGATCCATATTTCACCACCTCTTAAGTCACTTTGGCTTTACTCTTAAGATTATGGTTATTTAGGTAAGCAACATTTGCTAATTACATCATATGTAACTCCTAATATTTGGTGAACAACTCTTGTTCTAATCATCTTATGATTTATCCAATTTACTTGCCTCTAGGTTTCTAATCCTATTAGAGTAACCTAGTTAAGTCATTAACCAATTTTTAACCAGCGAATATCACTTGTTTATTCTTCGCATTTAACCAAGATAAATACTAGTACTTCGCTTTGGCAGAACCTACATAGTATTGATCGAGACCTTAACGAGGGCAAAATTGGAAGGCCATGCTGACTTAATATTTTAATAGAGGGATTTTATTAAGGTTGTTGCATCTCACCAATTACGGTCTATTTCAGCCCATTTAGTCTTCTAATCGATCTCATCAATTAATAGGGTTTATTATCTTCAAATTTTAATATATATAAAAAAATTGGCATGCTTTAGATATCCATAACATCTCATACATGAATAAATAAAGCAATAAATAAATGCAATAGTTATAGCCCATAAACTAAGGTGGTTCAACCCAAGCCAATGGGAAAACCAAAAAGAAACCTAAAGGTGTAAGCCATTTCAGAAGCTATCATTCTTAATCATTGTCCCACCTTCCTTCTCGTTTGGCCCACAGCAACTCTTGCAAATTACAATATACAGAAACTCGTTTTACATACGAGGGAATAAGATGAGAAGAGAAATACAAGAGAATAGTAGTAAGCATCGACACGCAGTCGTATTTAAAAAAATACAACCTTTTATCGAATGGGTCATTGGGCTATAACTAAGCATTTCAAACACCGTGCTAGTCAAAATTAGCATACATAATTCAATTATTATTATTATTTTAAAGTGAATTATAAAATATCCTTTCAACCTTTTGTGGCCCATCAAGTTTATAAATTTCTTTTATTAACAAAACTTTGCGCAGGGTCCGAGGATGTCGGAGGAAGCGGGCCGAAGGCGCGCGCCGAGCCATCCTCGATCCTCATCTCTGGAAAGTGCGGGCGGAGCCCTGCATCGCCTCATGGTACAAATCGCATATCCGGTCAAATGAAACCTCACGATTTGATAACTTTTTATCAACGTAATCGTGTTTTTAGGATTTTAATCTTGAGGTTTCATATCGGAACAACCCTTGTTCCACTAGCCGCTTAACACTTACTGAAACTATAAATACCACCGTCGCATTATTACGATTTGTTAATAGTTAACGAAGTAATAACATAAAATCAATTAGGCCACAACACCATGATTAACATTTAATCAATTTCCAAAGGAACAGCTTATCGTTATGCTTAAACGATTTAAACAATCGAAAATACAATAAGATCAAAACATGAATCTCATACAATTGCATCACCCAAGTATTTAAACCCGAGTTCGTATCACACAAGTGGCTCTGATACCACTGTTGGAACGCCGATACCCCATGGCGCAGCAGAATAAAATAGGTCCAGCGATCCAAACCATGGATCCATGTGTGAGGAACGAATCGGGGTGAAATAAAGGTTTCGAAATTATCAAAACTTCAATCTGAGTAAATAGCGACGCATTGGCAACAAGAGTTTTGATCTACTGTCGAATCAAGCCACAACCTTTTCCGATGTCGGCCTCTACGTGATCCACCCTTGGTTTGACTATGAATGGAAGAAATCTCCAAAACTATTTTGAGGTTTATTTGCTTGACTACCGCTAGACCTAACAAGCAATCTCTTAGGGTTTTTCATAAGCTTTGCCTCTTTTAAATACCTTTTATATTGGGTATCCTTTTAATTGGGCCTTTTATAATGGGTATCTTTTACATTGGGCCCATTATTAGGTATCCTTTTAATACCCTTTTATAATTGGTATCTCTTGAATGTATCATAAGATTAAATAAATACAATAAAGTTTTTAACCAAAATTATAATTACATTAATTATATCCAAAAATTATAATTACATTAATTATAATAAGGATTTGATAAACTATATTTATTTAAATTTATATATGAATCAAATTCATATATTAATAGAATTATGTTGTCATTATGTGTACAACATCCTTGTACATATAATATGTTCAATATTTGATTGCCCAATTAAATTAATTCTTTAATTAATTTAATTCATGTGACAACTAAAAACAATACCAATTATATTTTATTCCGTTCATTTAAACCATAGGGTGTGACCACAGAGGTTCTTACAACGTTAGCGATAATAATAGAACGATTCTAATGTCACAAACAATGAGGGGCATCTAGCAATACATCATTGCTACCTAAGTTACAAGAAGTCATGATTCCACATAACTTTTTGTGATTAACCTTTCATACATTAATCCTTAAGTCCTTTATCTCTAGAATGGACACAAGTCATGGAATAGTCACACTTGTATAGTCCATCCCATGTTTCTTGATATCTTGAGTAGACTATGATATAAAAATTAGTATGACATCTCATGTCAACTTATTTGAGCATGGCCATGCATTTCTAGTCTCACTCAATCAAGTGGCCTAAGATATTACTCCCATTATGTATGAGGGACTTATCCTATATTGATCAACCATATCCTCTACATAGATTGTGGTATATCCAACATCGCCTTTATAGAACAACCAATTACGGTGTAACGCTTGATCAGTATCAAAATATACAACTCACGATGTTGAGATAATAATTATCTCAAGTCCGAGGATCATATACATATTAATCACTATGAGTAATGTTGTGACAATTACATAATAATCCAATAAACATACTCATAACGGGTCAATCCAATATGTTGTTCTCTAACACACATATTCATGTATTGATTTTGACAATCCACATCAATGACAACTCTTTATCATCAATCAACTACATGTTAGTCTTAATGCATTATTGTTGTCCTAGTCAACAATAATACTCGACTAAGGATCTTTTAAGAATAATCATATTATTCTTAGGACATTATTATAAAAACAGTTTATTTATACACACGTAAAGAAAAACTGAAATAATAATGACAACGCTTTATATTAATAAACATGGTAAATTAAGTATGTTATTACAACCATCTCATGATTGGTCTTTGGGCATACTCTTACAAGTACCACCCTTGTAGCCGAAGCTATATGGTACACATAGTAGCCTACACTTAGTATTGCCCATGTGACCAAAACCACCACTTACACATAGTGGCCTACACTTAGTACCACAAATGTGATCAAAACTATCGGGTACGCAGAGTAGCCTACACTTAGTACTACACATGCGACCTATCCGTCTGATACACGTAGTAGCCTGCACTTAGTACTACACATGTGACCTAAAACCATATCGTAGCTCTCTTGTACACATAGTGGCCTACACTTAGTACCGCACATGTGACCTAGCTACCTAATTCGTATCTTTTCTATTCCGAAGGTTCAACCGGGAATTCTCACTTTTCAACATTTTTCCAATTCATCCATAATCAATCACAATTCATAATTTACATCGAATAAATACTCCATATTCAACTATATCTCATATAATATAACAAAATATTAAAACATAAATAAAAATGGTGTATTATTTACATACAAACTTACCTCGAAAGTAAAATCGGTAAAAATGACATATTCGCCAATTACTCATTCTAGTTCCAAACCTCGTTTTCCTTGATCTATAACAACATATTTCACTTATTTAATTAATGTACTATTCAAAACAGTCCTTAACTCAACTTCTACAAAATTACAATTTTTCCCCTAAACTTTTATATATTTACACTTTTGCATACTTCAGCCCTTATTCTTATGTTTTATAACATGCTGACAATTTTTACCTTCTATGGAAACATCAAATTCTTACTCTAACATACACTTAAGAACATTAGGTATTTTTACCGATTATGTCGTTTTACTCGTTTTCACTTAAAACCGCTTAGTAAAAGTTGTTTAACATAATTTTGAGCTTCATATTCTACCATAAAACATCAAAATAAACACTTTTCACCTATGGGTAATTTTCCAAAGATGAACCCTAGCATGAATTATTGGTAGCATAAGCTAAATCGAGCTGCCGGGACTCCAAAACCGTAAATAACTTGAAAAACGGGGCTAGAACGGACTTACCATGAGCTTGGAAAGTTGAGAAAACCCTAGCCATGTCTTCTCTTGGTTAATTTCGTCCATATGAAGAAGACTGATAAATTTGGCATTTTTATTTTGTTTTTAATTCATTTAATTTACAAAAAGACCAAAATGCCCTTACAAAAAAAAATCTTATCTAACATATACCATATCCATTTTTGTCCAAAAAATTAACCAATGGGCTAATTACCATTTAAGAACCTCTACATTAAAATTTCATAGCGATTTGACACCTCTAACTTCTAGAACTCAAGTTTTGCACTTTTTACAATTTAGTCCTTTTGACTAAATTGAGTGGCCAAACGTCAAAATTTTCGAACTAAATTTTCATGGAATCGTTCCGTGAAATTGTTGACCATAAAAATATAATAAAAATAAATTTTCTTACGTTGAATTGTGGTCCTGAAACCACTGTTACGACTAGGGCCTAATTCGGGATGTTACAGAGCCAACATACCTAATTCTGAAATTTTTCCTAGAGTCGCACGAGTTGTTCTAATCGATTGTGGGTCTATCGTAGGGTTGGTTAGAGCTAACCCAACCCTAATGTTATGTGATCTGATTATTGATATTCTAGTCTGAGTAGGATATTGTTATGCATGTCTGATTATTCTGTTAAGTATATATATAAATATATAAATAGGACATCTGTATCTGAGCATGTTATGCATGATAATACTGTATCTGTATCTGTGACTTGGGTGGGTTTTGTATATGTGGAGGAAGTGGTCTGTACGGCGACACTTCACCTATACTCTGGCAGCTTGGCTGCATATCATCTGTAACGTGTCCATTGACACTATATGGTTTGTAGGGATGGGTGGGTGTTTTTAACCCCACATGGTGTGATGGGATGGTCGGAGATGGTGTGTAGAGGATGGGGGGTAGGATTTTGCATACATGTATTATTTATCTATATCTGAAATGGACATGCGTCCGAATCTGTATTTGACTATATTTGGACTGTATGTATGTATTGCATGCCTATTTCTGTTAGGTTACACACTGAGTTTTTGAAAACTCACATCTGTATATCTGTTCTATTTAGGTAATTCACAAACTTAGGCAGATCGGTACGACGGAGCCTCTTGGTGACCATAAGTTTATAAACGGTTTATGATTATGATTTTATTTTGATTTTAAGGATTATTTCTAGAGTTTTGGAATAATTGGACTCTCCGGACTATTTTGTTAAATTTTGGAATTTGGATTTTTAGTTTAACATTTTAATTGCAACGGATATCTAAAACCATGGGTTTTACGAAATCAAGGGTTTTCCAAAATTACGAATGGGGTTTTCAAAAATAAAGTTTTTTATAACTTCCGTAGTAAATCATGTTTTGGAAAATTAATTAATTAAATAACATTTTTTTACAATTGATATAAGCGAATACGAGATATAAAGCTGAGATAATTTATCGTATCGACTTTGTTTTTGAAACCCTTCTTTGTGACATCTCTAGATTCGGTCATAACGTCTAGGCCAAGTTTGGGGTGTTACATTTAGTGGTATCAGAGCCAGGTTACAAAACTCAGGCTGTGAAATTTTGGGTTCCAAAATTGTGTTTAAAAATGAATTGATTTTTAAATAATTTGGATAATTTGATAAAATATGTGGTACACCGGGTTTCTAGCGCCGATCCTGTAAGTATTTCTGAACTTTAGAGAGAATATTCTGAAAACACGATAGATATTACTTTCTGAAACTGTACTGAAATAGTTAGAGACTGAAACCTTTGAAAACATGTCTGAATTTATGATAATTTATGCATAAAATATCTACTAATAAATACTAGAACTGATACATAAAACTCTATAATGTAGATAAAATTTGAAATTCACAATGAGCGCTCGTGCAACTTACGGAAGTGGTATTTGTGGCCGTGGTAGAGGCCGTAGGGGTGCTCGAGCTGAGTCTTCCTCTCTAGGCAGTATGCCAAATTTAGACACGAGTGAGACACCAGTTTCATCTGTTACTGAGGCTGGGTCTCAAAACCATTTAGCTAGGGACGACACACTATCCTAAGCCATGTTGAGGGTATTGAAGAGGGTCGCTGGACCCCAGTCTGAATCTGGAGGCCGTGGGTTGATAACTGAACGACTCTGGTCTAATGGTGCTGAACTGTTTTGGGGTGCCACTAGAGTCGCCCCTACTATGGCCGAGTATTGGTTGGAGGCCACCGAGAGGATCATAAATGATATAGACTATACTCTCGAGCAGGAACTTAAGGGTGCAATATCTTTAGTTGGCGACGAGGCATATTAGTGGTGGTTATCGGTTGAGGAGGGTATTCAGCTTGAATGTCTGAATTGGGATTTCTTCAAGACTACTTTTCAGGGAAAGTATGTGGGCGTGAGCTATGTAGATGTTTATAGGCATGAGTTCATGAATCTCACGCAAGTTAATAGATCTATGGCCGAGTATGAGGTCAAGTTTCTAAGGTTGAGCCGCTATTCTTTAAGCATGGTGGCGTTTGAGTATGAGAAATATGTCCGCTTTGAGGATGGTTTGAGAGTATTGATTACTTCACAGAGGGAGCACAAGTTTTCTGTTCTTGTGGATAAGGCGAAGATCGTCGAGGAAGTTAAACGCGTAGAGCGCCAGAATAGAGACCGAGAGAGAGGTAAGAATAAGAGGGAAGGGATTCAGAGCCCTTTAGTTTCATTCAAAGGCTCAAGAAAAAGGCCAGACCTGATGGGCCGATTAGAGTGGGGGTTCTTGTGGCTCTTACTGGGATTAAGCCATGTCGATATTGTGGTAGGCGCCATCAGGGCAAGTGTTGAAGGAAGTTGGGGGCTTGTTTGAGATGTGGATCTTTGGAACACCGTATTAGAAAGTGTCCACAGCGGGCAGATCAGATGCAAGTTTCAAGACCAGGTTCTGTACAACCTTAGAGGGTAGTTTAGCATCCACTTAAAGGCCGTAGACCGAGTAGGGGTGGTAATGGTATGGGCCGTGGACAAAGAGCACTGGGCAGAGGTACTAGTGAAACAGAGGCAAGGCAGCCTGTACTGGTTTATGCTACTCGACGCCGAGAGGACAGAGATGCTCTTAATGTTATCATGAGTACATTTTATTTTTGATGTACCTTATACTACTGTGGCAGACATAGGTTCTACACACTCCTATGTAGCTAGTAGTGTTTCAAAAAACCTGGGGATTTCTATTGAGAGCTCTTTTACTGAGATCACTGTATTGAGTCTGTTGGGGAAATCTGTTCGGGTTAGTAAGCTTTTTAGAGATGTTCTGTTAGAAGTATATAGGACCGTATTTCTGGCAAATCTGATGGAGCTTTCATTTGGGGAGTTCGATATAATCTTGGGTATGGACTAGTTGGTTGAGCACTGAGTTAACTTGAATTGCATGATGAAGAGAGTTGTTCTAAGAAATGAAGATGATAAGGAGGTGGTTGTGATCGCTGAGCTTCGAGATTACCTGTCTAATGTAATCTCCGCTCTTATGGCTAAAAAACTGGTTCAAAAATGGTGTGAGGCGTATTTGGCTTACGTCAGTGTTTCTGTTTCTGGTGACTCTTCTATCAGGGATATCAGAATAGTAAGAGATTTTTCGGATGTCTTTCTTGAGGAGTTACTAGGTTTACATCCAAATCGAAAAGTTGAGTTTGACATTAAACTTCTATCGGGTATAGATCCAGTGTCTATCGCTCTTTACCGTATGGCACCGAAGGAGCTTATAGAGCTTAAGACTCAACTTCAAGAACTTCTGGATCACGATTTCATCCGTCCTAGTATGTTTCCGTAGGGGGCACCAGTTTTGTTTGTTAAAAAAAAGATGTGACTGTAAGGATGTGTATTGATTATTGGCAACTGAATAAACTGACTGTGAAGAATAAGTATCCACTTCTGAAGATCGACGATCTGTTTGATTAGTTTCGAGGGGCTTTAATGTTTTAAAAAATTGATCTCCATTCTCGGTATCATCAGCTTAGAGTTAAGGAGGTAGATGTTCATAAGACTACATTTAAGACTTATTATGGACATTACGAGTTCCTAGTTATTCCTTTTGGTCTGATGAATGCTCTGGCTGCATTCATGGACCTGATGAATCGAGTTTTTCAGCTATACCTGGACCAGTTCATCGTGGTCTTCATCAACGATATTTTAGTTTCCTCTAAGACCAAGGATGAGCATGATGAACATCTTAAAGTAGTGCTTCAGATACTCTGTGAGAAATAGCTCTATACTAAGTTGAGCAAGTGTGAGTTCTGGTTGCGTGAGGTGACTTTTTTAGGGTACGTGATTTCTATTGAGGGGATCCGAGTTGATCCAAGAAAAAAATGAGGCTATGCTTGAGTGGAAACAACCTAAGAATGTATCTAAGATCCGCAGTTTTCTAGGTCTGACGTTTTATTATCGGCGATTTGTCAAAGGGTTCTCTCCGATTGCAACTCCTTTGACTAAGCTTTTATGTAAGGGTGTTCCTTTTGTTTGGACTCATGCACAACAATCAAGCTTCGAGAAGCTCAAGTCTGTTCTGACTCAGGCTCCTATGTTAGTACAGCCTGAATCTGGTTAAGAATTTATGGTCTACAGTGATGCATCACACGTCGGTTTGAGATGTGTATTGATGCAAGATAGAAAAGTTGTGGTTTTTGTGTCCCGTCAGCTTAAGTCACATGAAGGGAATTATCCAGTGCATGATCTCGAGTTGGCTGCTGTGGTTTTTGCATTGAAAATCTAGAGGCACTATTCGTATAGTGAGAGGTGTATTATCTACACTGATAACAAGAGCCTCAAGTATCTCATTACCCAGAAGGAGTTGAATCTTAGGTAGTGGCGATGGATTGAGCTGCTCAAATATTATGATTGCACGGTCGAGTATCATTCTCGTAAGGCCAATGTGGTGGCTGATGCTCTCAGTCGTAGAGTGATGACTGATTTGAGAGCGATGTTCACTTACCTTAGTCTGTTTGATAATGGAAGTCTGTTAGTCGAGTTGTAAGTTAAGCCGACTTGTATTGTTCAGATTTGGGATAAGCAGTTAGGGGATGAGTCTCTGGGCTTGCGGTTCTGTCAGATTGAGAGTGGTAGTACTTTGGACTTTGGATTGAATAACGATGGAGTTCTGTATTTTGGAGGTCAGATTTGTGTGCAGAATGATTCTGATTTGAAGCAATTGATTCTGATGGAGGCGCAAGTAGCCCTTATGTTATGCATCCTGGTGGTAATAAGATGTATCGCGATCTTCATGAGCTGTACTAGTGGCCAGGTTTAAAGCGTGAGGTTACAGATTTTGTTGCTCGATGTCTGACCTGCCAACAAGTTAAGGCTGAGCACCAGTTGCCTTCAAGTTTGTTACAACCCGTTAAGATTTTTTTGTGGAAGTGGGAATGAGTAACGATGGAATTCGTTAGTGGGTTGCCCTTGACACCCACTAAGAAGGATTCTGTTTGGGTCATTGTGGATCGATTGACCAAGCCTGCTCATTTTATTCTGGTTTGGATGGACTATTCTCTGCAGAAGCTAGCGAAGCTCTATATCTTCGAGATTGTAAGACTGCATGGGGTTCCTGTTTCGATAATTTCTGATAGATATCCTCGCTTCACTTCTCGGTTCTGGAAGAAATTACACGAGGCTCTAGGTTCAAGATTGGAATTTAGTATTGTGTTCCATCCTCAGACCGATAGTTAATCTAATTGGGTGATTCAAATACTGGAGGATACTTCGGAGTTGTGTGACAAATTTCTGAGGTAGTTGGAAGGATTATCTGTCGCTAGCTGAATTTGCCTATAATAGCAGTTTTCAGTCTAGCATCCAGATGGCACTTTATGAGGCTTTGTATGGTTGTAAGTGTCACACTCCGCTGTGTTGGGCTAAGTTAGGTGAGCGTTGGGTTTTGGATCTTGAGTTGGTTTCTGAGATTAAGGATAAGGTTAGACTTATTCGGGATCGTCTAGAGGCAATTTCTGATAGGCAGAAGTCTTATGCGGATTTGAAGAGAAGAGATATCGAGTACTATGTAGGTGACTTTGTTTTTCTTAGGTTTTTTCGTGGAAGATAGTTCTGAGATTCTGTCGTAATGGCAAGTTGAGCTCTAGGTTTATTGGGTCGTATCGGATTCTAAAGCGTGTGGGACCGGTAGCTTATTAGTTAGAGCTACCTCCAGAGTTAGACTGTATCCATGATGAGTTTCACTTCTCGATGTTAAGGCGATACCAGTCTGATCCATCTCACGTTGTCTCTGTTGAGGAGATTGAGGTTAGACCAGACTTGACTTTTGAGGAGGAGCTGGTTCAAATCTTAGATCGGGATGTTAAGGTTCTAAGGAGGAAGTCTGTTCCATTAGTAAAGGTTTTGTGGTGAAATCATGGCATTGAAGAGGCCACGTGGGAACCTGAGGATTTGATGCGTCAGTAGTATCCTCACTTGTTCTGATCAGGTAAATTTCGAGGTCGAAATTTCTTTTAGGGGGTAGAGTTGTAATGCTCTTTATTTCTGATTCTGTAAATATCCGACACAAGTGTGTATTTACTTTAGTGGTTAAGTGTTATGGGTGTGTGTGTGAGGTCTCGGGTTCAAGTCCTATATTTGTAAATTTTGTTATTTTTATCTTAGCCTTACCTTTGTGGAGTGGGCTTACATAAAATTATCTGTTAATTTATATCAGAATAAGCCTGCTGGTTCGAGTAGTAAAAGAGTTGGTGTGTTAGGGGTCTTGTGTTCAAATCCCTGCATTGGCGAGGATGTTAATTTTTTCTCGGTTGTCTGATGGAGTTTTGGTGGAGTTGGGATTCTGAGAAAGTTGTTTGCTAGTGGGTTAGTGAGGAGTAAATTGAAGAATTTAATGGATATTTCTATTTCTATTATTTTATTTCTTTTTTAAAAAATTTTCTCTTTCTTTTTCCCAAATTTCCCTTTGGCCTTTTTTCAAATTTTCTTTATGGTTTCTGAGGTTTTTCTATTTTTCGGTAAAATCATTAATTTGTTCTCTTTCATCGATTCTGTTGGTGGTCTTATCATGTAATCGTGCCTCTGGTTTGTGGGGTTCTCTAATTGATTGGTAAGTGAGCATTGTGTGTCTATGACTTTTGTTTGGGATTTTGGCGATGACAATCTGTAATGATTGATGAGTGGTAATTCGTGTTTATGAGCAGATTGTAGAGTTGGGAATTGTACTTCAGCGGTTTAGTGCGCGTTAAAGGCGATTTGTCATCGATGGTAAGTCTGTTCCTTATTGGTTCTTGTGTCAAATTTGTTAACCAATTTGCTAAATAGATGTTTTGTACTCTGTTTTAGGTTTTAGAAGGTTTGGGATAATTTTCGCTTCAAATCGATACCAGGTGTGTTTCCCAAAATACGAAAAACGAAGTTTCGGCAAAAGTCATAAAATTGTTCTCTTTATTCCACACGGGAGTGTGGTCGCCCATGTGGTTGGCCGTGTGTGTGACACAGCCGTGAGGTTGACGAAGGCATGGTCGTGCGCAAGACACAACCGTGCGGTGGTGTGAGTGTGGCCATGTGGGCCACACGGGCCAGGCCAGGTTGGCCGTATGGGCCACACGGGTAAAGCCAATCTGGGCGTGTGGGCCCACATAATTTTGAAATTTTTCCTAGGGTCGCACGGATCGTTTCGACCAATTGTGGGTCTATCGTAGGGTCGGTAAGGGATAACCCAACCCTAATGTTATATGATCTGATTATTGATATTCAGCTTTGAGTAGGACACTGTTATGCATTTCTGATTATTCTATTAAGTATATATATATAAATAAGACATCTGTATTTGAGCATGTTATGCATGATAATACTGTATCTGTGACTTGTGTGGGTTTTGTATGTATGGTGGAAGTGATCTGCATGGTGACACTTCGCCTGTACTCTGGCAGCTTGGTTGCATATCATCTGTAACGTGTCGCGTCGACACTATATGGTGTATAGGGATGAGTGGGTGTTTTTAACCACACATGGTGTGATGGGATGGTTGGAGATGGTGTGTAGAGGATGGGGGTAGGATTTTGCATACCTCTACTGTTTATCTGTATCTGAAATAGATATGTGTCCGAATCTATATCTGACTGTATTTAAGACTATTTGTATGTATTGCATGCTTATTTCTATTGGGTTACACACTGAGTTTACGGAAACTCACATCGGTATGTCTATTCTATTTAGGTAATCCACAAACTTAGACGGATTGGTGCGACGAAGCCTCTTGGTGACCACAAGTTTATAAATGGTTTATGATTATGATTTTATTTTGATTTTAAGGATTATTTCTAGAGGTTTGGAATAATTGGACTCTCCAGACTATTTTGTTAAATTTTGGAATTTGGATTTTTAGTTTAACATTTTAGTTGCAACAAATATCTAAAACCATGGTCTTTACAAAATCAAGGGTTTTCCAAAATTACAAATGAGGTTTCAAAAATAATGTTTTTTATAACTTCCGTAATAAATCACGTTTTGGAAAATGAATTAATTAAATAACGTTTTTACAATTGTAAAAACTCTTGAACTATGGACACACGATCGTGTCCAAGCCCATGTCCTCACTCGTGTAACTCTCTTAGTAGGGTCACATGGTTGTGTCACACACTCGTGTGCCAGGCCATGCAACTCCTTGAGTTTCCCTACACGCCCGTGTGCCAAGCTGTGTGCTAGGCCGTGTAACTCATTGACTTGCAACCTAAGGATACCATTAGATGACACACAGCCATGTGGACCCATAATTTACCTAAAATCAAGTCATTCTAATATCATTTCATGCAAAACGTTACAACATATTTAAGCACACTTAATGGGACCTAAATATCTCTCAAACATACATCAAAATACCATTTCAAGAGTCCTAATTCAACTAACTAATATGCCATTCAAAGGAATCACAATTAACATCCAAACATAACATATCAAAAGAAGCCAAAAACACTTTAGTTCATGTATATAATCTAATTCAAAACTCTTACCAAAACCCATCTCAATTAACCATTTTCATAACACCATAAAACACCAACATGGAACCTTATACACAAGCATTTGGAAGTGCCCAAAATGACAATACTTGGTGAAACATTAAATACACCAATCCAACCATAACTTTTAAAGCATAAGCATACCTAAATGCTAGTACAAAACATCTTATGCCCTTCAACCCTATATTCATCTATATATATACATGCCACTACCTTAAGAATTACAAAAACTACCAACATGAATGGATAGTGTGAGCCGTTTGAATGATCCTTCTAAAGTGTTAGCGACGGTTACCTACAAAAAAATCCACAAAAAAAACAATAAGCTTATAAAGGTTAGTAAGAACATAGTATAACTCGTAATCTAACTACCATTAAGCACAGCTCATATCATATTTGATCTAGGTTACCAGAGTATAACCAGGGCATGAAAGTGCAACCAGGGGTACCGAAGTACAAACAAGGGCACGTATGTGCAATCAAGGTTATCGAAGTACTAACAGGGGCACGTATGTGCAAACAGGGGTACCGAAGTACAAACAGGGGCACATATGTGCAATCAGGGGCACCGAAGTACAAACAGCAGCACGCATGTGCAATTAGAGGTACCGAAGTACAAATAGGGGCATGTATGTACATTCATTCAATAATTATCTATGAACATTTAATTAAAGGACTATATTATAAGAATGCAAATAGGAATTTATTTATGTATTGAAACACTATGAATTTACCTACTATTCAATTCCGACCAACACACAAGGGCTAATCCACTATTTTCCCTTTTCTTCGGTTATTGTCTTTTTGATCCAAGTTTTAATCTATATGATAATTAAATACAATATATTAATCTCAGACATATTTTACATTTCATTCAATGTACACAACCCTTAACTTCTTATTAATTTCACATTTTTCCTTAACTTTTACAATTTTTACAATTTAGTCATTTAACCCGAAAATCATCAAATGGATTTTTTTTAGAATCAAGTTATAGACGAATATTTTAGCCCTTTAACAACCCCTATTGTACATCAAAATTAACTATTAAAACTTGAGATTTTGACATTTTAACAATTTAAACTTTAAATCAAAATCTAGCAAAAATCATATCATAATTCAACCAAATACCATAATCAAAGCTTCAAACACAAGGTTAGCATAACAAAATTCAAGATTCATCAATGGTACCTTCCAAAATTTTTAATAGACTAAAAAATGAAGGTACGGGTTAGCTGGACCTATTTGCAACGATATCAAAAACATAAAAATCATTAAAAATGGGTTTGAATACAGTTACATGCAATGAAATGAACTTGATCGAATACCCTAGCTCCTTTCCATGGTGATTTTCGATGGGGATAAGATGAAATGAAAAAGATGAACATGATTTCTTAGGTTATTTTTAGTTTTATTTACTAATTTACCTTTTTGCCCTTTAAAAATTATCAAAATTTCAATAATACCAAATCCATGTACATCCACTATCAACATATATGGTATAATTACCATTCAAGTCCATTAACTTTCACTTATAAAGCCATTTGACCCTCTTAACTATTAGAACTCAACTTTTTCACATTGTACGATTTAGTCCTTTTCACTTAATTAAGCATTTAAACATTAAAATTTCTTAACGAAATTTTAATTAATATGACCTTAATAAAATCTTGAAGACACTAAATAAATGATAAAATAAAAAATTTACTCATCAAAATTATGGACCCGAAACCACTGTTCCGATATCACTGAAAATGGGCTGTTACATGCCATATATAACCCTGGCCAAATTAACTCAAAAACTACCAAAATGGTCGCTGGATAGTGTGATAGATCTCCGACAAGCTTCCAACCGATTGAGTATTCGATAATCTACGAAACAAAGGAAAGTAACTACTTAAGTAACTACTGCTTAGTAAGCTCGTATAAACTCGAACATAACTTACTATTTCCTTAGCACAATTTATAAAATAAACTTAAAATCATTACCAAGACCATAAGCTTAGTAAAATCCTATACAAGCACAATCAAACTCACAAGTTAGTAAGTTCATACATGATACATATGAGTTTAATCATATCATAAGTAGATTTCATATACACTTCATTTAACTCATCAACCTTTTCATAAAATCATAAACCATTTCAATTGTATACATACCATGTCATTTCCTTTACTTACCTTTTGAACCATCTAGAATTGCATTGGATACTCATGAATGCTCACACATACTGTGCCTTTTCATATAACCATAACCTTTCCTTTTCAATAGTGCTCACATGAGCTTTAAGGTTAGAAACTAATTTGAAGCTTTCGCCTTTCCTCGATTCAAATATGATTGTTGTTTATCTTGATCTAAATATATAATTTCATTCAATTAAGTACTTCAAATAACTTCAAGTATTCGATTTAATCAATAATTCATATTAATGTAAAATTACAAAATTACCCCTAATATTTTAACTTTTCACAATTTAGTATTTAACCTCATAACTTGAAACATAACCATTTTAACCTAAACCCATGTTAACCGATTTTACTAGGGACCTTGGAACAACCCATAATTACTAAAATTTCACAATGAAACCCATGGATTTACACTTTCAACAATTTAATCCCTAAACCCATATTCATCAAAAACCACTTAACAAGTTTGTTTAACAACTAAGATCAATAATCTATCAACTAAAACCAAAACACATTCAACCTCAACTATGGAAAGTTCTTAAACCTTTAAAAGTTTTGCAAATTAACCCTCAAGCTAGCTAGATTAAGCTAAAACGAGCTTGAATGCATAAAAATCACTAAAAATGGGTCACAAAATCTTACCATGCAAGCTCTTGAATTGGCCAAACCTAAAAGCTTTAGAAATGGTGTTTTATTTCCTTCAATTTTGGGGGAGAAGACAACGAGAGAAGATGATATTAATTTTGTTTTATTTTAGTTTAAGTTTTATTTATTTAATTACTACTTTACCATTAGTTATAAAATAACAAAATCATGTCCATATTTGTCCACTTTCAACATATATGATATAATTACCATCTAAGTCCATTAATTTACCTTTCCATAGCCATTTAACCCTTTTAACTAATAGAATTAAACTTTTAAACCTTTTATGATTTAGTCCTTTTTACCTAATTAACCATTTAAACTTCAAAATTTCTTAACGAAACTTTAATACAACCCTAACATAATCCCATAGACTTTAAATAAATATTAAAATATTTATTATCTCATTGGAATCATGGTTTTGAAACTATAGTTTTTGACACCACTGAAAATGGGTTGTTACAACCCTCTTTTCTTCCCTCTTCATCACCCAATTATTTGTTTTCATAAATTATTAAATATAGTGGTGATGGGTAAAAAATTTTCAAAAGTAGTTTTCATAATCAAATTTGTTTAATTTTAGGAATTTCCATTTTGAAGTGGGATTACTTTCTTCCCCGTTCAAGAATAACGTTGCCCATAACCTCTATAGTTCTTTTGTGAGATCCCAAACCCGACCGAGACAGACTAACCCAAATTCGAAGCATTACATTAGCCATCTAAGTGACTCTCTGACTAACGACCACCAAGACACACTTCGACCATATAACATCAATCTTATCTAATTATTAGTTATTTATTAATGCGAAAGCAAATTATGAGCCAATTTTAAACTTTTCCTAGGTAATTTAACCTAAGGGCATTTTTGTCATTTTACCACCTATGGAAAAACTAACCCAATTTTAGTTCTAAGTGTTTACCAACATTCTTTTAGTTAAATTATGCAAGCATAAAAAATTCGACTTAATTTGAGTTTGTTTACTATGTCTAGTTCAAGTTTTATTATCAGGGATTCAATCGTAACAAATTCAAACTATGAGGACCTATTCCAAATTATAAATTAAGTGTGTTCCTATCAAATTTTACCCATTACTAGACTAATCCTAAAATTTTACCAAGTTTCTTTACCATTTAAAGCTCTAATTAGACTAATCCATTTTCAGGATTAAAATGTAACTTAAACAAACTAGAATACCAATTTAAAGAGACAAAGATTCAAACCCCAAAACCCACACTGTCATTTCCCCTAGATCGTGTGTCATTAAACGTCTATGTTCGCATAGTGAAAAACTTTTAGACCGATTGCACGTGCCCATGTGGAAATCCTACACGCCCGTGTGTGATAGCTCTAATCTCCACACGCCCGTGTCACTTACCTGCACGCTCGTGTGCAACCACTCATATGCTCGTATGGATAGGCACACACCCGTGTGAAAACCATTGCACCTATTTTTGCAAAAAAGTTATTTTAAAACCCGATTTTACATATTTTAATGGCCAATTAAACCCGATTTAGCTACAATTACTTAACATACATATATACATATACATATACATATACACATACATACACTTTCCATTGAGTTTATTGATATCAATCAAGCCTTATTATATAGAATTAGGTAATCAATTTCATGCATAACAAACACCGAATAAATCAAACAAGTGGCGTACCTTAGTCGCTAGTAAACCACTCCATGGAAGCTTCATTTAAACAATAGTTAACACAAATTTCATGCCTCACACACCATGTTATCAAGTAACAATACACCGTAAATCATTCAATAATTAAATTCAAACATGCCTCAAAATTATTATAAACCATCCAAAATAAAATGTCCAATGTCCAAAGTCCAATTACAACCAAAATTAAACTAATTCCTGGGAGTTCCATAATGTCGGTTACAGTCTCTAAAGCCTGTAATAAAGTCTCTTCCAAGCCTAAATCTCTTGAAACTCTCTTGCTTGGCTTCTCAGCTCCTCAAGCCCGATGATTTTTTGCATGAATTGTGAGGGTGTGAGCTTTAAAAGGCTCAGTGAATGTTAATAAAAACGACTAGTAAATCAACATCCAAATCATGTTTAAATTACATCCAATCAATCACCAAATATCAACCATAATAATGAAACATGTCAATTTAATTTCCATATGCTTTATCAATATCAAGAATCAATTATTCATGGCTTACAAACATTGAATGATATAACAATAATCACACATAAATATATTGGCATACACTTCTCATGGCTTAATCAGGTGATCATACATTGAATAAACGAATCTATAAACTCCTACAAATGCCAAATACAGTCCATTGAGTTGCGCCGAAGCACACGCTCAATTATAGCGCCTCAAATAACCCAGTGAGTGAAAACTCATGCTTAACACGCCCTTATCTACTCCAAACAAATCAGTCCACCTAGATCCATATGTTCACAATTTCACAAATATAGGTGAGTACTCACGAATCCTATGGCATACCAACTATATCCAATGGATCCACCATGCATGTTGCCAATATATTCAGTCAAACATACATATAAATCAGTCATTATTGTGCATAATTTAATGTGACAAAATGCTTATGTGTAACATGTAACCTAGCCATTTAACATCCAATAAAATCAAGCATTTCATTTGCCATTTCCCAATGTTCAATTACAAATTTTAATGCCAATATATCATGATAAAAAAAAAAAAACTCCAGTAACCATGCTCTAATCACCATATAATGAGCCTAATTAAATTGTACAAAATCACCTAAATGCTTACTATTATTCAATAAAAATTCAACTCTTGTACATATAATTTCAATCTTGCAAAAAAATTAGCCATTCAACCATAAATAATCAATTGAAATCATCAATCAAGCTATTAATTAAACATAAATGAGGGTCAATTTACCAAATCGCCCTTAAAAATACTCACCACACAATTTATTCTACCACAAACAAGTGATCAACCAAGCAAATTCAAGCTTCAATTCTAGTTAGCTCGGTCCCTTTCAAGATTCGGAGCTTCAACAGAGATAAAGTAGACATTACCACATTTCCAATGCTATAATAAACACGAATTTTAATTGACTATACTAATCGAAATCCTCTCACAAATATACCTTACCGGATTTGTATCATCAAGTCGAAAACTCGATTCCTCATAAAATTGATCTCTCCAGCCCTCCTAAACACTTCCAATCGTCAATACTAGACCAAATACACTTATACTAAGCATCAATTTCATCTTTAAATCAATTTCACAAAATTCTGGAAAATCGGTTCATGAAGATGATGAAATTTAGATTTCTTTAAATTGCCTCACAAATCATGTTTAATCTTGATAAATAAGATCAAAAACCTTTTAATAGATCCATTTTAAGTTGGAACATCAATTGATTTGTGGATTTCCTCCCAAAATTTAATATCCACCATTAAAGAACTATGTGTTCTTAGAAAAAGATAACATTGATAAAAATCCTTTAATTAACTCTCAAATCATGTAAAAATGTTTCTAGTCGTCATAAAAACAAGTTTAGGATTGAATATTACATTTGATTCGCTCTAAATTCGTTGATTGAAAATCTTGATTCAAGAAACTTGAGAAATTTTAGAAAATTTTTGGCTACTTTTGAGAATAATTCTGGGTGAATTGACAGAGTATTTTGAGAACAAAATTGATTGGATCTATTCTCTAATAACAGATCTTTAAAATCATGCAAAGAAAATGAATTTTAAAGCTCTCTAATCTGATGTAAAACGTGTGAAAAGTGGGCTAGATACATTAGTTTTAAAACTAAAATCACCCACCAAAAATTTAAAAAATTGAGAAATTTGTTTAATGGCCACTCTCACATTTCCCTTACTTTACCAGTTAATCATTTCCCTCCAAACCGAATTTTAAGGTTTATTTGCCATAGAAATACTCTAAATTTTCCCTTGTTTTACAATTAAATCCTATTTAATTAATATTTAAATTTTACTCAAGTTACCCCCAATAAAAATTATTTTAAAAATATTTTTCAACCCAAATTGATTATTTTCACTAATAATTATTTAAAATATTTAAAATTAATTTTTCAAAAATATTTTTTTAAATTTTTTCGGATTATTGTTTAATCGATTTTAGATGAAATTAACCTCCTAAATTAAATTAAAAATGACTAGAAACCCTATAGATTCCTAATTTCACAGTAGAAACCAGAAAAATATACTAAAACTACTAGACCTGGTTTAGGGATGTTACATATTTTCTTTTTTCAATTTTTTTTTCATTTTTATTTGATGCATTTAAAATTTTTTTTCTTATGTTGAATTTGGTATCATTTTCATAAAATTAGGCATAATATTTCTTCAAATTAGGGTTTGTTTAGGCTTTTTGTTAGTTCCACCTTTTTTGTTTCAATTTCATATTTTTGCCTCTTCTTTAACAAGACTATTGCATGTTTATCATGTTGGATTGATTTCACTGTCTTTCTAGCTTGCTACTAGTTTGGCTACAAATGATAATTCACTTGGTGTGATTCTTAGTGGAATTTTGTAAGTTTTACTGCCATTAGATATCTATACATATTAATTGAAGCATTGTTATTTCCTCAATATTTGGAAATGACTCTATATGTATATAGTATTGTTTGCATTTCATATGTTTATATATCTTCACTTTGTATATGTTGATTAGTGATTAGTAAGGTTTCTTCAATTTTTTTTTCTTTTTCTCAGAGGACAAGTGCTATGCACCACTGCTGCTGTACCTGGAGGAAAAAGGCAGACATATCAGATATCTGAGAAAATTGTAATCTGATGGAAGCTCGAAACTAACTATTATTTTGACAAAGGCAAGCGCACCTATCGAACAGCAGTATGGCTGTGGTGAGTCCGGAATATCGTATCCTCAAGGACCAAGAGTACTAGTAATTACTATCTTTTTAATATCTAGCCTAATAATTAAAGAGAGTTTGTTTTTAATCTAAAATTAACTAAATAGTTTAACTAACTATGAATGCGACAGAGAGTAAACTGGGAAAATACTTTTAGACAACTTTATATGAGATAGGCAATACCTAAGGAAGAATCCACCTAGACTTCACTTATTACTTTTGATTCATGCGATTTATATGAGATAGGCAATACCTAAGGAAGAATCCACCTAGACTTCACTTATTACTTTTGATTCATGCGATTTATTCACTTGGCTTAATCCGTAGAAATCCCTGATTTATATTAATACCTCTTACGAGGCTACTAGCAACTTACTCTAGGTTGATTAATTGAAATCTATTTCTAATTATAACCCCTATTGTCACATTAATTCGATCTATGGATTCCCTTATTAGGTTTGACCTTAATCCGGCAGATTTTCGTCGCCCTATTTCTAAGGTTGCAATCAACTCCGCTTAATTGTGTTGATTTACTCTTAAACAGGGACTTTTGCTCCATTGAATAAGCACATTCGAATTGAATCAATAACCTGAATTATCAAAACAAGAATAAGAACTCACAATTAAGAATAAGCACAAGTATTTATCTTATAAATCAAATAATAATAAGATTCGTCTTAGGTTTCATCCCTTTAGGTATTTGAGGGATTTAGTTCATGCTAAAAGAGGGAGACATCATAAAAGAGGAAAAACAAAAAAACATAAGAAAACCCAAAAACTTTTAAAGAACTTGATGGGAGATTCTTCGTCTTGATGGAGATCCTTCTCCTAAGCTGTTCCTGATGGCTGTCTTGGAGTATTTTCTCCTTCTACTCGGCGTCTATTCGACATCCTGTGGAACTCATCTTTTAGATTGCCCCCTAAGGTTTTTATATAGGCTTCGAGATGCCTTTCTTGGCCCACAAGTATCCTATTCCAAATAGAATTCATCCTTATTTCGGCAAGGACATGCCCGTGTGACACGCCCGTGGTCGATAGCCCAGGCTGTGTTCGCTCCAGCTCACCACACACGGCCATGTGACATGTCCGTGGTCGATAGTCTAGGCCGTGGTTGATCCTTACTCGAAACACACGGCCGTGTCCAAGGGTCTAGGCCGTATTAATTCCCTAGGTGGGCCCATTTTGCCACTTTTTGGCCCGTTTTTCGTCCTTTTCGACTTTCTTAGCTCTCCTGAGTATAAAACATGAAATTATGAGATTAGGAGCATCAAATTCAATAGAAAATTATCCAAAATTAGGCTAAGCATAGGGTTAAAATATGTGTAAATTATGATTTATCAAATACCCCCACACTTAAGCATTTGCTTGTCCTCAAGAAAAATCCTTAACTCACAATTAAAAATCATTATTCTCAACTTATAAATCCTATCAATAATGTTTTGAAATAATCCATAGGTAATCATACATTGAGAATTCAACTAAAAGAACATCAAAGTTTCAAACAATCCAAGTTGAGCATTTTATTCATGAAAACATAGGTTTTCCCCCTATCTAAGTAATCACCTTTGATTCAAAATATCCCAGAGTCAACATCCTCACTAAGGATTTACTCAAATCACTCGAAGTATTTAAGGGACAATAAATTAAGCACTCAATAGTCAACATGAAAATTTATTACCATAGGCTTGCATGAAAAATCAAATCTCCACCACTATAAATTGAGATGATACATTGATCAAAAGGTCTTTAAAAAGGGTTGTAACGTGGCTTGGCTAGGGGGCGTGGTCACAGGCTGAAAGAGGAGGTTAGAATCGAGATCGAATTGACAAATTACCTAAATAGAAAAATAGATTAATAATGAATAATTACATTAATAACACGAGCTTCTTTTAAATATGTAAAATTTACTGTTTAAGCTCATAAAAACATAGAACTAATAATGGATATACTTTCAAATTTTTTTTTAGAATAAATCAAGTACATACAATAATAAGAATTTAACAACTGAAATGGAAAACATAGTTAGGCAACTTCTCAAATCAAATCTCGATAAAAAGGTTAATACAATAGGAAAAATTCTTAATGAATCAAAAAGAGTAAGTCTTGGGTTAATATTAAAGGTAAATCAATGAATGGTTTATTAGGATCAAAGGGGTTCACTAGGGGTTAATTATGAAGGTAGGCCTTTTGGGAAGTAAGTGGGTTAAATCCTAGGTGCCTTTATCATCTTGGTATATCAAATCAAAAGTGTGGCCTTAACATGCATAATCGAAGCAAGTTCTAGAATAACAAATCAATATTGACTCACTCAAAGCAACAATAAAAGTGATCAAGAAAAGAAAATGCTCTCAAAGGCTCAAGATCTCACAGAAATAATGGTTTTCGATGTCAACCCTGTGAACTTCAACTTCAAGATAATACCTAAACTTGGGAAAACAACCTAGCAAATTTTTAATTTTCAAAAATCAACTTATCATGCTTGATTCTTTAAAGCCTTCAAGTTTAAACAATCAATGCACAACTGCCTAAGACATATCAATAAAAATCATAAATCAATCAGAATTTGTTCTAATAGTGATATGAGAAAGTGACTTGAGAAAAAGACAAAATTCAGGGATTTGAGAATAATGCAAAAAGTTAGGAACTTTTAAAATTCACCCCCACACTTAAGATGTACATTGTCCTCAATGTACAAAGATAGATATCTACAAATATAAAATCATAAGATAAGGAGAGAAGTGGACTTCCTGAATTTTGGATGAAGTCAAGGAAAAGAAATGGTAAGTTGGGCATAGATGAATGTGGCGGTGGTGTCTATGGTCGTGGTGTGGTGATTCCCAAGCAGCCTTTTGAACCTAAATTAAAGAAATCAAAATGTAATAATAAAAGTTAAAGACAAGAAAGATAAAGGGAAGGAAAATAAATGAGAAGTGAAAAGAAAAAGAAAAATTAAATGGACTCAAATGTCCTTGGCTTGTCGGATAAATGAAGCGGCCGACATGAATTCATGTAGATTGGTCTCACACGAGGAGACTGTGGTAGGGTCCTTTTGCTTCTTTGACATGGGAATGGTGGTGTAAAGAAAGAATGAGGGAAAAGGGGAAAAGAAAATGAAGGGGGAGAGATAATAGTCAAAGAAAGTGTGTGGTGGCTAGGGTTTGGGAAAAGAAAAAATTAGGGAGAAGGTGAAAAACAAAGGGGGTTTTAAATAGGAAAAAAGGATCTGGTGGCTTCCCACGCCCGTGTGCCATGGCCGTGTTAGGTCACACGGTCGTATCGCACGGTCGTATCGCACAGTCGTGTTGTGTTTCTTTCATTTCTCCCACGCCTGTGTGCATGTCACCTCGCCCATGTTGATAAATTAGTGTCAACCACGGCCGTATCGCATGGTCGTATCGCACGGCCGTGGCATGTTATCGCCGCCCATGGTTTTGGGGATTTTTCGTCTTTGGTTCATACGATCTTTGCCATGTCGATGTGCAAATTCGTAGTGTCCACAGGGCCACAGCCACGCCCATATACAAGGCCGTGTGGTAGGGAAACCTTTCATTCGCATAATAATGGTGGTTTAAAGAGTTGAAACTCCTCTCCCCTGCTATCAGTTCTA